>JAFELO010000598.1:292796-349824 GCA_017140195.1 Eumaeus atala | reverse complement strand
ATACAATAAGTGAAGCAAAATGAATGGGTCCTTACATATGAAATTGGCGTTTTGTATGGGAGGAACAAAAAATCGAATATTTTTTAATATAACATATTTAATTATGAACCATTTAGTATGAACCATTGTTTTCTATGCACATTTGCCATCTTATAGATACTTTCCACTTATAGATCCCTTTACTAAAAAAAACCAGTCGGACAGGAATCAATAAAATCTTTGGACTGCCCCATCGGGGTTGAATTTTTTCCCTTACAAAAGTTATCCAAATTTACGGAAACGACGGACGGACGTACGGAAGTACGGAGGATTTTAGACTTTCCAATTGAAGCTCTTAATTTGATAGCCGTCTGTTGCGCAGTGTGTGGCCTAGCGTTGTCGCGCGCAGCAGTGGCGTGTAGCGATTGACCAGCCTAGGTTTGTATATCCGCTAACTTTTCCATCATGGTTTGCAATTGCTGACAATAGACAGCAGCCGTAATAGTCTAGCCAGATTTGAGAAAACTAACAATACTGGGCCTTAGTACACCAACCGTTCACAAGTACATTTTTTGTGGTTGCCATTTGCGCTAAGCACTTTAGTAAAGAGTCCATTTTTCATCACAAATTAAAATACCTTCATTATCGGGCCCGTTTTGGTAATGGAGCGTAGCAGTCGACGCGCGTTTGCACGTTCGCTTCAGTCAGTTCGTGAAGTACCCACCTTTCAAACAGTTTTTTTAATCTTCCCAATTTGCTTCGAGTGAATTAAAACAGTTTTATCACTAACACCGCAGCCTGCGGACGTGGTTTGCGATGGATCCGCTTCCACAATAGCCTTCAACTCTTCATTATCAACTTACCCAAGTTCAGGCCGTCCACGGGGCTTATTTTGCAGGTCGAAATTTCCAGAACGAGCACTTTGGAACCAAAAACGAACTCTGTTTCCTCGCCAACACGACCGCCATACACTTCATTCACCCTTCGAGTCGTTTCCGTAGCACAAGTGCCACGGCGGCACTGTACTCGCAAATAATGCGATATTTTACGTTTTCCATTTTGTAAAATGAGTGACGCAATCAGAAAAAGACAATAAAAAACAAATACATTAGTAAGTAGCTGTACAAATTTGAATTTGGAATTTCTTACCAAAGAGGAGAGATTCGTGATTAAAGTGGCCAGTACAAAAAACAATAATTTCATATGTAAGGACCTAATATTAAGGTATAATCTTCGTACCTGTGTTTCATTCAATGTCTGCAGTCTATACTGCAAGCTCGTCCGCTCAGCTATCATACCATCATAGTTCTCAATATATGCTTTCTCCACTGATACAAATGCATTCCTGTAATTGACATTATAGTAACATTAGAGTTTATTTAGTCAATAAAATGAACAACAAAAATTTATCATTGCCTCCATTTAATTTTTTTTAATTAAAGTACATAAAACAAACCAAGTTTGCAAATTGTCAAATATACCATTTTTTCCACAGCTGACAGAATTTTTCCTGTTAGTTAGCACCCATTGACATCTGTACAAGTATGTAGACAATGGTGAAGGTGACCTAATCTTGGCAAATTGGCTACTCTCATGAGCAGGATAGGATTGCTCATAAAATAACATTTTTCCTTTTGTAACTTGTGTTGTATTTTAACAGGGATCCATAGAAGTATACAAATTTTTGTATGTGATCTGTAGTTGTAATAATTTAAGAAACCCTGCTATAGACCTCCAGCCTCACACTACGAGGCCTCGGAAAATCAACTTTAACAATATTAGAAAAGGGCCTTGTCGAGTAGACTGAGCCAGTCTAAATTAATTTAAATTACTAATCATCGATTCTTAGTGGTCCATGCTACTCCACCAAGAATCAGTCATTAGTGACTTAAATTACATTTATAACCGTAAAGCCCAAATTAAATACCAGCTTCATCCAATTTAGTTCCTGTAAATAATTATTACTTTAATAAATTACAAGCCTTAGTCTTTCTCTAATTTCTTCTTCTGTATTGTTGATTGATGGTGGTGGAAATAGCAATTCGGCAGCCATCCTCTGCATAATGAACCTTGCTGCATCAAGCCCATTGTGAGGTTCAAATACTCCATATAAGCACCTGGAGACATGAAAATAACCAATATTTACTGAAAGTTATAATTAGAATATTAACGACTGAAATCTAAATTTGTAGGTATGTGTGACACTAGGATAGCTTTAGAAGAGGGACATGGTCACACACAATCTGGTCATGGTGTTGGTTTGGTCTTCTCCAATACCTACATCCTGCCACATGCAATTGTATACTTCAAATGTAGGATGTTGTAAAAAGGGGATTGATCAACATAAAGATTGAGATAAGCCACTTCAAAACAGAAAAGGCTAGAGAGAGACAGAGAGAGAGACACACACTAGTGTTATATTGCTCAACTTAGATGTTATGTTTGGGAATATACACCTTAGTCACACACACACAAATACACATATCTTCACACCAGTTCCCTAATGGAGTAGAGAGACAGAACGAAAACATAAGTTTTTATTAATGTTATAAGGGAAAAATGAATAATCGGAGCTTTTTGCTGACCCTTTTCCTCCTCCCCTCCAATGGGCCAATGTCAAACTAGTTGAAATGAAGGTTTGTGGTTTATACTTACGAATTATCTTCGGTTTGACAATAGAAACAAAGATAATCGTCGATCGTATTGGTGGTACCACCAAGTTGGGAGAAGTAAGATGCCACACATGTATTCTTACACTTGGGCAAATCGTCCGTCCATGGTCTTGCAATCATTTTAGCGCCAAGGTGCTAGATGAATTGCGATACTATGATAACAATAACAATCGTGTTATAAAAAAAAATATTACAACAATTTTTAATGCTTTGACATATTCTATGTTGACACTTGTAATGACTCCTATAGTCAGACCATAGATTTATATTATGTCTCTGTTGATGACACAAAAATATTCCTATTTTTTTAAATCTTGTTTGTATTCAATCATTCCAATGTCCGTATTGGAACGGGTTTATCAAAAAATAAATGTTAGTAGGTAATGTAAACCAAGTAACTTTTTCAATCTTTTATACATTTTATTATTGTTAGTAATTAACATGTTTTGAAAATGATCCCGGAGCCTAATGTGTTAATATGTAATTGTGACCTCATGATCCGTAGGCAAAGCACCTTCTTCGCTCATCTCTATTCCTCTCGTCGACAATAACTTTCTTGTATCAATTTACGCCATTCAACTATTGGCATACACCGTATTCTTCCCGACTACCTAGGTTAGATTGTATATTTCATCGAATATATCACACCAATGAGATAAGACACCAAGAAGATTGTCGGTTAAAAGAAGAAGCCAATAATCTATAGTGTGAGACGTAGTCTCTTTTTATAGCAAATGAGCAGTTGGAGTTTTTGATGACAACAGACGCCCACTTATATCCGAATAAAGTATGTAAATGTGTTGTCGTCCTTCTCATGCTATAGCACACCGTCTGCTCACAGCCCGTGTGGTATCGTGCAACTTCTATCTAATAAATAACATTTAATAATAAAATGCTTTCCAGGCTTGACTTTGGTGTTATTGAAAGGAACAAATAAGAAATATATGATAAAACTAATAAATACATGATAAATAATACTAGACTAAAAGATTCGCCGTTTTTGTTTTTACATTGAAGATAATTATTCAAAATTTACTATCACACGTTTGTAACTACCTGCTTGATACCATAAAAAATCTACTAGTTCATTACAACTACACCTGATGAAAGTGTCATTTGTATTCATAAATTTAATATCAGTATTTCGGTACTCGCTAATAATATGTCAATGCTCAATCTAATGGAAATCATTCTGCAGTGAGTACCTGCCTACCTACTTACTTACCGATAGATGGTTACCCATTGACAGGTCTGTTCGCGTGCGTAAAACCGAACATTTGAGGAGGTACAAAAATAGAGACAACATAGATAGAGATGGCATGTCTATGGCAGTTACATGACGGCGGATGACCGTCTTGGCGAATTGAGAAGGAAGATGAGAAAACAGTAATATTTTGTCGATTTAATCCCGTATGCACATTGCACAAAATGAATATAAAAGGGACACAGAGAGTGTAATACATTTGTTGTCTTTTTCGACTTATATCCTCCGCGTTATAGGCGGGCTTCCCTCCTATACTATCTCAATGAGTACGAAACGAGCAGCTCTCACTCACCGGACACATCACTTTAGTAGTGGTAAATGACACAAAACATACGCGATAATATATTTAATTTCAGCGTATGCTTTGTGTCGTATTATGTAAGGATTATCATCATATTATTTAAGGATACACACAAATATATAAATAGTCCGCGAATCATAATTTTTAAATTCTCCGTCACCAAGCTGAGCCTTTGGTCTTTCGAGCTTTATGGTACAGGTTCTCGATGTGATTGGGCTCTCTCTGGAATGGAAACAAAACATTAAAGCAAAACCACGATTACCAAGCTCACAAGTCGCAATACTCAAATTTGCCATAAACCATTTATGAAAACTCAGCTGAAGTAGTGTTTACCTTTTTTTGTATCGCATGCATTTACACACCACTGTCGGTCCTAGGTGGGAACCATAGTATGTTTAGTTTGTCATGACTTTGAAATAAAGTGACAAAATGACGACAGCTGGTAACATTATTATAAATATAATAAACTAGCTGTAGTCGCGGATTTATTTCGGGATAAAAAGTAGGTTCTGCTATTCCAGATTTTAGTTTATATAAGCACAATTGACATGAGAATAACAAGAATACATACAAACTTTCACATTTACACATATTATTATTTACAAGCCGGGTACAATTAATGAGAACGTTACAAAAATATTGCATAGAATATATGGTACCCACGAATACTTCAGATTGTGCAGATGAGACTCAGTAGCCTGATGTGAAACCAGGCAACTAGGTCAAGGGGGTTACTCTTTGTACTCCTCTTATAAGAGTGAACTAAGAAGCCGGAGGAAGAGATACCTTTGCACGCGGCGCAAGGCGTGAGGATGGGAACAGCCCCGCCAACTTTGGGACAGTACCGGTGATCACTCCATTGTACTGCACCAAAGTTGGCGGGGCTGTTGTCACTTCCTTCGGGACTGACTAGCCGTCGTGGTGACCTGATTTTTGGTTCCGGGGCAGCTCGCCAAAGGCGACACTGTTGGCATTCGCGGTGGTTTTAGTGGGTATTCGGTACAATAATGTGCGGTGCGTATGACGACGGGGCCGGTAATGGAAACTGAATGCTTTTCTTCGCGTCATCAAAAAAAAAAAAAAAAAATAGAAATCGATTGATGGTACCTATTGAAATCTTTGTAACAATTTTTATTTATTAAAACTTACCTATTGAACTCTTTCTAACAACTTTTATTCATTAAAACTTGTGGGTTTTGGAAATATAGGAGTAACATATACCGACTTACGTATTTTAATTTGTGGAAATAACATTTATTTAAATACACATTCTATGCTATCTGACCACACCGTTATTTACCTACTATCAACATTCAACACCGTAGGCGGAAGCGTTTTAAACCACAATCACGATAAATACCATTGATCCCACGACCCACGTCGTGAGTAACCACCAACCTTGTTATGTGTTAGTGACGTGCCTAGGTCTTTTATTAAACTTTAATACTAATAATAAGTGATTATAAATATTTTTATCACGTTCTGGTGATTACCGACGCCAATGAACATCCGCATAAAAGGTTGTGCAGATGTGATGTGAGCGAGAGGTGCAACATTTGTTTCTTACAAATTAAGTGCTGGCCTTTGAGCCACCGGAAACTCGCAAAATGCGACAGAATAGCCATTGCTATGGTATTATGAAAACGAGCGGTTAATACTTTTTTTCGGAGGGAACTACTACTGGCGGCGATGTATTTGCCACGACAAATAAATGGACTGGAACATAGGTACCTCCTGGTGTGCTACCGCTTACTATGAGTGTTCCTATAGATGGCAGCTTGTCATCACGTCAAATTTTTATGTTAAATCAATATGCTCATATATTATTATCCCAATTCAATATACACCTTATGACATGTCTATAGATATAAGTGGGTCTTTTTTCTATTAGGGGGCAAACTTGAAGTCAGTGCCTGTTGACGACTATAACTGACGCCCATTTATATCTGCACATGTTGCACTACCTTTACCTTTTCCTCCTACGGTCCACCTGAAACTGGCATACCACACAAAACGCGACAGCGTAGATGTCATTTTGTGGCAGCGCGATCTGAGCAAGAGTGAGATGTAGCAGATGATCAGCTATTGTAACAATTCTTGAAAGAGGTCAGTGTGATGGTAACTTAAAAAATTTATACTATCACCAAAATAAAATAAGGAATAAATACTTTTTTAGCTACATCAAAGTGGAAATGATAAACTTCAGTATATCTTTTCCGTTGCATAATTGACATGTATGTGTTCCTTTACCCCCTTTCTGCTCCAATTTGAGACTGAAAACTAAAGAAGCACAAAATGCACAGGTGTTAAAGTGTGCAAATTTGTGTTTGCTATTGTGAACATATAGCCCATATGCATGACAATAATATGGATGTCTATGGGCACCTATTGGTGCGCATAGGAATCCATATTACTACTAATGGCATATCACTAAGAATGACTGCTGTTATTAAACCAGTTCCGAGCCCAAGTGGTTTCACTCTAAACTTTGGGTCCAAATGGTAAGTGCATCCATGGACTATTTGGCTATTTCCCCTTACTAATGAAAAGCATGGACAATGCGAAGGAAAATCTAAGTACAGAGATACTTTAATGAGTATTCTCCAGTCCCATGATCTACTGGGCACTAATTACAAATGATAACAGAATAATTATCTATGTTTTGCTTAAAATAGCACTTTTGAATAGTCATTATGAGTCATGCCTTCTGCAAAATATGATTATTCAAAAAGAAATAATTTAAAGTAACCATTCTACTGGATATGAAACTTTTATAGTAAGAATTAACCTTGTACTTATAAAATAGTAATCTAAAGTATAGTAGAATTATTCTTTTGTATTAATATGAATGAACTTTGACCATTGTATCAATTTATTTAGTTAAATGATAAAATAAAAGACAGTTTTATGGAATAAAGTTTTATGTTATGTTCAAAACACAACAAACTTTACAATTTACACTTTTTGCAATTTTTATAGTTTTTATTATACAATGTCTCTTATTAGAGCGTTCTGTGACTAATTTATTTATTAATCCTAGTTATATTTAGTTTTAATGAGAAAAGCAAATTATCTTGAACATAAAAAAGTACCATTACAAAATAGTGTTTTTTGTTACACTCCTTATAATTAATATTTCATACGGGAGACGTCAACATAGCACATGGTATGTATGCTAATGTTTATGAATACTATCTTGTTAGTGCAGTATAGAAGCAGAACTGAGTTGACGGAGCAGTTTCCAAAGATCCAAGTCTTTGACGCCTACACCTGGACCAACAAACTGAAATAACATAGACCATCTGTTACAGAAATAAAAGAAAACTTTGTGAACACACCTCAACGCCTTTGGAAACCCTATATTGTCACATGGGGGTGAGCAAAATAAAGACTATGTTTATGGGGCATTTTTAATCGCTCTTCTTATCCGCTGCTTTGGTTTCCGTTTCTGGTTTCTTTTCCTTATCCTCTGAGACAATCTCTTTAGCCTCCTGTTTTGACGCCTCCTCGAAGTTTCCGACCAGATTAGGCACGTCGTCATCTTCCTCCAAGGGTTTCGGCGGTGCCACACTAGAGGCTAACTTTTTCAATTGATTCAAACCGTCTGGTCCGAGTTGACTCAATATACCCGGGAGCATTTCTGCGATTTGTTTGTTTTCCCCGTGGCCGGTGATAGCGAAAGTGTTCGCTGCCAATGAGGCCTGTGCTTTTGGGTTATTGAAATGTATTACTGTGCCATCCTCTTTAATCATATTTACCTCCTCGATACCGGGAATAGTATTTACTGAGAGTTTCTTGAGGGATGACTGGAGCTTTTTGTCGTCGGTCGCGGCAGTCGCGTGGACTACCTTCTTCTTGCGTCTTGGGGTGCCCTTGCCGCCTATGCGGACTTGTGATTGTAATTTCTTCAACTTTTCGGTGTTCATTTTGTTATTTTAATATGTGACACCTATTAAGATAAACGCGACGCACTTTTTAGTTACGTTTATGCTTTATATTCTGACGCGATCACTAAGGTTTTCCATGTAACTCGATCGTACACACGTGTTTTGGACACCGGTTAGTTACAAAGGGAAAATGGTGGATTTTCGACAAGTTATTTCTGATTTTTGACGTCATGCAGTTGGTAGTATGGCAGGAAAACTGTTTCGTTTTACGCAGTGCCGTAACTTGATAACATAAATTATTTTGTTTTTTATTAGTCTCTTATTCGTTTTTGGTCTATGCTTTGCCTTTTATTCTAGTAATGTTAAATTGCAAATGTTTTTCAATTTATTTTGACTGGAGATGTATATTTTTGGGCAGGTATTATTTATAATAACTTGTCATAAATTTTTTGTATATGTAACATTAAAATGACTACATCTTTATAAATTTTATTGTTTTATTTTTATTTTCCGATCATAATTTCGAGACCTAAAATTCGGCGATTATATTTTCCACGTAAAGAAACGAATCACAATTACGAAGGTTTACATAGGTGCGCACAGATGGCGCCTACCAGTTACAAATTCTAATAGTTTGAACGATATCATCATAGATGTCACACTATCCTATAATTTATCCAAAAGGTTTACTATAAGCTGTTATATGTAAATTATATATAGCGCTACCTAACACAAATTTCCATTCTGTAAGTGAAATGAAAGAAAGCCATTTTTCAATGGCTTTTCTATACTTCACTTTTACTTAATTTTAAGTAGCCATACGAAAATAAAAAGGAAACTTAATTTATTGCATAATGGTGAACCATCTACTATCCTATTAGTTCTACGAAGCTTGAAACATACCCCTTTGGTCCTGACCAGCAGGTCTGGTCTCCAATTGAAAAAAAACACACTTGGTGCCCTCAAGCTTTTTTTTATTATTTTATATTTATCACTCACACATATTTTCTACTTTTTAGTCAATATGAAAAGAGGCACATAGCCGCGGATGTAGAATGTACACCTAAGAAATAAACAAAACCTGATAATAAGATCGTCGTTATGGAGACGCGTTGTTTTAGATCATGCTAAACAGCTTCATACTAAGGCAGGAAGGTCTTAAGGCAGAGAACTAAAGCATACGATATCACGCGACGAATAGGCTCGCTGAGGAGGCAATGGGCTGGTCACACACTCCGAAGAACAGATGGCAGATGGGCCAGTAAGGTTCTGGAGTGGAGGCCGCCTTTTAGGAAAACTAAGTGTTGGTCGACCGTTAACCAGGTGGGGAGACGATCTGCGTGTAGTAGTCGATCCGGGATGGATGTGAGTAACAGGAGATCGGAAGTCTCGGCGTACACTGAGAGAGGCCTGTGTCCAGCAGTGGACCGATAAGGGCTGATAATGATGATGATGATGATGGTTTGACACAATTGGTATCTTCTTCCACGTGAATCCCAGACGTGGAAGACCATACTCACTCCTTGTTGGACTTTCTGTTGACCTTCCACCCGGTAAGCTATCTGGTTGCTGTCAATTCTCCTTTGGGTCCGTCGGGGCACTGCCTGATACGGAATACAGTACCGATTGGACGTAGACCACGGCCGGATTTTGTAGGCTGTCGTCGCGTCTGGCACTACAGGTCAGCAGATTAGGATGGGATGCGGTCATTCTTGGCATCCTACCCATGGGGGCGGATTTGCTACTCTGGATGACCCTGACGCCGTTGTGGAGTCTGTCGCTGATGTGATGACTCAGGGAATGGAACTTTTCATACCGTTCTCTGAGGTGCCGATTGGTGGCAAGTCGCAACCTTGGTTTGGACGCTCCTGTAAGTTGGCACTTCGCCATAAACTGGAGTGTTACCAAGCGTATGTGGCTGCGGTGAGTTCACCGGACGTAAATACCAGAGTACTAAAGAAGGCGTATAATTCTGCCTCTAGCTCCTTCAAAGAAGTTATTGTGAAATCAAAGTCAGAGCACGTAAGCAAAATTGGCAAAATTCTAGTTCGCCTTCCTTCAGTCGCCAAGGTTGTTTTGAGGAATTTTGCTAAACCATCCCTCTCTTCTTTGCACCCGAGGAATGAATCGCTGGCCCATGCCGCAGAAGAGAAAGCCGAACATCAGGGCTCTCTTTTTGCGTATAACTCCTTTTTTGGAAGATATCCTACTATCCCGCGGTGTGGTTACTCGGTGTCGGATATTATGTTCCGGATACAGAGGGCCGTGCGTAAAGCACTTCTTTCCCTGGACCATTCATAAGTCGAGTGTCGTTATAGTATAGAAAGGCAAACGTGCAAACGGAGCTTTTTTACGACTACCGACGCCCAGACATGAACATCCGCATAATTATTATGCCGGCGCGTTGCCCTCCTTTGAACCCACCCCCTTCGCAGCATGGCAGTGCCTCTTGCAAACTGTTGCTGTTTCTTCTATGTTCGCTACGTTTACGGTGCCTTCTCTCACCTTTTAAACATGAAAAGGGCATGGATACATTTTCAACCAATGAAGAGGTGATTACTGTAATTACTGAGACATTTTTTGAGGGTTTTACTTTTTCTCATATTTTAGATACGTTGAAGAGGTTGGAACAACTCTGGACAAGTGTAAAGCGCTAGGAGAAGAGTCAGTTGGATTTTTGTTTTGAGAAAATAAGATCTTCTTTCCAAAGTCGCGAACTTACCTAGCAAACTACCCTCGTGCTGGTGTGTGATGACTTCGTCGATAGATCTGTCCAGAAACCAGATACGGCTTCCGAGGATCTATGGGATTACACCGAGCGACGAGTCCGGGAAGGTGTAAGTGAATAGACAGATTGTGCTTTAAGCAATAAAATTAAACTACCTATTATCCTGGGTGAGGGGATCGCTCTTGGCCACTCTAAAGAAGTGTGAAATTCATGCGCGAAAGCTAAAGCTGGCGTCGGCGTTTTTATAGAATAGGGGCTAACGAGCAATCGGAGCCTTTTTACGACTACCGACGTCCATGAACATCCACGTAATAACTATGCCGATGCGTTGCACCCCCCTCCCCCCAATGGGACACCGGCTATTCACAAACCGCACGAAACGCCAAACTGAAGATGTCTCTTTACGGCGGTAGTATGGGAGCGACAGGTACCTCCCCGGTCGTGCCTGTGCAATTCCGTTGCATAGGGGGATGTAGTGTCATGCACCATGCATGGCATTACCTTCTCCCAAAAGATATGGTGTATGAGTTTCCGGGTGCCCGTTAAAGGGAAGAGGACAGGGTACTTCTGAACTGGTTATTTGCCCCTTTCTAATATAAAAACTGGAGTGGCCGACTCCCTCTTCCCCCGCTGGAGGACTGAACGACGAACATGCGTATGTTGGAACTTCTCGGTCTTTAAGATACTACAATGTATCCAGTTACTTGTATGAACTATTACTAATCCCAAACCATTAACATAGATTTACGATAATCGGCAATATAACATAAATCCGGGTCAATTTTTCTTACAATCTTCGTAGAGCTCTTTATAAAATAAACATCTCAACGATACACGATAATAAATATTTATCTGCGTTTACTTAATGCACTCACAAAATGGCGGGATATAAAGCTGTCATCGCCGTCTCTTCGCGCCATCTTGTTGAATATGACAGCTATTAATGTTCGAATTTCGAACGTCGATACGTTTCAAATATAGAACGATTTGCGCTGCTTCGGGCGCACTTAGCGCGAGCGGCGACAGATGTACAGTCGGAAACAAAACGGATAGTGATTAATTGAATGAATAGATTGAAACTTTAATGAAGAGGCACAATTTAGTAAGAAATTGCATTGCGCCTAATTGGGCCGAATTGGGGAGGTATCTGTCACATGATACCACCGTAAAATGACAGCTATGCTGTCTAATATCGGGCTTGTAAACTTCAAGTGGCCTGTTGGAGTGGATCCTTCCAACCGAACATGATTTTTCCATTGCAATTATGCGGATGGGCGTCGGTATAGTCATTAAAAGGCTCCCACTGCTCGTTTGCACCCTTACGCAATAAAAAAAATGTGATGGCTACTGCAGACCACTTCAGAGTATTTCCATAAGATCGCATATCCATAGAAGCTAATCTTATTTATAGCTTTTTGGGCCATCCCATTAGTTAACGCTTATGATAAGAAAACCATTATAAACCGTACAATTTACATTTGCATATGGTCCAATGAGCAATCGGATATTTGAAGAGACACTGCCATCGTAGTGCAATCCCAATTTGAATCCGAAGCAGAAATTGTACTTCATACTTCTGTGGTCTTATAAGAATTATTTAAATGGGATTATAACAAGAATTTTTTTAATTAATATTATAATTAGGTTAATCTAATGCAGTTTGAATTTTTCAAACAATTTATATCATATAATTAATAAAATATTTTAAGTGATATTACTAACGAATTATATGCAGGGATCTGAAATAAAAAGAAATATATTTGTTTAAGTGTTACAGTTTAGCTTGCTAAAATAGTTTAAGGACATCGTTGTCGCTAACAAATTAAATGCAGTTGATCAGAAAACAAACAGTAATTTATTTAAATATTATACTTTTAATTAGATAGCACTTTCGTAGTAGATTGTACGCAAGCGAGTAATAAACTAATCCATTTATATTTAGGCAGCTTTAGCGCGTGAGTACTTTTTTATAATCATACTTTAGTGCCGTACCGTTGATACAGAGCCGTAAATGTATTCCTTTCGGCTAAGCGCTGTTACTGCATTGCACTTGATCCTGGCATAAAGAACACTCACATCATTTGACGATCGGCTGGCCCAGTTGATAACGTGGCGGTTTTCCGCGTGTTGCGTCAGAGATCATGAACTAGAATCTCGCCTAGGTTTAGGATGTTTATATGTGTATTTTGTATCTCTATAATATAATCTTAAATATATGAAATTTCTGAAAATTATACAAATGTTAGATATATTGTTCGTTGTCTAGTACCTGTAACACAAGTCCTTACGGTACTTAGCACAGGGCTGGGCTAACGTGGTGTTACTATACAGATAATATTATTGTTATTATATCTTCGTCTCTGGCCTGAAATTCCGATTACACACTTCGCCGGTGCAGTGGCCTTAACAGATCTTACCCTCCGACACTAGTCTACTATTACACTATTCGCCAGTTACTCTTCTTCGCGGCGGACAATCGGCCACCTGTAATCCGCATGTCAAATTATCCAGGTGGGTAATCCATTTTGGCACACTCATGAGTATCACCCGTGGGGAATACAGGCAATGCGTTGAAAATTATCGTAACGACCCACTTAAGGGTAAATTTTTCAAAATAATGAGAACAATGCTTAGAACTTTTTCATTCTTGTATACAATTTTATAAAAAGCTCCAAGTAAAGCATACAATGTAGGTTATTATAGGTCTTTAATAATTTTATTTTCAGTGCAACATTGTTAGTTGTTACGATTTAACCGAACTAAATAATAATAATTATTAACTATAATTATTTAAGTAATATAGCTATTAATTGGATACAAAAATCCATAGTCAAAAACTCCATCGTTTCGGAAACTCATCAATAAATTGCTTAATTTGCCATGACAGGAGATAATAGCAACAAAAACTACTATAAATTTGTCAACGTAAACAGAAAAAGATAAAGACGCCATGTTGGTTTCGTCAGTTCTTTTTTTAAATTGCGCGCCATAATTAATCTAGTCCGTTTTGGATGCGTTCGTCGTTAACGCAATTAACTTGGAATTGTATCATTCTGTCAGTGGTTATAAAAAAGTATACGGGAATAGACTCCATATACAATGTTTTTGTGTAATTTATTTCCGTTTTTTTATTGGGATTTATGGTAGAAAAATATACCTAGGTGCTGTCTCACTACAGGAGTAGATTTTTTTTTCGGTGGGCCCTACTACTGGTTGGCAGCGCTACTCCCGCATCTACAGAAATAGTTTTGGTCCAACTATGAATAATGATATTTCGTAAAAATCTAAATAATAACAGTTAGCTGTTAATAGTGCCATATTAATATTCAACAAAGTAGTTCTTCAGAAAAATACTTTATGACTCTTTCTATTTCAGTCGCAGACTTTTACAATATCTCCCCATCTGTTATCGTCTCGCCCAAACGTGAATCCATCCGTGAAATTATAGCGAATTTGATAGTTTCTTGAAACAACTAATATATCATTAACGGTTACTTTAACATCACTTAATGCCGTGTCTTAAACTTGACTCTAAATAACAAACACTTAGGCACGGCCATTAGTTATACACGGGATTAAGTGGGGCGAGGATGTTGTATAAAATATAGATACAAGATTGTCAGAGACATTTATTTGTATTGGGAAGTAAAAAGAGTGTGCGATTTCTGCAACTTTAACTTTTTGAAGCAAAGTTTCTTTACGTGTAGTACCTGGAGAGTAAAGCTGGTGAGTGCGTGAAGAGACCGTTACAAAAACGAGGTAAACGAAAGTTGAGTAAGAGATATAGTTCAGAGAAGATAGAAAGAGTTACGTTTCGTATAGTGATGGAGGAGCGAGAAAGAGAGAGAGAGAGAGGTGCGATTTTCTTTTTCTCTTCGCCTTATAACCAGTGCAAGAAAGGAAATTAAATAATTAAATTTTTGTTGGTTCGGTGTCATTTACCCATGTATAGTTGTTGTCTCGCTAAGTAGCCTTAACGTTATGATTTAGGACGAGGTAGTGCCATTGTGTATAGGAGGAGAGAGTGATATGCATAGTGCATGACACTACATCCTCCAATGCAACAGAAGTGTGTCGACACGAACGGGGAAGTACCCCTCGCTTACATGATACCGCCGTAAAGTGTCAGGTTTCGTGTGGTTTGTGAGTAACCGGTGACCCATTGCGAGAGGGGAAAGGAGGGCAACGTATCGGCATAGTAATTATGTGGGTATTCACGGACGTTGCTAGTCGTAAAAGGGCTCCGATTTCTCTTTTGCCCCCCTATTCTTAAAAAAAAAATAACAGGAGATTAATCAAAAAGTTCACATACAGATTCACTCTCTATTCCTACTTATATGTAACATTTAATCTATATTTTAACAAATCATTTATGAAATATTATCATTCAATAAAATATAACAATACAAAGTTTCGAGTAGGCACTCCACAAAAAAATAGAGTTGAGCTTATTTTATTCAGTAAATAATTATATCAATGGTATTTTTAAAAACGACCACCCAAGTTCCGCAAAATATGACAGCTGTCGCATGTCCTTGCGGCATGCCTAAATGAGTTCGGATTAGGAATTAGCTGTTAACTAATCTTTCGAAACACTTTTTTCTAGGATGACAGCATCTACATTTATATTTTATTGGCGGAACGGCGACTGGCAAAAAGTGCCGCGCAGATTCCTTTTAAAAATTCAACCAAATATAAACATTGAGAATGCCCGGGTTTTGTAATTTATGTGTGGTTTGAATGATTGCTGAAGTATATATTTTGATGCTTATTTTAATAGTTAAAATTATTTTTGGATATTATATAAATTATGAGATGATAAATTAAATGAATACTAGTGAAATAGAAATAACCGAAATGTCTGGAATATAGGATGTTTGTAGAAACTGCGATATCATTTTTCTCTTTATCGATCTCTTTTAGTTTTATTCTACGTCTCATATGATATCTCTATAATTTAACACTTTTAATGAACTAGCTGTTGCGACAGGTGTTCCTACGATAATTGCACAATTTTCTATCATGACAATGTTTAATGAACTGTCAAATCCTAAAGATCGGTCTTAGCTTAGCGTAACTCTGAAATATTGAGACATTTCAACCCATTTTTAATGTTTTTCGCACGATCAAACAAACATATTCTTACATACAAACAAGAAACATATTCTTACATACAAACGATGCCTGTGGCGCAGTTTGTCCCACTATGATATAAAAATAAATAAATATTATGTGACTTGCCAAACATGGTCTGTTGATGTTTGAGGTCATGGATTTTCAAATTTTCCAGCAGCAGATCTGCTGAAAGAGATTCATATACGGAGTTGTATATTGGTCTGGGTTTGATAAATAAGAATTTACGCAGTTCAAGTTGAATTTTTTTTATAGCATAAGGGGGCAAAAACACATTTGCAATTTAAACTATTCATTATTGGAACAAGTAGCGACGTAACGACGTGTACCTTCAGTGTATACCGTACGTAATTCTAATAAGTAGATAATAGTATTTTTCTTTAATAGTGTCTGACGCCCATGAAGATCAGCGAAATTACTATGACGATGCGTTGCCCTTCTTTTCATATCCCCTCCAATGGGCCACCGGCTACTCACAAACCGTAAGAGACGCGATACCGCGGGTGTCATCTTACGGCGGTATCAGGGGAGCGAGAGGTACCTCCCCGGTCGGGCCGGCAGAACTCCGCTGCAATGTAGCATGACACCACCTCTTACTACAAGTATTTGTTGTACAAAACATAAATTATTATTATTAGAATCACGAACATTAAACAATAATGGTTTTTGTTCGGACTTAAGATGTCGAAGCGAAGGGTAGGCTAACTTACAGCTTCATCGGACCTGGATTTATGCTCAAACGAAGAGAGATTGTTAGGAGCGTTAATTGGGCGATGAATCTAGCTTTGGGCTCAAAACGGAGACCGACTCCGCACTCAGATGGGAGCCATGCATCCCGATTGGAGACTGTTTCATTCATGTTTTTATGTAAATTTGACTATTATTATCCTGAGCAGAACAAGCCCCACAACTGATTCGGCTGCAACAAGTGGAAATACCTCTTGCTCTCTATTGCATAAGTAAACCTAACAAATTATTAGGCGTTGAACGGATATTACCATTAAACGTGTTTGGCTTTCAAACCATTGCATATGTTCACAACAAAAAGGCGGCAGTTTTGTATTTATTAGTACTTTTCAACGTGTTCTATTTTGTAAGAATCAAATAAAAGGGCAAAGCAAACAAAACAAATTTCAATCTCGCGGGTCGATCTAACGAAAAGCTGGAGTGCAATTTGCTAAAACAATCCGACCTTTTTTATATGAAACGAGAAAATGGCGGGCCGATTTCAATTCCGTTTCCCGCGTGTTTTGTTTAAACAAGCAGTGTCAGGCGGCCATGTTTTTTTTAACATCTAAGATGCGTTGGAATCGTTCAGTTGGGAGCCATTTTCGTTGGAGGTTGAAAATAATATCCAATATTGTGCCCCGAAAGGATTTTCTGCGGTCAGAATTATTGCTCTGTTTCGTTTTCAATTCTTTTTATGTGATAGTAATTTGTGAAATTGCTTTTTTATTTTGTATTAGCTTTAACGCGGGTTTAACTGTAGTTTACCGAACTTGCTTTTCCTTAGAAGGTAAAGTTTGGTGTTTTAGTTTGGGTATGAAGAAAAATATTACTATTACAACAAATTTTTGAAGGATTATATTATGGTATGTTTCATTCTTAACTTAAATGAAACCTAATCGTAACATAAGAAGCAGCGAGCAGCCTTTTTTACTAAACCGAAGCGTTATCATCCTCCCCCCCCCCCGTAAATAGAAAAGAGAGAGTCAGCTTCCAGGTTTTCCATCAAATCAGATTCAATTGACTAAGTCAATTTCATGGTAAAACGTATTGTGTACAAATAAACTACTATAGCATGTAATTTGGTACAAACTATTATTATATAACTTTAAAAAGCCCGTTATTAGTCTTAATATTGCAATTACTCGATTACTATGCGCTGGACTGACCAAATACGCTCAATCAACTCCAGTCTCAGCGACGCCATCCGGAACGTACAAGACAGGACCAAATGGCGCTACATAGTCCAGAAGAAGGTGCTATATAAAGACCACGACCCTCAGCATTGAGGTTTACGACGTGAGGAGGACGAGATGTGCATAATATAGGTTATATATAAAGCCTTTATACATTATTTATATAGTTTTATGTATGTATTTTTATGTGTTACCGTTTTCTAGTTCATTTTCAATTTATAGGGGCCGCCATATTGAAATAGAATTGGCGGGAATATAATCTGTGTTGGTCTTATGAATTTGTTCCACTATTACCTGAAACTAACATGTAGGAATTGTTTATTTTGAATTTTATTTATGTTTTTCTATGTGTGTGTATACTTTATACTTTACCAATCAGTTTATTAAGTAGGTGTAGTTTTCTTAATATAGCTATTTAATATACACCTGTCTTTTTATATTATAGGGGGGCAAAGGATCAGTCGGAGCCTTTTGGTATCTACCCATAAACATCCACATAATATTTATGCAAATGCGTTTTCTCGTCTCCTGCAATGGGCAACCGGAAATTTAGTAACCTCGTGGAACATGCTAGATGTCACTTTGAGGCGGTATCATGTTTCTCGCGTACCTCTCGCTTATAACGTGGTCCTCTCCGATCGGGCCGGCACACGGCTCTATCCACTTATCTACAACCTGAAGTGTTGGAACACTTTCACGGACACTGTAAACGGACCCAAGTGGCAGAAATATGTAAGGAGGAATCGTTTTAGGATTTATTGTGTCGCGCCGAAATTGCTAGCAATAAACTGTGATTGGAAGTGTCGCGTTACGTGTCGCGACCAGCGCCGGCAACGGGGTCGGATTACAACCCGCCCCACACAGCTACCTATAGCTGTGTTGTGTGCTGTTCCCAAACAACGAGACTATAGTAATTTGCGGGCCTTTCGATAGCCTGATGATGTTCACGTAATAGCGCCATCTAGTAGTGATATTAACAACTTATCTTTAGTAGGAGGTGGTGCCTTCTTGAGTGCCAGCATTTTAGCCGTTTTAGATCGACATGACCGTGGAGGTGACTCCTACTACCATACCAGACATAAAGAGACAGATGTGCTGTAGAGATTCATGTGGTTCTCTTTATTTTTTGTAGCAAAAAGGGGGCAAACGAGAAAGCAGATACTTTTGATGACTACCGATGTCCATGGACATTCCCATGACTGTTGCGCAGATGCGTTGCGCTCCTAGCGCCCCCCTAATTGGCCACCAGCTGCTTACAAGCCGCACGAAACGCGACAGCGGCGCTGTCACTTTACTCCGGTATCAAGTGAGCGAGAGTTACTACCCCGGTCTTGCCAGCCCAATTCCGTGGCATAGGATGATGTAGTGTCATTACACCTGGCTATAAAAAATGTAGGCGATGCTTTAGTGAGCCTAGTGGGGCCACCGTGCTGTAATGTAATGTAATGTAGCTAATGATAGTCGCACCACGGGCTCGGTGAAGTAATGCCATCTGTACACTTCGTTAATACACTTCAGAACCTACCACATCGCAGTGTGAACACAAAGGTTTGTATTATGCCTCAAGTGCAATGTTGGGCGTACAAAACTACCAATGTTACAATAAAACTTGGGAACGTATATCGAGCCTAAACCGGCCATGGGCGAGTACGCTTCGCACACCAATGGTTCCGTACTAGCGGGACTTTCAAGTTTTGTGTCTTTATAAAAGTCCGTCCGTCCGTCCGTCTGTGCGTCCGTCAGGAACTTTTTCGCGGAAACATGGAAGGACCAAGCTGAAGTTTACGTCGAATGCTAAGATCTGTATCGCCTTAAAACCCTAAAATAGCATACTTCTATGGTAATTAAAAGATAGAGGATAAAACAAAAACTGAAACCTGTGAGAAGTAAAAGTAAAAGTACTTGCGGACGTAAAATTTAGGTTGATTACTTACAGTACAAATATAGAAATAAAACCGACACCTTGTAAATTATAAATATATCACTGAAAAAACCCCTTACAAACTTATGTGTATAGTTTATTTCTTAAATGTTGGGTTTGTACTTAATTACCTATATGAGGGTCAAACGAGTGGTTTGGTCACCTGATTGTAAGAAGATCCTACAACACACCCATAGACATCCGCAACACAGGAGATTTCGCAGACGCAATGCCAACCTTTTCAAGATTACCGCAACAACAGTATGTCTGTTATTGTGGAAGTTTTTGTTACGTGAAACGGTCACGTGTACACGCAGTACTTATTAGTCGAGCACTGCGCAGCGAGGCGCGCCCGTTACTCTTACCTATGTTACGTCGTAGTTTATACATGATTTGTACCTGTAGCAATGACCTGAATCATGCATGCACTGTTCCTGGCATAATCTGGCGCAAACACACACACACACACACACACACACACACACACGCACACGCACGCACACGCACACGCACACGCACACGCACACGCACACGCACACGCAAACGTTCACGCACATTTTTTTACAAAAACTGGCCGAAACTGAAACCATCATCATATTCTGTAGGTCCTTGTTCGGTACAGTCACATTTGCGCTTTTGAAGTTGCAATGTTTCAAATGGAGGGCGTGTACTGCGTAATCGACTAATTACTGAGGACTACAGGGTGTTCCGTGTATGCTGACATCATTTTTGCCTCGACGATGAAGGGTGGCATGCATTGCAGTCAAATTGGACTGGCGCGATTGAAGAGGCACCTCTTGCTTCCTTTATTACAGCGTAAAGTAATATCTTTTTTGTTGACGCGGAGAAACGCATTTACTCTGGGTGGGTGCCAGTGATGTGTGGGACTCGCGGCACATTATATTGCCGAATACCCACAAAAACCACCGCGAGTGCCATCAAAATCTTTATGCGGTGCCACGTAACAATATATCATCAGATATTATTATAGTACAAAAAATCCAAGTGCGAGTTATACACATACCGTGCTTGTCACGTCGTATTTTGTCCAGGGTGAGTGTTCCCTAGTTCCATGACTATGAAATGTTCACACTACATGGAAGCGTGACCTGTCTGACACGTTTACACTTTGTGTCAGGTACGACAGTAACATAAGCGTGAAAGGGAACACGAGCGATAGAAAACTAACTGTGACGCTAGGTTGGTTTAGGGTCAATAATTTACTGCTGAATAGCAAAGATACTAAATGTGTTAAATTTACATCGCCTAATGTTAGGCAAGTTCCAACCTATGTTAATAATTTACTGCTGAATAGCAAAGACACTAAATGTGTTAAATTTACATCGCCTAATGTTAGGCAAGTTCCAACCTATGTTAATAATTTAATGCTGAATAGCAAAGACACTAAATGTGTTAAATTTACATCGCCTAATGTTAGGCAAGTTCCAACCTATGTTAATAATTTACTGCTGAATAGCAAAGACACTAAATGTGTTAAATTTACATCGCCTAATGTTAGGCAAGTTCCAACCTATGTTCTTCTAAATGGTGAAGCATTAGAACTAGTGGATTCAACAACTTTTCTCGGAAGAACATAAGTCTCCACACCGCAGTAGGGTCACCATATCACAAAACATGCGAATAAAATTAGCTCGGCATCACTCGCAGTAAGAAAAATCAGACAAATTCCAGACGAATATGCAGCAAAATTAGTTTATTTTAGCTACTTCTGCAGCAATATGCCTTATGGCATACTGTTGAGAGGAAATGCTGCTGACGTGAACAATTTTTGTGCTGCAGAAGCGAGTTATGCCTACAACCTACAATACTAACCTCTAATACATCACTTAAGTATAAATTTAAGGAAATCAGTATACTGAGTGTTTATTCTCAATACATTTTTGATAATGTCCTATATGTGCATAAGAATATCAATGAATTAAGTTGTAATCACGATAGAAATACTAGCAACAGGCCTAAACTAGATGTACCAATTTCTAGACTTAGGAGAGTAAGCAGCGTATACAATGCGGCAATGTATACACCTTTCATTCACGCAATAGGATCCCAGAAAACGTCCAAAAACTATCAATTAATAAATTTAAAATATTTGTTAAGGAATATTTCTGTGGTAAAAGGATATTATTATTCTATTATAATATTCTACTTTGATTAAAAATATTTTCATATACTTTCAGTGTCAGGGGGTGAAAGGAGAGCAACGCATCGACATAATTATGCTGATGTCCATGGGCGTGGGTACTCGTTGAAGGGCTCCGATTGCTAAATAGTTTGTCTCTCCCTATACCATAAAAACAAGAAAATTCTATTCTCAAGTTTTTGTCTTGCTTGTTATTGCATTATGTCAGTTTTCAAAAATAAATATTCTTTCTTAAATCTGATTATTTATCGACGAAATTAGATGTTTAAGTATGAATATACCTAGGAATGAATGCAAGTACTACTAAAATGGCTTAGGTATCAGTATATTTGAGCACGGATATTTGACAAAATATTACGTAAAATGCTGAATAATACTTATATACCTACATTTGAAATAAAAAATAACATCAGCATGTATAAATGTGTCCGCATGTAGTACACAAGTGTGTGTTGACGAATAGCGCGGTCGCCTCGCATGTGTGCGTGTGGGGTGGGCTCTCGAGGGGACATGAGGCAATTAAACTTTAACACCATCATTACCTATCAGATGGATAATGGCCGTTCTAAGTTTCGCATTTGAATTTCGAATGCTAATTAAAAATTCAAATGGAATTGTATTCTAAATATGGAACAGATTTTTTTTAATCAGTTGACCCAACAGTCTTATGCTTTACTTTTAAAGTTCTCTGTTTTAATTACGCAATTTACTGTTAGGTTATAGTGTAATGTGACGTGGTGGAAAATTAAACATGTTAAATTCTCTGTAAAGCAGAGAATTTTCAAATCCATTTTTAATAATTTCCATACCATTTTATTTATTATTGTTTTATTATTCGTACGTACGAATCATTTTGTTTTGTTTCATCTTTGATGCAGTAGTTCTAAATATAAGCAAGTAGGTGTACGTATGTTTATAAAGACGTTAAAAGATATTGATTAAAATCACGCAATTTGTGTTCCAAAAATTTAAACATTTAAAGTGAATTGGGATTCGAAATTCAAATCGAATCGTTATTCGAAACTTTTTGTAGAATTGAGAAAATTAGAAAAGAATTGCGACATTTTAAGAGTTTGCAAAATATGCGAATCAAAATTTGATCAGCTTTTCATTGAGTGTTCGAACTACATTATATATTTTAGGAAGAGGTAGAGATGCATCAGCATACGAGGAGGTAATGCCATGCATAGTGCTTGACACAACATCCTCCTATGCAACGAAATTGTGCCGGCACGACCGGAGAAGTACCTTTCGCTCACTTGACACCCTCTAAATTGACAACTAAGGTGTCGCGTTTCGTGAGGTTTGTGAGTAGCGGTGGCCCATTTAGGTGAAAAGGAGGGCAACGTATTGATATGATTATGTTGATGTTCATGGGCGTCGGTAGTCTTTGATAGGCTCCAATTGCCCGTTTTTCCTAACCTAAGAACGGATCCGACAGAAGATAGCTTTCTTGAAGACCTACATAATCTTTCAGACGATCCTGAATGGACCAAAGAGGAAGTTCGTTCAAACTCGTACCTTTCAAGAACAGTATGCAACTTCGGGCATAACAAGACTGATTCAGTGTGGAGCTACTCTGAAAGCTGGGAGTTTGGTCAATAATGACAAGATTGCGTTTACGCTGCTTCACCATCTGAGTTCCGAATATTGCACTGCCACGTATATCGATTACCAAGATTACTGCATGTACATAATCTCAGCGTACTTTCAATATGGACATGACATGGCACGACACCTCGAACACCTAAGTTATAAATATTAAGTGCCGTAAAGTCAAGGCCGTATGAAGATTTTGGCAATACTCGAGACGTGGAAATCCCACAGGCGATATCTCACTGTAGGAAGCCCTACGTGTAGCCAGACAAGAATACAAAGTGGCCACGAAGGACGCTGAAATTAAATATTTTAGAGATATTGCCGAGACACGAAATGAAGATCTTTCCTCGAAGAAGACGCCTTCCGAAGAATGTCATTCACGGCGGAAAACTCCTAGAAAGTTATTCTGCAACATCGAAACTGTTATGCATCAGCTCCTGTACTCCCTATGCCCAGATGACACAACAGAAATTGACAACGGCTAGCACCGATAAGTACGAGTGGCGGCTGCATGTTCTCCTTCCGGTAGGGATTCAGATGCTCTTTCCCGCTGTGCAGTCATCCTTAGACGGAATCACTCGAAAGATTATCAGGAACGCCTGGACGGCTTCTTCCGGAGAAATGAAGCTGATGTACACAGCGTGTATCAAAGAAGGGGCCTTTCCAGATATCTGGAAGATAGGTTCATTGATAGTGCTAGCAAGGAGAAATGACAAGTTATTAACAGGATCCGAAGGCCTACCTGCCGATTACTTTACTGCCGATTCTAGGAAAAATTTTAGAACGTCTCATAATTACTTGCGCTCCCTGTTTGCATGGTGATACTTCCGAAAATCAGCATGGATTCGTCAGAGGGCGCTCAACTGTAAGCGCATTATAGTCAGTGTTCGAGATAGTAGATAATTACACATATAAGTACGTCCAGCTCGGCCTTTTGGACATCCGGAGCCTTCGATAATGCATGGTGTACAATGACTCTTAAATGCGAAAGCTACCGGCATCCCTCCGAACATCTGTCAGAGTCTCGTAAGTTATTTCTGTAATCTTTATGTCGGCTTCACAGTTGGTCAACGCACGTTTTGGAAGGTTTCAACAATGGGATGTCCCCTACAATATACCGAACGGTACTGGGCCCCACACTATGGAAACTCCTCCTGGACGATATCCTTCAATTGCCGAGACCAGAGGGTGTACGCTTTGTGGCATACGCAGACGATTTGACGTCAGCGCACGAGGCACCGTCGCGCGCCGTTATCGAACGGAAATATTCCACGATCTTAAACAGATTATCGGATTGGGGGACCCGTAATAGGCTAACATTTTCCACAGCCCAGTCCCAGACTATGACAATTAAGGGTCGTTTTAAAAGCGGACCGACCATTAGAATGAATGGTGCCTCGGGTACACACAGACGATGCCAGATCCTTTGCGCTGCATGCGGTTTCGATGGGCGAGAAGGCCGCCAGCTCCTTCGGGAAGGTCTCACGTGTCTCTACCTCTTCGTGGGGTGTGTAGAACCGGGCACTTAGGTACCTGCACCACGAAACCTGTGTACCAATCCTGACATATGCTGTAGCGCTTTGGTGTCAACGCTCTCACTTGTATGATGTACGTAGTGCATTATTACGCACCCAAAGACCAGCTTTAATTTTATTGACGAAGGCCTACAGGTCATGCAGGCGCTACCAGTATTGGCCGGCGTTCTGCCTGCCGATCTGGAGGTTCTCCGAGCGGGACGCGTACAGGAGTGCGTGGGGCTCAAGGGCAAGGAGCGCAAGGAAAAGAAAAGCGCTGTCGAGGACAACGTCATCTCCACGTGGCAGTTCACGCTGGGCCGCGTGTGCCGACGGGAGGGAGCTGTACTGCTTCTTTCCAGAAGTTACAACGAGTACGTTATTTCACAGATACTAACAGGGCACGGGTGCTTTAGAGGTCGCCTGCACAGGATGGCGCTATGTGACCTGCCATCATGTCCTTGCGGTCATGAAGCTGAAACCAGAGACCATGTACTGTGGGAATGTG
Organism: Eumaeus atala; assembly: GCA_017140195.1. Lineage (NCBI taxonomy): Eukaryota > Metazoa > Arthropoda > Insecta > Lepidoptera > Lycaenidae > Eumaeus > Eumaeus atala. Next base: position 324,235 of record JAFELO010000598.1, on the reverse strand, counting down.
GCTTGTACAAAAACGAGCGAAACATCACCTTGGACGGCATCGAACTGAAGACAGTGGGCCCAGTCTATCATCAGGATTTGGTCGCAAAGGTACAGAGCTTTAGGCAATTGAAGACATTTGCGCATACATGGTACGCGAAGAGGAAGGGTAGGTAACGACATTGCTGTATCGAGATAATAAGGACTGACGAGGCCGATGACAACTTCTATCTTTGTGGTGTCAGGCTCCAAAAAGGGGAGAGTGAAATTACGAGAGGGCACTTAAATAATGTGTAGGGAGTCAAGAATTGCACGTCGGGGAACAGAGCCGGTGAGAAAACCCCCGTGCATCTCCCATGATTCGCTCCGTATACCGAGAGGTGGGTAGGAGCATGGGTGGAGGTGGGTAAGTGCTCGTTTTTCCCCTAATACAATATAAAAATATATAAGTGACGCTATCAAAAGTATCTGGCATAATAATAACAGTTAAGTGACCTGTTACAAACACTCTCATATCGGGATGCACCTCTCCCATCTACGGGAGAGGCCCTTCTCTCGGTAGGTTCCTCTTACTATCGCAAACCTAGTCTCGTCGCCAGACGAGCACTGATAGCAATCCGATGAAGCTGTTTTGGGATTCTCTTCGCTTCCACAGCAAAAGTTCAGGTCCGAAAAAAACACTAACAAAAAAAATAATGGAAAATTGAAGCTTACTATTGATATTATGCTGGCTATAGGGTATACCCTACAGTAAACAGAGTAGACTATAGTTAACCTAGCTAATCGATCACGTCAATCTCCCGAGCTTCATAAGCAGGGATAATGAGCAATTAGTAAGTAGATATTCTTTTCAAATGCTTCCCGCCATTATGTGAGATTATTAATATATTTCCCGCAGTAAAGTGTGTTAAAACGATACCGTCTTAAAGGGGGATAATAACCACCCCCTCATCCCCAACAGATAATATCAAAGCCCCTGTTATTACTGCAAATTGTATTATGTAGATTTTATCCCGCCATATCTTCGAGAAAATCAATAGGGCTCCTAAATAGATAGAGACAGAAACACATCCCATGGTGGTAGAGAGAGATGGGATTGGACTCCTTATTTGATGTTCGAAAATTAGATTATGCGCGGGAAAGACGTTCTACGTTCTAAATTCTACTCTAAATTACTACCGATAAGATACAATTTACAATAAAATATTTAAATCGAGATATATATGTAGGGACGTTTACATTGAAGTAATTTAGACTTTATGTTCATACGTTAAAGTGTATCCTAGCCTGTGTGAGCATTTTCCTTGCATAATTGCCTGTGATTTGATAATGGCGATAAACCCGAGCTATTTGTTTAATTTTAGCGAGCGTAATGTTTTTATTGTCCTCGTTAAGATATAACATTCCAATTAAAGTAATATTATTGGTTAATTGTTGTAGTTTCCATGTTTGTTGGCGCGAAATAAATTAACATGGGGGACTGATAACATCTATACCTACAACAAAAAGAATACCGAAATTTGTTTACCTACTCAGTAGTTGTAAATATATTTTAATCAGAAACCTCATGTTTATCAAATTAAGTATAAGTTTTTTCCTGTATTGGATATAGTCTCCCCACTTTCCCAAGATTAATTTCACTTCCCAATATTTTTTTTTAATTTATAGTAAGCAGGTATTTATACTGCAGACATGTATATGCCACTTCCTAAACAGCTTATGAATTAATTATGGCGTAAGAGCACAAAAAAAAAATTAAAAATAGTTTTTCTTTAACTTTTTATCGAACATAAAACCTATAATCGTAGACAGAGCAATTTTATGCTATGGCATTTCTGCAGTTCATGAAAGAGGCCGGGATTTTTTGGAGTGAAGAACTTGCCATGTTGATATATTGCCGTTTTATATTCCGAATGGTGTAGAACGAGGAAACACCAAGACTGACAAACGATGATCAGATTGTCCAAAGGTGTCAAGAGTCTTCGCAAACAGCGTGTTCGTATGAAGAGAGTTATGAATATGGAGGAGGCAAGGCAGGTATGAGAGGATCGTATTATGTGGCTCTCGATTCACTCTGCCTACCCCATCAGGGCATTGGCGTAAAGATGTCATGTTCTTTTTAATCCCAACTTTTTATGGCACAGCGGTACATACGAGCAATTGGAATCATTGAGTGACTACCGACGCCCATAAATATTCGCATAATTATGTAGATGCGTAGCTCTCTCCACCCATCCTCCCAATGTATTCCGTATACAAACTGTATTATACAATATATGCACCATTTACTGTGGTATCATGTAAGCGGGAGGTACCTCCCAAATCGCAGTGTGCCGATTTATAACGGTGTTACCCAGGAGACGCGACATTAGCCGAACATTTAACAAGCCGTTTTGTTTCGCCTCCGTGCACGTGTGTGTCCGTCAATCACTTCGTATGTCCGGACCGGTTGTGTATTAGGTGTGGGGCACATGAGGGTCATAATGTTAGCGTATATATCCCCGGCCGGCGTGTGTTTCCGTGCTCACCTGTCACTCGTAGTGTCCGCACTTTGGTTTTAAAGTTTATTTAATTACATAATTGTGATAAATAAAAAAATTGCCTGTGCCCGTAGCACCTCCGACCCCCCCCCCCTCTGCGCATTGAATTTCTAGAACGGCGCTGTCACTTTACGCCGGTATCAAATGAGCGAGAGGTGCTTCCCCGGTCGTGCAAGCCCAATTGCGTTGCATAGGAGTGTCGTGCACCATGCATGGCACTATCTCCTCCTATGCAGCATGGCACTACCTCTTACAGAAAGTTACAAGACGTTACCACTTTAAAAACCATGTCCGAATGTGCCTCAAGCTTAACCACTGAAAAGGCTCGAACTGATCCTATCTAGTTACCGATGGGTGGAATTTGCGAGTCAAACGTGTCGATAGCGAGCGACGGACGGACAAAAATAAATACATTTTATATTAATGCTATGGGTAAACAGGAAGGCGTTTTGTTTTTACAAACCACTAGCCGTGCTCCACGGCTACGCTCGCTTAAATATAACTAACGATAAAGCACTGGAATAAATAAATGAACTTTGTATACTTTTTCCACAATTATTGTTTACATAACTTTCCATCAAGAAGTGACAATACCCTGAATCAATTATACCAAAAAAGCTTAGGAGTTTGGCTATTTGAATGCGCTAACCTAAGGAACCCAGAAATCTTAAGGTTGCGCAAAATTATTTCAGGCTTTACAATAAAAGTAACTTAAACGTTTATTAATAAACTGCGACAAGATCGGTTAAAGTAATTTTATTTTAATGTGAAACATTCGCTTAAACCTAAGCAATGTTTCGATCTTGAATGAGATCCATTCAAATTCAAAATGGGACATTACAAATCTGTTTTTGAACGGCATAACCGTTATTTGCCAAGGAAGGTTATAAATCTGTAGCTTATTCTCACACGCTGTGACATTTAGGACCGGAGTATGCGGGTCACGCAAGGGAAACCGCAGGGGGCTGCTGGTTCATATATTTTCAACCACTATTTCACCCCCATAGGCATAAAATTTCCAAAAAAATATTTCTTAGTTTCCTTAATAAGAGCTACCTGCGAGTCGAAGTAGTTTTTTAAGAGGCAGGGGGGCAAACTTTTTATGGACATGAAGGTGATGGGCGTTGAACTTAGAGTTCTGTCGCGATGTCCGAAAATGGAATTCTGCTGCTGATGTTAAGCTGAACAATTCGTCTGAACACTCACCACAGAAAATACGGTAAAAGACGCTCAGTGAACCGACATCTCTTCGTAGGACCAAAGAACCGAGCTGTCTGGGACTTAACTTGGTCATCAACGGTTCGAGTCGCTCTACTTTGTATGCGGTCAAATGAAACGAGCTGATATTGCCGGGCCCCTGCCCACAGGTGGGCGCAGTACTCCATATGCGGTCAGACCTGCACCTGGTAAAGTTGTAGTCGATGGGCTGGACTGAAGTACCGCTTCGCTCTACCGGGCACACTCAGCTTCTTTCAGGTTAATTTAGCTTTCGTATACAATTCCAAATGGATCGAAATTACGCAGGAGAAACAGCGGGGTGATGCCATGATTGAGTGGGCGCTGGTTGGCAATTTTTTCAAATAATAAGGGATTTTCACATAAAGAGACACTTGGGAACAATATATTGTATCATGTATAGAGAGAAGGGAGTTTCTAGCATTCCCTCGGGCTCCCTGCGATCATGCCAAAGGCTCACAAGTTGTGGCCGCCATTGAGCCTGGAGACAGAGGAGTAGCAGCGGAGGGATTTTGTGTTTCTTTTATAGTATAGGGGGACAAACGAGCAATCGGAGCTTATCAATGTCTACCGACGCCCATGGGCGAGAGGCGGTATCAAGGGAGCGAGAGGTACCTCCCGTTTCCGTTGCATAGGTGAATATAGTGTAATGTACCATGCATGGCGCTACCTCCTCCTATGCAACATGGCACTACTTCTTACATAGCATGTGGTGGGCCATGATCGTTGTAAAAATGTAGTTAGATTAGTGTTGATTTTTATACGACAAAGAGATATAACTTCCTACGTGCGTACATTACACACACACCTTTTGCTTCTTTTTCTTTTCACTAAATTGTGGCCCAAAAACCAACCACGTTATACCATATATTCCCAATTGTTTAGACACAAAAACCACTGGCTTTGGTGACGCCGAATCCCCATAACTTTTCCCCAAACTCCGTAGTGCGAATAAGTCCATTAAGCATGGCTTTTTGCCCCGGGATGCCGCGTTATTATGTTGTCAACTGGACTAAGCAGATACAATTAGGATGCATTTCATCCTGTGAATGGGGGGATAAAGAAACTCGGGAATTTCTGTTAAAATTGGGCAAACAGTCAAGTTTTAAATAATAAAAAAAAGGCGAGAGTGTAATTCACATAGGAGGAGAGGAACTTGTAGAGTAGGAGGCAGTGCCATGCTGTGCCGGAGCGGAATTGGCCCCGCACAACATAGGAGGTACCTCTCGCTCACGTGGCGTCTGCCTAGACATCCGCGGAACTCGAAGTTGTGCAGACTTGTTGCCTGTCCTTGAAATAGGTATACGATAATTAGGTAAAACCCAGTCAGATAGTTCCAACTCTTGGGAGCCCCTAGCATCCAGTATCAATAGGAGTTCATGACTTCGTCCAGAGGTGTACAATCTGGCTCAAAACCATCTTAATTACAAAAAAAGGAATTATTCCTCTTTTATAGTATAGGGGCAAACGAGACACCGGAGACCGCTTTTGACCGCTGTCAACGCTCACGGCCATACCGATTACTGTTGTCGTGCCGATGCGTTACCTCCAACAATGGGCCAACTTGTAATGCAAGTTGGCCCATTGTTGGAGGTAAGGGCAACGGCGATGCAAATACTCATTTGTCACATACGCCATAAAACATCTAAATCGTTCAGTCCTCTAAATCCAAAGGAAACACATTCCCTACGAAATCCCATATCCCCATAAACTTATGGGTAAATCAACACCATCGCCAATCACGAACCCCCATAACTCGTTAACCTTACAACCCCCTAGGGACCACTTAGGGAGTTACGCCCCGCGCTTTAAGGCGGGGAGAGTAGGGGGAAAACATTAAATGTAGCGTTTTACTATAAGTTATGTTTTAAAGGGTCGTGGCTTCGAATCCCTTTTAATGGATTAACGCAGTTTTGTTAGCAGTAGTTAATTTGATTAGATCGCATAATAAATACCGGTATGTTGTCGTGTTTTGTGCGGTTTTCCAGCCGTATTGATACAGCAACGGATCAAATTTTCGCGGAGGTAGTACGGCCGGGGTAGGAAGGTTCTCGAGAAGAAAGGGTTCGCACTGAAGCGCACAGAGTTAGACCGTCCCTCCCGGTGCACTGTCTCTTCGAAACCCAGACCCAGTCTCGTCGCCAGACGAGCACTCACAGCGATCCGAGGAAACTGTGTTAGACTCCTCTCCGCCTCCACTGCACAAACCCACGTCCGAAAAAGAAAAAAAAAACACTTCTTTTTTTCTATAATATCACGAAACTTAGGATGTTATAAAATATGTAGATTAGATGACGACATAATATAACGGTCCCAACGAGCCGTTCTGATGATAGAAGTGGAAAGGCGTTGATGAAATGTGACCATCTACTAGTAAACATAAAGCGTGTCTTGATAGTAGATGTACGGCGTGTTTAATTTGTGATCCGTGAATAGATCTCTGGTAAAAAATCGATCTCTGGAAGACCGCTAGTTATAAAAATGTTTAGGTAATTCAGCAGGGAGGGTAGAATACCTTCTACGTGTCAGAGGCGTACACCATTTAATAAATGACATTATAAATTAAACATAACAACCTAAGTTATGTAAGAAAAGCGTTGAAAAAATTACCTTTGAATTGCCATAGAGTAGAAAGTGGACAGAGTTCTTTACTGATTCACTTTGAATAACTTTACAACGTATTCATTTCTAGTCCATCTGACGCACACACTCGGTTAGATCTGCTATGGTAGTGTAGCAATGCTATATGTACTTAACATCGCTCTTCTTACCTGGCCTGCCAGTCTGTATGGCTAGTTTAAATATATATTGTAAGGGGACAATCGTCCAACCAGAATCTTTCGATGACTACGAACGTCCGACGCCCATAATAATAATTTCTTACTATAATAAAACTAATTTAACGGATTTTATTGCGGCTTATTAATTGTTTTGCGATCTCGAAGTTTCAGAAGCTTTACAGCTACCCTGGTCACGGGTGGACTGAGATGACAAGTGTCTGGATGTCACAAGTCGAGAGTACCCGAAGATTTTATATCATAATATATGACCATGGTAGCTGTAAAGCTTCTGAAGCGTCGGGATCGTAAAATGCTTTATAAACATCCGGTAAAGTAGCTTTATTATAATATCCAAATAATTGTTATACCCATGTATTTCCTTCCTTCTCTCAGTGTTTGTAGGCACATAGACCGCACAAATCGCGACATCATAGCTATCACTTTGGAGCGCTTTCATTGAAGCAAGAGGCGCTTCTTCGTGCCTCCCTACCTCTCACTACTGTTGCTTGCCCTAAGGTAAAATATACAAATTTCAGTCGAATCGTGGTTTAACAAAGCCACACCATAAACCATATGGCAATGACTCAGGGATTCATCTGTGATATGGAATAAATGGTCTTGGTGCTGATTCATTAAGCCTTATGTCAGAGGACAGAAGCTCATGGAAGGTGATGTAGATAAAAAAGAACAGATCAAACTTACGAACGTCACTCTGTGCTCATCGCTGAGTCTCGGCTATGATGGCCCTCTCTATAGAGACTGGACCAGCAGCGGAGCCGTAGGCATTTCAGGACACAACGTGTCTGCCGACATCAGTGCACAATATACTTGCACAGTCTCCTATTCCGTTTGAACGGCAGACCCACAAAGTTGTGTGTTCGTTATCGGCTCAATCTCCCTGTATAATGCTGCAAAATATTTGTACACAACATTTGGTTGCATATGGTTGCCTGAACGCCAGATTCTGTGCACTGCGTGCACTGGTCATCTGTGCAGAATTTGTATAATATTACAAATGTTCTGGTGCCATTACGCGTGGCGTCATAGGTTTTCTGTGCAAATTCTCCTGTGTGCGTGCATAGATCCTCTGTGCGCCTGTGCACTGTGCACATAAATCCGCGCCGACATGTGCTCGTCATCGGCAACAATCGGTATAATGTTACAAATGTTCTGGTGTCATTACGCGTGGCGTCATAGGTTTTCCGTGCAAATTCTCCTGTGTGCGTGCATAGATCCTCTGTGCGCCTGTGCACTGTGCACATAAATCCGCGCCGACATGTGCTCGTCATCGGCAACAATCGGTATAATTTTACAAATGTTCTGGTGCAATTACGCGTGGCGTCATAGGTTTTCTGTGCAAATTCTCCTGTGTGCGTGCATAGATCCTCTGTGCGCCTGTGCACTGTGCACATAAATCCGCGCCGACATGTGCTCGTCATCGGCAACAATCGGTATAATGTTACAAATGTTCTGGGACCATTACGCGCGGTTTCACAGGTTTTTCTCGCTGCCTCATGCATTGCTGAACGCGCGGGCCTTGTCTTTCATCTCTGTGCGGGCTCCGACATGAGCGGTAGCGATTTTTAATTCACAACAACAAAATTTCTTCACACTTATTTTGCAAGAGGTAGTGCCAGGTTGTATAGTTGAGTGAGGCAGGTACGACCCTTCATTCACATGATACTCTCGTAAAGTGGCAGCTGTGCTGTCACGTTTTGTGACGTTTTTGAGTAACCGATGGTCGACTCGAGAGGGGGGGGGGACGCATAGCATAGTCCTTAAGCGGATGTTCATGCGTTGGTAGTCGTGAAAACGCTCCGATTTCTCGTTTGCCAAATCCCGAATATCGTCGAAAAATGCGATTTTTGTCCCGTTGCGTTTCCCTCGAAGTCATTTTACATATCTTCTTAATGTATATTTTTTAACTATACCAACAACGGTTACGTGTATGAGTGATTAAAACGTCTCACGAGTCAGCTTGTATGTGATCTTGATTGATTCAATGATTAAACGACTGATCTATCAACGTGCAACCGAAACTACTGGGCCAATATTTTTTTTTATTTCTTTTAATATTCGGGTAGCTTTTATGATCTAGACATGAAAATACTTCTGGCAATTTCACTTTTATGGATTGAAATTGAGCTTGGAAATTTCGGTAAAATAATTGATCTCATTTATTTTCCTGTGCCTCGCGTTTCCTACCTACGTAGAAATCACGAAACAGAAAACAAAAAAAAAAAATACTAAATTGCAGCGGGATATTTACGGGATGACGGATAATAGAGCCGGCACGACTAGTGAGGACGACACTCACTCGCATGATACCGATGCACAGTCGTGCAGCATTGTAGCTAAATTGAACCGGAATGGCCAGAGACAAGTAGTACAAGTGATAGTGCCATGCGGTATAGGGCAGGATTGGGCCGAAACGGTCAGATACCTCTCGCACACTTGACACCGTCGCAAAGTAACAGCTTAACAACAGCCTAACGCATTGAATCCAATTTAACAATGGTAAAAAAACAACGAAGCATGAGTTATTATAGCTATGCTGTCGCGTTTGGAGCGGTGTATGATATACCGATCGCATAATATAAAAGAACTCGACATAACCTCTATGCGGGTCTATATCCGTCGTACCGATCGTAGGTGGCCACTAAATTAATACGACCACTTTTTAAAAATTGTGTCATACCCTTAAAATGTCAGAACAAAAAATCGCTCTCGCTTATAACTTGCGCACGCGTCAGCAATATGTATTTATTTATGAGAGTCGCGTCGATGTCGTCCCGGACGCTTTTTTGTCACCGCATTATACCAGTTAGCCGCAGATTTGTTCTGGAATAGCTGATGCTGGGGAACATTATATCGCCAACTACATGTATTTATGGAATTTGGAATTCCAATTTCAAATACTTGAATTTGATTTTCGAATATAGATTAAAGTCGAATTAAGTAAATAATAATACTGGCAATTACGTGATTATGAAATGTTATATTAAAATACGGGAATTGAATTTTAGAACATTGAGTAATATAATATTGATAAATATAATATATAAATGGTAAATAAATACCATAGACCAAGCATTGTTGGTTATTGCTCGACTTCGTTATAACAATTTGGGATACAATGGTTTGATTTCACAACATACCTAAATATCTGTAAAGTTTTTTTTTAATAGATTGGGGGGACAGACGAATAAACTATCACTTAAGCTTCCTCTTAAGTGATAGTGGAGGAGTGAACATATTCGGTGCGTTGAGCAACTTCTTCACCTCGTCTCGTCTGGAAAGAGTCTGGCCAAGGTAATGATACTCATCATTATACATGTAGATCCAATTTACTCATGTTATCCCGAAGAGTCCCATTATTCTGTACTTGTATCAAAGATGGTTGAGTAGTCACTGTAGGAAAACACCGAATTCTATACAATGTTCCAAGAAATCGGACTATTTTCGTGATATATGCATGCATATGCAACTTGAACATTAATCTAATTTATTTGCAACTGTATACAATAATAGTTGTAGAGATCCTTACTACTGGGAGCTTTGGTCCACAATCCACCTCCTTCCAAAGTGATGGCTAACCTAACCTTCCAGTTGTCATGACTTAAAGTATGCCACTAGAAGCAGTTTGTAAAAAAAACTTTTCTAGGGTTCCGTTGCTGATATTAAAAAACGACACGCATATCGTATCGTCACCTCTGTCTGTCGGTCCAGAGACCATGGGTATAGCATATTTGGATTTCGGAAGGTAGATGTGTTTTAGGAACAGCTACAGGTTAGTGTAGTAAAGTGAAAAATAACATTATTACGTGTAGCACTTCGTACGTGTAATTGGCGGGTAACATTTTTACGCGAGTACGTATTAAAATAATCCGCCCTAGGCAGAATTTGGACCAGTTATCATGTGGAAGCCTCACCAACGCACCATCTCTATTCTATTCTTCTGCCGTGAGAATTCTTGGCTTTGGTCTGTAAGGAATTGTAAAATCCCAAATACGATGCATATTATTTAAATTTGAAAATGGAATGGAACGTTTAAAACGGAATAAATGATTGTTCTTTTTTTTGTTTTATTCAGAAAACCAACAGCGTAAAAAAATGTATAACAAATTATAGTAACAATAAATAATAAGGCCAATAATAGGTTTTCCGAAGTACATAAATGTTAAAAGTATAGTGTTGCTTTGTACTTACGGTAAACGAATAAAAACTTACTATTAAATTAGATTAAATTTTTATTTAAATCGGAACACACATTTGAAATACACATTCCGATTTCCATAAATACCAACATTTAAATTTTATTAAAATCATCAAATGATTGGCATAATTATGATAATACGCGTGTAGTAAAAATATTTATAACAAAAATTATACATTCTTATTTAATTTATTTAAAAGTATAATATACCTACATACACGAATATTAGTATGTATAATAATTTTACTAATTTTATTATTCTTTCCGTCTGACAACATTGGACTGATTACTGGAGTCTCCGCCGCGTTTCAGTTATTTTGATTCGTGTATATGTAATAAATTATGTCGGTTTATGTGCAGTAAAGTGGTGGCGGAAACGAGTACGTCTTACTGAAATGTAAAAAATAAGTGTATTTTTTATATAGTACAGGGGGGCAAATTAGCCACATCCGCATATTTACTATGCCGATAGGTTGCCCTCGTTTCCTACTCCCCCAATGAGCCACAGGCTACTAACAAAGCACACTAAACGCGACACCGAAGATATTGATTTACGTCGGTCGTGTCGGCCGAATTCCGCTGCTATATAACATGGCACCACCTCTTAAAAATATTTTACGAAGTAAAAAAATAAATAAATTTTGTAATGAGCATTTATTCTTGTGTAGATATCTTAACTTATGTTTACTTTCTACTTATCAAGTTTTCAGGTTTTTTTGGTTTAAGAAAAGCTTGATGTTAAAATTTGTTGTTATCCAAGGGGAAGGTTCATTTCAGGTGGGATCTTATACCAACCTGTTTACCATGAATAGCGAAGTAGAAACAGATTACATTCAAAATCCTATTTCAAGTTTTACAATTGTTTGTTGTAAGATTTGTCCGTACGGACAGGCTAAGATCATATGACCATACCGCCTCGTCTTTAGTAGTTTATTTTTCTTTAGTTGTTTTATAAAGTATACGTCTTTAGTTCGCCACTTTTTGTATCAATATTTTAACAATGCTTAAACAATAAATGTTATGTTCGACAAATTGCGTCCCTTATGTTATTTTTCTATTATATTTTTATATTTTATCGTTTCTATTACATTGTATTGTGTTGCGCATTATTGCTGTGGAGTTGTTAACAGTTTCAGGTGATATCTATTACTTACCATAGATTCTCAAATGATGTGTCTTTACAAATTATTTCCATAATTTGTTACATTTCAATCAGACGTCACAGAAATAAATAAATAAAAAAAGATCTGCTTCATTCAAGGATGTATCTAACTGTATAAAAAAACGTTGATCAACGGTCAATGACGTCACAATATTTGACAGCGACGTCAAAATATACGTATATGCCATTGTCAATGTTGATTAGTAGAAATAATAATTTTATCGTTGAATGAACTTATGCTGTGGTCGGGAAGAGAAGCCGAATGCAGCTTCATGGGATTACTATGGGTGCTCGTCTGGTGACAAGACTAGGTTTAGGGCTGAGGAAGGGACCGACCACCCTCTCTCCCGCAGATGGGAGAGATGCATCCCGATATGAGAGTGTGTATCTCCGCTTCTGACTTACAATATAAAAGGAATAGAAAGCTTCGTAGCAGACTATTTAGCGTTTTACTTCTACTATCAAAACGTAGCTAGGCTACTGCATGCTGCTTGTCCTCCCTACTCATAGGAATCTGTCGTTCTTTTTCAATATGGTGATCTCCATTCTCTATAACATTTGTAATAAATATATTTCAAATAAGATATTTTGCCCTGCACACTATAGGTGTGAGTTGGAAATACGACTCATGGGGACTGAGGTGGAAAGGGAGCATCGCATCGGCATAGTAATTATGTGGATATTCGTGGGCGTCAGCAGTCGTAAAAAGGCTCCGATTGCGCGTTTGCCCCCTATTCTATAAAAAAATGATTTAAAAATTAAAATGTCAATTTCACACTGACTATAGCCCGGGCATGTCAGAGATGCAAGCGCACTTCCTCTTCCCTAATTCTCCTATTCGGAGAGGACGCGCGTGTAACTTCCTGAATCCGGAAATTGAAAAACATATATATCACTTTTAGGTTTCCGTACACACACAAACAACAAGATAATTCTAATACTAAGATTCCGCTGTCCGTCTGTGACCAGGCTGTCTCGTGTACCGTGACAGCTAGACAGTTAAAATTTTCACAAAGGATGTGTTTCTGTTGCCGACGTAGCAAGAAATACTAAAATTTAGAATACATAAAATACTTAAGGTGCTCACATAAAATAAACGTGCTTATTGCCTCTTCTTTGTAGACAATGGTACGGAACCGTTCGTGGCGAGGCCGACTCGTACTTTGCCGGTTTTCGATTCGACCCGAGACTCAAAAGCGATAAATACAATACTGTAAATATTGTAGTGATGTAACCTACTATCGATAATCCTTGTCCCTCGTTTTTCTTCGATAACGACCCACCACTACTGGTGTACTCCCTCCCCCCCCCCCCCCTTCACCCGCTCGTGTAATCGATTACGGCTCATAACTAAGTTCTCACTTGGAGTATTAACAGGCTGGCTAAACTCTTCAATTTCTCACACGCTGAGCGGGCTAGGGCATGGGAGGTGGCGGGTAAAATACGTAATTTTCTTTTTTATTCTTTATGGAAGCAAACGAGCACGCCTTTTGTCTACCAACGCCCATTATTTCTGCATATTTGTGAGACAGATGTGTTCACACGACACGCTTTTCGTGCGGCTTGTGGGTAGCCCATGGCAGGAAAGGAGAGTAACACTTCTGCAAGATAGTTATGCGAACGTCTTTGGACGTTGAAAATTCTATAAAAACATAAATATTCATTTGCGAATGCCTTGCCAGAGAGAATAAAGGAGGACTTGTTACGGTCACTCGCTCGCAAGCTCCGCCCACTCAGAACATTATTATGCTAGCGTTACTGATTGATAAGATTTATAATTGATAGCACTATCCACTACGTTTACAACACATGCATCACAATTTATAGTTTTCAACTACTGGTAACACTCATTAACACCTTCTATTGAGCGCCGGCGAGTACTTATATCAAGTTATTATTTCGCTTGTTTGTTCAATCACTTCCTCAGTAACAAAAGGAGTTTTTTGTTGATTGGGATTGATTTGCGCTACAAATCGACAAAAGCCGTGTTCTTGATTTATTTATTATTTTTAGAGCTCTCTACAGTCGCGTTATTTTATTTCTACAAATCTAAGCTCTCAACTTACGGATTCGAACCCGGGTTCGTTTCCGTAAGCGGTGTGTGAGCTTGTCATTCTGTTAGTCATATGTGTTATAACTGTGTCGTGATATGTAAGATTTCATCGCTCGACCGGTACGAGCGGTGTATATCGTATTGGTTCTAGCAGGAAAAATGCATTTACGCACCATCCAGCCGACCCAAGGGGGCCTGAAGTGTGTGTCGGGCTCAGGTCGTGAAGCGGTAAATACTACCGACTAAAAACTGCTATCCGTTAGTTGGGTCGTATTCCGACGTTTGAACGATTAATTTGTTTTTGTGATTAAGAGCACGGTCAAAGAACTTTTGAGACAGCTCTTTGAAGTGTCCTTTTATCGATGTTAATTGAAAGTCGCAATGTAGGTCGATGTTACGAATGTAAGACGGGCATCCAGTGGCCATGCGCAAGCATCTATTCTGCATTTTCTGCAAACGTTTTATTTGGGTCGGGGCTATGTGCGCGAATGCTGCACTGCAGTACGACATTATCGGTCGTATGCATGTAGTGTACGAGGTGAGCTTATGCCTGTTCGCCATTTTGCTCTTTTTGTTAATGAGAGGATATGGTTTGAAAAGGAAATGCCGTGCCTTTTTGTTGAACGTTGTCTATGTGATTTTTGAAGTTCATCGACCTATCGAGCGTAACGCCTAGTTATTTTAATGTCTCTGCTCTAGGTATCTCGCCACCGTAGAGCAGGGTGACGGGCATGTTTCCTCGTTTACGGGAGGGCGGGCGCTCGGGTGAAGAGTGTGAGCTTACTCTTTTCCGCGTTAACCTCTATTCTCCACTTTAAGAACCATTCACCGAGTTCGGTGACGGCCCTTTGGAGTAGCTTGGCTTTTTGTTTGGGGAGGTACCACGTGTACAGTGCGGTGTCATCCGCGAACATCGCTAGCTGGACGCTGGGGTGTCGCGGTATGTCGCTAGTGTACAGATTGAAGAGGGCGGGAGAGAGGACCGATCCTTGAGGAACTCCAGCTCTGAGGGGACGAGGGGAGGACAGGGTGCCCTCCACTCTGTAGCGGAACTGCCTGTTTGCTAGGTTTACGATCAGTACCAGCCTGTCGGGCTAGTAACAAAAGGATAAAATAGAAACCCTATTACTAAGGCTGTTCGTCTGTCCGTCCGCCTGTCGCCAGGATATATCTCATGTGCCGTAGATAGCTAGAGAGTTGACATTTCACAGATGCTGTATTTATATTCCCACTAAAACGACATATACTTAAAAATTATTATTATTACTATTATTGGTGGCCTAACGTGTCCCACTGCTGGGCAAAGGCCCCTCTACTCTCTTTCCACATCTCTCTGTTTTGAGCTAGTAAACTAATAACATAGCCAGTGATTCAAAGTAAAAATTGTTTTTTTTTTAAACAAAGTGTAGTTATATAGTTAAAAAAGCTATTAGCAACTTACATGTGTAGGGAGGTTTCATACAACACAGGCAGGCGGGCGCCTTATATAAAGTTTGTCAACTTATATAACTTGGAATGCTCGTATCTCCTGTTGGTTCGGAACCCTTAGTGTCCGAGTCCCGCTCGCACTCGACTCGTTTCTTTTAATATGCCCTTTTGGTTCTGTGTGACTTGCACAAACTCAAATCGCTTGAGCTCAAATCTTGTACCACAATAAGGGATATCGGAAACCAAAAATTTGTATCCGTCCTCATTAATTGTATACCGTATTTTTTTATACTATGGTTGAACAAATGAGCGTTACGAACGAACTGTACCTTCAACAGGTGCTTACTTAAGATACGAACTATATATTTGGTTTCTCCTTTACGTTTTGGTAAGATATTTGATATTAATTATTATTGTTCGGTTCTTGAAATTGTTAAGCAACGCTCGGTGCGGACATCTTAGGATGGGTACGCATTTTTTTTAATTAATGGAGCAGCTTCAGCTATTACAAAATAAGCAACTTATTACATCTTTAGCTGTTGCATTAATATCGCATTTAATAAAAGAATTCGGTTTCTTTGGTAATGTTAGGCCAGCTAGTTTTGGTATATGTTTTGGCCCAAGTTTTGGTCCAAGCCTTGTCGCGGCGGTTGGGCTCAGTAGCCTGGGGTGGACTCAAACACTTTGGGTAGTGTTGATGATGGGAATCTCACCCCATTGCACTGTCCTCAAGATGGCGGAGACACTCTGTGATAAGAGGAAACCCTCTGTGGAGGTGGAGTCGGTCCTATTCGAGCTACCGCTCATCCTAATCCTTTCGTCGCTAAGGCAGCGGACTACAACGTCAACAGCGTTACACACGTGGGGCGTCGTCCCCGACACGTTCTTATCGCTGTTCTTTACAATTGTTGTAGTTATGACACACAACAAAACAAACCGAGAACAGATACAACACCAGAGCCGCGGTGCACCTGTACCTATTCTATACTTATTTCCTTTAGTGACGCAGGGGAATGCATTTACGCATGATACCTGGGAGCCCGGGGAGGCCCCCAGAACCATGTTCGACTCGACCATTGCGTAGCAATACCAACCAAACCACTATGGGAGCCTTCAGCCGCTATTAATGGGGGTCCCGGATCTGCAGGCAACAGGATCCCTCCAGCGATAGGCTGGCCTCGGCGAAAAGGCCAGACCTCATCTCCTCGGGGACTGTCCGGCTACGATATGACAGTCCCCACGACGCCGTGTCTTCATGAAGTGGACCGCGTTCCCATCCCGGCCCGACACGGAACACAGGGGCACTACTGAAGGCGCTGGAGATAGCGCCTCCTTCGTACCCCCATTCATCGTCGGCGGGAGGAGGCCGCGTCGGCAGCCTCCTCTCTCACCCGCTCGTCGGCTTCCTTCTGGTACATGACGGTCTCGCAGAAGGAAGCCATCGCCTGTTAGGACTCGTCACTGCCGAGCATCGCGACGATGATGCTCGACTTTGCCAAGTCGCCTCCGAAGGTACTCTACACCTGGTCCAAGGGAGTAGGGCGCGGACTTTACGATTCAATCCACACTCGCCACACCATGACAGACAACAGCACACACCCTTAACTGCGAATAGTCAGAGCAAAGTTGTTAGTGCAGTCATAGGAGATAATTCCAGTTCCTTAAGTGATGTGCCAACGAGCTCAAACCAACCCGCCGTACCAGTGAGGCTGATTACGACGACCGCACGCAAGTCGTACCACCCACCCCGTTATGGAAGGGGGGAGGGGTCACTTACCCCAGTCATGAGCCTGAGCTATCATGACTGGGGTAAGTGACCCCTCCCTATATATATAAGCTCTTCCAGCCCCCACGAAAATGCAGGGCCAACTTTATCTGTCGCGCGTGATCTGTATTATTTAGGGGGTAAATAACAGTTGCTTTAACGAATCTTATATAACTATCGTGATGCATTTTTCCCATCTGCGGGACGGAGGGGGTATCTCCCCCTATCGACCACAATCTTACTTAGACCGTCGCCCGACGTGTCTTATAGTAACCGATGAAGTTGCTCTGGACACTTCTGTCAGCATAGAGTTAAAAAAAAAGAAAAAAGAGGTCCTATTGGAGGAAAGGAGAAGTGTCTGTGCAAACACTTGTGCACTATGACATGTCCCGTGCAGATGGCTTTTCTTAATAGACATGGCCGCTGTAGCCGAAATTCGGCTACGACGACATTATTATTACAATTGGATTTCCATAATTAATACATTCTTTAAGCACATTTATAGATAATAAAAATTAAACGGCACACAGCTATTAATTAACCAAATTCCATAACCTAGCACCATGGGGCCGAAACCCAAAAAAAAAGGGCCAACAGGCCCCAACACCTATTAAAACGAGGTATAATGGACGATTAATCTTACAAACCACATCCCAGCCCCCCGTCATAATATATGCATGGGTTAGGCTGCGTGCATGCTGGACCGATAATTATCTTTATTATACAATTCATTTTGGGTTACAATTAAATACTCCTTAATAAGTATGGAATCGTGTGAAACAGTAACTATGAGAGTAACGTACCGCGTAACGTCTCTTGTGCGTCTTTCACCTCATTTACACATACGTTTTTGAATTTGAGTAAATAATTTCGTAAAAATAGTAATATCTATGGACTTATCACACCACGTTAGCCTAGCTCTGTGCTATGTAGTGTAAGGACTTGTGTTACAGGTACTAGACATGGGAAGTATGTTTAATATATATTTTCTTAAATTAAGAAAAGTGATATCTATAGTAAAGTCTGTTACGTGACAGTGCCATCTGTCACTCAGATTAACATAGTATTTAGTAAGTCAGTACCGCGCAGCGCAGCGTGAGGGCGCGCGTGTCGCCCTTGCTCATGTGACGTAGTGTACACTCATTTGTACCTGTAGCAGTGACCTGAGTTACGCAGGCACTGTTCCTGGCATGGCCTAGCTTGACACAACGCACGACGCACTGAGGAACTTAACAAAATCATAAAAATATACTTTAGATTTTTCTTAAAGAAATATATAGACTAAATAATAATAAATGATGACCTGGGCAGGATTCGAACCCGCCCCACCATTGTTCCCGTGTTGTCATGGCGGTGGGGCTTCGTAGCCTGGGGTGACCACAGGCGAAGCCAATTGAACCGAGGGGGATCTTTGCACCCCTCTTATAAGAAGAGGGGGCTAAAGATCAGGAGGTCGCGCTTTTACGCATGGGGCAAGGAGTGAGAATGGTAACCTCACCCCATTGCACTGTCCCAAAGTCGGTGGCGTTATCCTATAGGGCTGGACAACCCCATCTGTGGAGGGGCTGACTAGCCGTCGAGGTGTCCTGATGATTGTTGTTCCAGGGCACCTCACCAAGGGCGGCACTGATGTCACTCGTGGTGTTTCTTGTGGGTATTCGGCACTATCATGAGCCGAGAGTCCCACACCACTGGACCCCAACCAGGGCGGCCACTGGACCCCAACCAAGGCCTGTGACGGCGCGTAAATGAGTTTCGAACCCGCGCCTCTGGAGCGACATTTATATTATAATGATAATTACCTTTAAATTACGATATGGCAGCTTATATAAATTACTTACAATTCAATTAGCCATTTCTGTTTTATAACTAAACAGATTTCTTTAATAAGATACTTTTGAAGGTAATCTTCTTTCAGCACGCTTGACTCGGGGAATAATTTGATCAATGCGTGACAAGAAGTTGAGAGGGAGACAGGAATTAGTGAAAATAGAAACAGAGAGTTACGTTTCTCATATTAATTTAGGGAGAAGAGAGAGAGAGGTGTGTGCACACATTCCTTTCTTTCTTTTTCTCATAACCGTTTAGTATAATTGAAGTTTTACTTTGGTGCTGTGGTCTAAAGAGACTAAAAAAATGTATTTTTAATTATGGTATTCACAGTAACTTAGCTTAGTTTATGCGTAAGCTTATCAATCTGTTATGCCTGCTTGCAGTGGCATCTACGACTACAAATCAGTTCGTTTAGTCCGTTGTATGTTTTGCTTGGTCCGTGGTCTCGTCCTGGTTCCGCACATCTCTCGGAGATTTAAAAATGATGCGTATGATAAGCCGTTACTAGACACTGTTTTAACGGATTTCATCTCAGTTTATTTAGTTATTTTACAAACCTATTTTAAAATCTTTAAAACAACCATGTTCACGGGCTAATGGTTCAAAAAACCATGATGTAATCCGTTCAAATAGTTTTATTGTATTAGGCGACATTCTCGAGTACTTAAGACCATCACTATGGCGTTCTTATTTGATAAGTACTGTATACTACGCTTATTAAAATATATTAATTTACGTCAATATGCACACGCCCTAACAAACAAATTTAGACGTTTACGAAACATCACAAAAAGGTATTTTTTTTATTTGAGGATCGAATGATACCTTGTTATGAGGGATATAAACCCCTCTTTATAACGAGGTGGGTTTTCGGTAATGGTAATTTGATTGCCGCTTCCAGATACCTAACCTGATACTTCGGCGTCGTCTGTTTTGTCGTATTAATATCGACTGCCTTATGATTTAGTAGTCAGTATGTTTCCGTAGATCGTGATATAATCCCATGTGCGGTCCGATCAGGTCCCAATCCTCTAAAAAAATCTATCCTATTAATATTATGAACGCAAAAGTTTATAAGTAAGGATGTTTGTTACTCTTTCACGTAAAATCTATTGAATGGATTTTGATGAAACTTGTCAATGTTGTTGCTAATGTATCATAGGCTACAGAAAAATGAACTTTTCTCGTGGCTTTGTCTACGCGAACTAAGTTGCGGGCAAAGCCAGTTATTATAAAATTCCGAAGTCGAAAAGTCGTCGGTGTTACTCGCCCGTGCGTCGGAGATCACGTCATGCCGTTGGTCCTGCGCCTGATTCTTATCGGAACAGGTGAACGAGGGAACAGAGAGTTTACTTGCACACACTTTTGTTTGTCTGGCGGAGATGGCTAGTATCTATACATAGAGACAAGCACCATAGTCAAGTTGTATTAGTAATGTAGTATACGGCGCAGCAAGAAAAATGTCTGCAAGCGTCAAACGGCTCTGACTGCTCCTCAGGTCACAAAATTGGAGCCATATGATGTCTACCGATACTCATTAATATTTTTGATTGCATATACGTTGCCCTCCGCCATTCCACTCCTCTCAATGGACCACCAGCTACTCACAACCACACGAAACGTGATAGAACTGTAACTTTACACTCATTTAATGCGAGGTACGTCCTTGACGAGCCGGTCCAATACGGCTGCAATGCGGCATGACACTACCTCTTGCAAAGAAACACACGTGGATATATCATTCAAAACAAATGGCAAATATTTGTGTTTGTAAATTAAAAAAAAACTTTGTGACCGTTTATGCGATAATAAGTTTGTGCCGGTGTATCGCTGTGAGCGGATTTATGTGTGTCGATGTCACGGACAGATATCGTGTATACGTGGTACCATATTAACGCCCTCCGCGGAATTTGAGGGTGCGCGCACACTGGACAAAAAGTGATCAATTTTTTATTCATTATATTTTTATTCGTTACAAAATTCACAAACTTAGATATGATTTCACAATCACTCCGGTTATAGCGCCTCGTATAGTAGGAGCGAGAGAGTCAGAGAGAGAGAGAGAGGTCACACATAATCTGTAAGAGGTAGTGCCATGCTGTATAGGAGGAGGTAGTACCATGAATGGTGCACGACACTACATCCTCCTGTGCGACGGGGGAGGTACCTAGCGCTCACATAATACCGCCGTAAAGTGACACCTATGGTGTCGCTTTTCGTGCGGTTTGTGAGCAGCCGACGGCTCATCGGCATAATTATGCTGATGTTCATGCGCGTCGGTAGTCGTTAAAGGGCTCCAATTGCTCGTTTGTCCACATATATTATAAAAAAAAACTCTTTCTCTAATAGCCAGTGCATGAAATAAAGTTAATTTAGTATAATTTGTACTTCGGTCTAAATCACACGCGTTTTTTCACCGGAACAAGACGCGTGAAATTGTTGTGTCCGTCCAGTGTGCGCTCCTACAGATGCCAATCGTTTTCCGAGAAGGACACATGTCCCCTAATAAACTAATTGCCCGTGGAATGCTCACCTCGCCAGATGAAACCAACAGACGTACGAACATCTCAATTAATATTACACAATTAATGCTATGCTTGAGATTGCTGTAAATGTTTCATTTGCTACATATGGGAAAGAAACTAAATACCCACAGGATGATTAGTGCCACCTTGCCACCTTTGGTGAGGTGCCCCGGAACAACAAATCATCAGGGGGCCTCGACGGATAGTCAGCCCTCAAAGAGACCGACTCCACCTCCACAGAACAGGTTGCCCAGCACTACAGGACAACCGCACCTACTTTGGAACATAGCAATGGGGTGAGTTTCCCATCCTCGCCCCTTGCCCCGTGCGTAATAGCACCGCCTCATTTTTTTCACATGTGTCCCCTCTTCCCCCTGGAAGAAAGAAAGAAATTAAGGCCTAGCCAAGACCGAATAAACGCTTATATGTTATAAGATGCTTCTATATAAATGTATTTTTTGATGATTCACTTATTATGAGTCATGTTCCGAGGTAGTGTATGCTGCATTGCAGCAGAATTGGGCAAATATTTACTGTACAATTTTTTGCAAATTTCTCTCAAGTGACTTTGTTTGGCTTTTTTTACCCTTGTTTAGTAAGTAGTGCCATGCTGCATTGCAGCTGAATTAGGAAAAAACGGCCAGGATGAAATATCTGGCTCACATGACACCGCCTTTAAGTGACAAGTATGCCGTCGCAATGCGTGCATTTCGAGAGTAGCCGGTGGCCCATTGGAGGGGATGCAGAACGGTGAGTAACGCATCTGTCTGTAATGTGGCTTTCTCTTCAAAAGTTTGTCTGCTTAGGCTTTGTTGGTCTAAGACTAATACCAGTGACCACCAAAATGGCGTTTGTTCGCGCCAACGAGCCCATTAAATTAATAAATAATATTCTTCAAACGTCAATAAAATTTAAAACTGATTGATAGTACGATAAAAGCCGTATAATATTTAAAAAAAACATTCCTTTTTCAAACTGCTGTCATTTGAAGGTGATCATAGACAATGCTGTACCATAGAGCGATGTCAAACATAGATAATACAGTAACAGGTGAAGACCGCCCGTCGTTCGGACTGATGAAGCTTTCCTTTTATATTTGTAGGCGTGAGTATAAATAATTACGAAACACAGCGTAGATAATATTTTCAGTTTCTATAATAGACATACCATAGATAAATACTTTGAATTTTTTACGTTAATCTTACCTGAAATGACACATACCAATTGAAATTGTTACTGTTTATCTAGTACCTTGTTGGGTATAATTATCAAAAATGTTTATCCTTTCATGTATCAAATTTATGGATAGACTGATTTCTCTCGTAAAAAGTTGTACAAGGATATTGGGCTTGCACAATAGGGACAGCTCTTACTGGTCATGTGATATTGCTGTAAAGGGACACCCATGCCGTCACGTTCCATGCTGTTTGTGAGTTTCCGGTAGCCTGTGGGTGGGGAGGTGAAAACGAGAGACATGTCTGCAATAATGTGGATGTCTATGGGCGTCGGTATTCCTAAGACTCTGACGGCTCGATTGCTACCTTACACCATAAAAAAAACATCGCTAGGCCGTTGACTCCTTTAAAGACTAAAGAGACAAATATTCCAAAACAGCCCAAAGTAATTCGCATCTGGCAACACCTAAGACATTAAGATGAAAACATTTCACACGCTAATTAACAAACTAAAAAGTCGCGGGCAATTAAAAATTAATATTAAATTAAGGAGCGATGTATCGCCACAGATAAAATAATTTGTCGTCTTGACCTCATAACGCCGACATTAACTCGAAATACACCTCAACAACAATTTTATGTGACTTGGATTACAGTAATTAGGATAAATTTATTGCCACACAAAAATTATTTTAACTTGAAATCTCTTAATGTGTTCGAAATATAAATTCGAGCGCGCGTTCGGGTTTTTTTTTTACATTCCCACACGTGTTGATTTGCCAAACCAATTTTTTCTTAAATTTTAACAAAAACGCAAAATGTAATCATTTAGTAAAAGGTAGTTGCTCGTCCAGTCGTTTAGTATGCATTTGGTTCGTGTGGATGTTCGTGGGCGTCGGTAGTCGTAAACAGGTTTCGAATTCTCGTGTCCCACCCTATACTATATATAAAAAAACAAATATCCAATATAGTAGCACCGGTCCGTGGTGGATGGTCGGCACGTACCCCCTCGGTCATAGCTCAGGAAGCTCTGCCAGTCCCCACGATAATCCAAGGCCAACTTAAGCCGCGCATGATGTGTCCCCTCGATAACGAGGCGAGGGTACCCGATCTCCTCGCCCCAGATAATAATAGTTACATCAGCTAATCTTAAACAACTATCGGTATAAATCCGTCCCATCTGCGGGAAAGGAGGGGTTTATCGACCTGGATATGACCGATGAAGCTGCACTGCACACTTCCCTCAGCACAGAGCAGTAAAAAATTGACTATGCAACCCTTTTACGTGCCGCTAATGCTCCGGTGCTATTCGCTCATCCTAAAGCACGCCCAGGTTGTGGGTTGAGGGAATCACAACTGCAGACAGTTCCATCTTATAGCAGTTCGGATTCTCTAATCTCTTTTCCGTCCACACAATTAGAGCAGATTTCGAAAGAGGTACTGCCATGCTGTATTGCAGCGGGATTGGGTCGGCACGACCGGGGAGGTACCTACCTGTCGCTCACATGATACCGGCGCAAAGTGACATCTTCGGTGACACATTACGTGTTGTTTGTGAATAGCCGGTAACCCATTGGGTGAGGAGTAATGGAGGGCAAGGCATAGACATAGTAATTGTGGCGATGTTCATGGGCGCCGGTAGTCGCTTGTCCGCTATAGGGGGACACTAATACTATTCAAAAAATATATTGAAGTTAGTGCGATCTCATAATATATGAGGTCTGTACAACCTCTAATTGTGCGGATGTTTATGAGCGTGTGTAGTCACCGATAGGTTCCGATGGGTCGTTTGCCTTCTAATACTATTACCCAAATGACCACTGATTACATATACACATTTGCGCGAAGTCAGGGCGGGCGATGTACCTCAATATCGATGATTCAAGTTTGCTGACTCAGCAACATTCCATCAGATAGCCGTCATTAGAGACATCATTTTAATGATTTAATGATTAACGACAGGGATCGCGCTCGTAATGATAGCTAATGATTCCACTTTGTTTTTGTTGCTGACCGTTTTGGGGACCCCTGGGATCGTTGCTTTGTGCTGTGATTTTAGTCTCGGCGTTCATTGAAACAGAACTACGTTAGTTAAAGGACAGTGAAGGCTCATGAAGATCCAGGTCAGCTCAGTTATCGCTTACTAGATAGCCACGGGAATCTTTTAATTTCGAGAAAGGCAGTCATTTACCAGTATACTTTCTCAAATAGTAGTCAATACCTTTCTATGCCGAATTTCAACTAAATTTGTTCAGTAACATTGGCGAGAAAGAGTAACACATCTGTACTCACGAACTCTCGTATCTATAATATACTAGGAGTAGGTCCCGACTTCACACAGATATTTGACAAAATATTGCATTAAATCATTGGTTTACAAAAATATAAAAATTATGTTTTTTAATTAGACCATAGTTTCGGAACTTATGAAGCCAAACTATTAAAATACCCCAAGAATTACAGTTGTTTAGTTCTTACGATGCGTCAATCAGTATGCAAATAGTACTTATTATAATACGTACTGTTTGCGTCAATCAGAACAACTAAACAATTATAATTCTGCAGGTACTTTTAATTTGTGACATCAGGACATCTCAGCCCACACAGTCATGGTTGCTGTAAATCTTCTGAAACGTCGGGCTAGATAAACAATTTGATAAACCGCGATAAAATTCGTAAAAATAGTTTAATAACTAAAATTTAATCTAATTTATCTTTGAAATGCTTACTATACGTTTACCTAAACCGGGCGGCCGCTACTCGCCTGTACAGCTGACGCGTTCGGGGTTTTTGAGCTTTGGGCGCGTGACTTTGTATCAGTTTCATGTGGTGACCATATTTTCTCAAAACAATGAGACTAAACTTGGTGGAGTTTACTATGTACTTAAACAATATTTATGGTTTATTCTAGTTTTATTGGTTACATGGGCTCATTTACCTATCGTGTCCTGAAAACAAATCGATCTCTTACAATATCTGCTGTATATCCGTTTTGTTAGCTTATCATCCGCTATTCTTTCTTCGTATCATGTGAGCGAGAGTTAGCTCTGCGGCTGAACTACTCCAAGTCCGGTCGCAATGCAATGGAACAGCGATATGTCAGATATTTCCCCAGTCACTGTTGATATTAAATAAATCCTGCGGGACCAGAATTTAGTTTCGAAGCGATTTACACAAGTAGCATGACCAGGCTACGGTGGGCCCATTGTTGTCACTAATATATTGTTTGTGGGTTCTGCTAATGGTTCAATATTCGCTGGTCATTGTCATTACCAGCCAGCTGATGCCCGTAGATGGTATCTTATTTTTATTAAAGGGACCAACGAGATAGGTTTCTCTGGCAACCGATACCCATAAAAATCCCGTATAGCGATTATGCAGACATTGCTCTGATCCCTCCGTCGGTGAAAGCGCCAAAGGAAACCTGGTAAATGACAGACAATGAAAGGTGACAGACAATAATACAGCTGTCACTTTGCGCGGGATGTCATGGCCATAGAGATAGTATAAATAGAGTAGGGAAGCCATATACAGGCGTACGACTGCGAGTCTCCGTTCTTTAACAGAGAAGGAAGAGGCGTACGCATGACTATCTTTGTCTATCTATGCGTATAAAGCTGAGAGAAATTGATGAAGAAAGAGAGGCAGAGAGTGCACGACATGTGCCGTTTCTCCGCGTTTTTAGGCTGGCTTCCCTTCTCTAGCTATAACATCACTATGACTGGTCGGCTAGATTCAGCTGTGGAGGCATACTCTCGTAATGAAAACAAACAACTGAGTACTTACAATGATGAGTGAGGAAGAATATTGGTCATGTAAATTTGTTTCTTTTTTCAATTAAAGCTTCTTTATCCTGACGTGACTTGAATATGAGCAGGAGATATGAGTTTATGAAGATATTCCTATATTACTGTAGGGGCAAAAGAGCGTGAGAACACATTTGTTTTCTCTTTTTCTCTATACAGCCAGTATATAAAATGAAATTAATGTTAAGCTTTACTTCAGACGCGTGGTCTAAAACTCGTAAGAGGCTCGTGTTCTTTATGTATTTTTTGTATGCTGTCTCTAATAGCAAATACAGCCTGCGTCGTTCCTTAAATTTTAGTCAATTCTAAGCGAGCTGTTTCCTGCTACGTTGTCAACATTATATACACGTAATAAAAGAAACTCTAATAGCGCGATGCAGGACCCGTCACATAATATAAATATTGCCATATTAATAAAGTGATTTACCGCCACGTCGTCTCCCATTACTCTGCGCTGGAGGCTTTCTATTATCTTCTCCTTCGACCCTACTGATCTCTTCATATGGATAGCTGCTATAGAGATTTTAACAGCTTTCGCTAACAACTCAATGTTCACCACCACTTGTCTCTTCATAGCGTCTGCAACGCTACCTAAGAGTTGAACATTCGTGCCTCTAACTGACTAAAGATCTAAAAATAATAACTCTAACTGACTAAAGATCTAAAAATAATAATTAGAGCAGGTGTGTGCTAATGTTAAACCGGCACGAACTTTTTTAAATGTATACGGGGATAACCAAGAAACCGGAGCATTTTGATGACGACCGACGTCTAAATATATCACCACAATTGGTTTGCAGATGTGTCTTTCTTATCTACACACTTCCCAGGCCTGTGTCACAGTACCTGGCGAAAATTCAGGTATTATGGCCAGCTGTATAAAGATTAGCCAATAGTGCATGACACATTATAATGCTCAAGACCCAACTGATCTATCTATTCCCTCATTTCCTTATTTCGATGGGGTAGTTCGCCACGACCGGAGACCTTATTGCGCAGGACTTATGGCGAAACCGCTCACCTCCCGATTGCGGATTGTATTATAAATAAAAAAGCCAATTATTGCTTTTGCTTCAGGATCATACGAACCACAATCTATGGTTAAACAATTGTTGAATGATCACTGGCCTGCATGAACACCGTCTATCCATACAGCATGTAGATCAGTGTCTTCCTCCTTCGTACGGCGCAGTAATTAACTTTTGACTGGCTGTCACCCCGGGGTACTGCGTGATGTTTTATTTAAAATCACCGTTACTGATGAGATGAGCTCATCCATAATTATAAATCCTGTGTTTTTTTCAGTCCTGAATTTATGCTGTGAAAGGAAACCCAATACAGCTTCTTCGGATTGCTATAAGTGGTCGTCGGACGAGGAGACTAGGTTTAGACCCAAACCCCAAACTCAAACGCTTGCGCGCGGAACCTAAGGCCGCCGCGGAGCTGCAGTGAAGGTTTAAGGAAAGGATCATGGCCGGGGGTGGCGTCTCCTCCTTTTATGAGTGCTCGAGTCTAGCTTTGATGACGAAACGGGGGACGACACCCACTTTCCTGCAGATGGTGGAGATGTTGTGAAAATGCTTATAATAGCAAATTTGACTATTATTATCATGACCAGAGGGACCGTAGGCCCCTCGTCTGGAAGCTCGCGTTCATGAATACACGGCCCATGGGAAACTATGGGGCGCATAAAAAGTAAACATCACTTCTTGAAAGTCGCAATGGATGGTTCGTTGACTCTAATGAACCATTCATTGAGTCCCTCAAGCACTGATCTTTACTTCTTTTCATTGGGATCAGCAATATCAATATCAATATCAATATCGCCTGGTGCCGTCATCACAATTCTATGAGTTGCTCCTCGGAGAACGATAGTCTCGTAGTCAGGGATGAGAGTTGTAATGGCTACTTACGTGTTATTAGCTTGTCCGGTTGAATGGATAGAATTCCACTGCTGCGTTGCACCCGAATTGGTTCGTCCAAAAAGTCCTGATGTCCTGTAAAATACGAACAGATGTATCATTCGACACCAAGTCCCACTTACTACATTTTCCTATGTTGCTATATTTACGTGTATTTAATCGACATTTAAAAGACAAGTCTTTTTTATAGAATAGGGACAGATGTTTAACCGTATTTGCTATACTATACTTTATACGCGTCTGTGTTTATGTAAAATATATTTTTTATAATATAAGGTAATCGGAGCCTCTTTACGGCTAACGTCGCCCATGAACATCTACACAATTACTATGCCGATGCGTCGCTCTCCTCCAAAATGGGCCATCACGTCGCCATATAACCATCACCACGCCACAAAACGTGGTTTTGTTACTTGGCGTATTATACCAACGTGTTCATTATAGGATTACACCCTGTAGCGACTCCTATAATGAACACATCAGTGACGTCACAAGCCAGTGACCTTACAAGATGGAGGCGCTAAACAAACACTCGTGACTGTTAATATCTTTATCCGTTTGAAAATATCAAATTATAATATTAAACTCTGTGGCTGGATTCATTTATTTGCCGTGTACAATGGCCCCCCGGAGAGAGGGACCGAGGGGGCCGAAGGGGGGTAGAGAGGGCAGGCGCTACCTTGTACCGTTTAAGATGTAAACTCGTTAAGATGGGTACACATGATGCGAGTTCATACAGGACTAGTTTTGCCCGCGTCGTTTTGTACGTTCGATCTACCGATGGATCTATATGGAATTTGTGTTATATTTCTATGTTATTACATTATGCTAGGTGTATCATTAGGTAGAATAAGGAAAAGGGTCTTTGTAAATTTTTTTCAGAATTGAAAGTAATTTTCAAAGGAGTGCGCGAATGGAGTGATTGGAAATTTGGTACAGTTGAAGATTGTCTTAAAAATATATATTATAGGGGGATAGACGAGCAGTAGGAGCCTTTTATAGATTACCGACACCCATAAACATCCGCATAATAACTATGCAGATGCGTTGTCATCCTCTCCTCCCCCCCCCCCCTCCGACGGGCGACCAGCTACTCATAAGAAGACATCATTTCACGCCGGTTCCACTGCTCTGCGGCATGGCGCTACCTCTTACAAAGCTTGATGCTGATTGCTGATTATTTATACATTTTATACATGCATATGAAATGCTTTAAATTAACTATACGCGCACACACAAACGCGTTTTGTAATATAATGACAGCTGTCAAATAGAAAATGTGACATATGACTTTTTTTAGTGTTGGGGAGCGTACGAGAAATCAGAGCATTCTGACGGCCGTG
Source organism: Eumaeus atala (assembly GCA_017140195.1). Lineage (NCBI taxonomy): Eukaryota > Metazoa > Arthropoda > Insecta > Lepidoptera > Lycaenidae > Eumaeus > Eumaeus atala. The sequence continues at coordinate 294,473 of JAFELO010000598.1, read as the reverse complement.
GATGGGTCTTTGGGCGTTTGTAGTTGTGGAAAGGCGTATCATTGTTGTCATGTAGCTGCGTTACCTTCCATCCTCCCCACCAATGGTTTTTATGTAATCTGTAATATATACAAAACGCCTACACCTTTATGAAGAGGTAGTGCCATGCTGCATAGGAGGAGGTAGCGCCATGCGTAGTTCATGACACGACATCCTCCTATGCAACGGAATTGGGACGGCACGGCCGGGGAGGTAACTCTCGCTCGCATAATACCGTCGTCAAGTGACATCTTCAGTGTCGCGTTTCGTGCGGTTTATGAGTACCCGGTGGTCCATTTGAAGGACGGCAACCCATGGGCATAGTAATTATGTGGACGTTCATTGTCGCCGTAAAAAGGCTCCGATTTCTCGTTCGCTCCCCTATTCTATAAGAAGAAGAAACTTGAATTGTACATAGTCTAACGATATTCGAAGGAATAGCCTACTATATAATGCACCTCCCAACAGGTGCCCATGTAGGACCGGCGCAACGTCGCACGTTTCATTTGAATAAATAAAGTCATTCGCGAGATAATCTTGCGCTCACACAAATACGAGCACACGCGCGCGCACATCCTCGACCTTATCACCAGCAGCTACGGTCGATGTTACAGTGGCAGACGAATAAAAAAACGTGTCCACATGAAGCATTATTGAAGATTTACAATTTGTCATATAACACGGTTTAAACACTCCGTATGGGGCTTGGTTATGTGTTGGTATGCGGGTTTGCTCGCGTCGGATAGATTCTTGCTGCATTGCAGCTTCGACGGGCCGGGTAGAGATAACTACGCTGTTGTGTATGGCTTGTTCCATTCCTGATGGATTTTGAGGGGGTTGTGTTTTTGAGTGTTTTCGTACTTACCAAAGTGCAACCTCGTTCGTTTCTGGTTCCGTATCCTATGGGTGAAAAAGGGTATCCGCTTGCTAAGACTCCGCTATCTGTCTGTCACCAGGGCGCATCTCATGAACCGTGTTTGCTAGCCCGTGGAAATTTTCGTAGATGATGTATCTCTGTGGCCGGCATAACGAGAAATGATAAAAAATATAATAGTTTAATTAAACATTGAAGTAGACTCGCATACAACAAACATGATTTTTGGTATTTTTTGTAGGTACGAAACCCTTTTATTTAGCCCTTATATTAGATTACCCCAAATTAAATGATTATAAAACGACAATTCTTACCTTACCTTAAAGAGATACTGCCGTAAAGTGGAATGGCGGTAGAATGTAGGGCAACGCATCTGCATGACAAGAATGCAGATGTCTATGGGCGTCGGGAGTCGTCAAGAGGCTCCGGTCGCTCCCTCCTAATATAAAACGACACGTAGCTGCTCTGCAATATTGACCCGGAGTAGGGGACAACTTGAAGTTCTCAATCTGGGCAGATGACTTAATGGTCCAAAGCAGACTTTGGACCATTAAATCATCTGCCCAGATTCTTTTTCTTTTTATAGCATAAAGGGGCAGACGAGCAATCGGCGAATTTTGATGACTACCGATGCCCATGGACATTCGCATGATTGTTACGCGGATGCGTTGGCCTCCTATCATCCCCACCCCAATGGGCCACCGGATACTCATAAGCCGCACGAGACGCGACAGCGATGCTGTCACTTTAGCCCGCCATCTAATGAGCGAGAGGTACCTCCCCGG
>JAFELO010000598.1:256563-282002 GCA_017140195.1 Eumaeus atala | reverse complement strand
ACATCTAAGTTACCAGTTACTACATGAAGATTTCGCTCCCATGTCGTCGATGATTATGCATCCATTAATTCTCCTGTGACCAAATGAATGAATGCTTTTTTATAATGTTATGGGGCAAATCCTTCTTTATTTATATTTTGAATTGGGCCGCCTCGACCGGGGAGGTTCCTCTCGCTCCCTTGATACCGCCTCAAAGTGACACCTACGGTGAAAAGGAGGGCGACGCATCGGCGTAATTATTCTGAAGGCTCCGATTGCTCGTTTGTCCCGCTCGTTTGTCGTAGGTACCGCGCGACGCACAGCGAGCTGCGAGTTCTTGGATATTCGCGTGCGACATTGTCATCTTTATAATTACATATTGTATATTAAATCCTGTTAGAAATAATTCAATTCTCTATGATTAATAACTGCAACGGTTGTGAGAAGAATATAACTCGCCAATATTATTTGAAGTGCTCGGTGACGCAGTTTGTATGCCAATTACGTTAGACAAGTTTACATTACTCTCTTCGAAAAGTAAAGGGTATTGGGTATGCCTTGGTGGCCTAGTAAACCTTCCAAAATAGGACAACTCGGACATGCCAAATAGCAGAGAAAACGTTAATCTGAAAAGGGGCTCACAAGACGAAGGTTAATGAGAAGCCCACTGGATTTAATGAAGTGATGGAGATCCGCTTATGGCACCGCATATTAAAGACCTAAAACACTACAAGGCGGACTTCCGGCAGGACATCCAAGATCTCACCTGTTGGCTACCCAATCTCTTGTACGCTATGAGACGAAATTAGCAAGCGAAGATATGGAAATTCTTGAGTCGAAGCATCATCGTCACAACTCCAAACGAACTTTAGCTCTCAACGACATCAACTACTAAACAACCAACTGGAAATAGTTGCTATACCGGAGCAGACTCCCGATAATCTACATCACATAGTCATGATTACCGCAAACAAAATAGGAGTAAACCTTAATAAAGACGCTATGTTCCGTTCCATTACCTGCAGCCAGTAATGTATACTAATATCATAAAGAGGAAATATTTGTTTGTTGGTTTGCCTGTATTGAATAGGCCCCGAATCTACTCCCCACCATGGTTCAAGCCTGGTCGTGGCGGTAGGGCTCAGTAGCCTGGGGTGCATCGAGACACCTTGAGGGAACCAATGGAACCGAGGTGGTGGTTTGTACCCCTCTTATAGAAAGAGGGGACTAAAGAACAGGAGGAGGAGCCGCCCTTTGCACCCCTCTTAAAGGAAGAGCAAAAGGGGGCGGCGCTTTTGCGCACAGGGCACGGGGCGAGGACGGGAACCTCACCCCATTGCATTGTCTCAAAGTTGGTGGGGTTGTCCTGAGGTGCGGGATAACCCCATCTTTGGAGGTGGCGTCGGTTCCTTAAGGGGCTGACTAGCTGTCGAGGTGCCCCGATGATTTGTTGTTCCGGGGCACCTCACCAAAGGCGGCACTGATGGCACTCGCGGTGGTTTCTGTGGACATTCGGCATTTTAATGTGCCGTGTGCCCCACACACTACTGGACCCCACCCAGGGCCATCGAAGCTGCGTAAATGCGTTTCCCCGCGTCAACAAAAAAAAAAAGGCTCCGAATCTACTGGACCGATGTGAAAAATTCTTTTACCACTAGCACCCTACATTATTTGTGATAACACAGGCTATAAAACCTGTACCTAAACGTTTTTGAAACTTTAAGAAAATGAAACTTCGAATATGTATTCAAAGATGTAAAAAAAAATATTAAAATAAATACTTAGCAGCAGAATTTATTGCCTAGCTGTTCCAACAGACGTTGTTCTATCATATATTTAATTTCTTGTCATTACAATGATATTGAATCATCATTACCTTGAATTTTAATATTTTTGTAAGTCAATGATTCTTGCTATATTTCGTGAGGTATCCGTGCGAAATCAAGACGGACTGCTAGTCTAATGTACTGTACATACATTGAAGTTAACATCGATATTAATAAAATATTCCTCCTCATCTCTAGACCAGGAATAAAACTAGGCCCGTAGCGGTACGCCCCATCACTATTCCACTGAACATTATTTCTCAACATATTCCATAAGATTAATAGTTAATTATGAGCTAGTTAGGATTAAAAATGATGTCTATACAAACAGAGTTTGAAAATTATAGGTGCTGCGAGCGCCTCTTAAAACTAATAATTAGTGTTGGGCCGCGGTTAAAGTGATGGGCTACGATTATTTAGAGATGTAAGTATAAATTATTGCGAGGAAAATTAACGCCACGCCCAGACCGCCGAAGGCGAAAGGGACGTGCTTTATTACATCGATATATCGATGATTACGTTTTATTTTGAAATGTTTATTGTCATCATTATCCACGCACTGCTGGATATCTGCAGGGTGTTTTTTTTGTCACACACTAGTTAGAAGCACTTATTGGACCGCTGTGAAATCAATTAGTTCTGCAAGTGAAATTCTGAACATTGCAATCTTCATTTTCTCAGAAATATTAGGGGGATCGCGATGGCTCACTGCTCCATTAATATGGATCCAATGGCTGGTGTGAACAGATGACTGGTCTGTCACATTTCGTGTGCATTGTAAGAGGTAGTGCCATGCTGCATTGGAGGAGGTAGTGTCATGCATGGTGCATGACACTACATACTTCTATGCAACGGAATTGGGCTGGCACGACCGGGAGGTACCTCACGCTTACTTGATACCGCTGTATAGTGACACCTGCTGTGTCGCGTTTCTTACGTTTTGTGAGTAGCCGGTGGCCTATTGGGGCGAGGTGAAAATGAGGGCAACGCATCTACGTAATTATGCTAGTGTTCATGGGCGTCGGTAGCCGTTGAAAAGATCTGATTGCTCGTTTGTCCCCCCTTAGTATAAAAGAAAGGTAAGCAAAGCACCTGAACAACCCTTGATTGTGCGGATACATAAAGGGCTGTTGAGAAACACCAGAACTTTTCAACTGATGGTTTGTAATTCGAAAGTTTAAACTGTGACAAAAAACCGGTACACCTCAATTTGAAGCGATGACAATGCGTAAGAAAAACACGGCGCAGAAAAAAAAACAATGTCAAACCGCCACCACCAAAGCAACTCTATCATGATAACTTTATTGAGTTCATAAAACAAGTTTTATCGATAAGTTATCTATAATTGGCGATCGGATTATGTGAATGTTATTGACAGATATAATTTGATTATAAAATACCAACGTACAGACGTTATTGTACAAGGTTATAAGGTAGAAAGTAGTTTATTTTTTGTCCAACTGATGGTTTCTTTCTTAAACAAGTGGTATTTACCAATTGGTTACAAAGTGGTGTTTACAAAATTACCATAATAGAGAAGTAGAGAATAGTATAACCTGCTCATCACCAGCCTCAACTGATGCATCTTTCGATGGATATCAGACGGGATTGGCGTTTATTGAAATACGCCTTTATCCAGCAGTGAAAGGACATAACGATGATGATATAATGAAATCACGCCCGCGGGGCAAAAGTAAAACAATATTGTGGAGAATGAATTCATTCGTTTTTTGAACTGCCAATCTAACTTTTAGTAAGAGATAGTGCCAATTCGCATTATAACTGAATCGGGCCCGCACGTCTAGGGAGGTACATCTCACCTTACATTCGCATAGCGATAGCAGTGCGGATTCTGTGGGCGCCAGCCGTTAAGAGGTTCCGGTTACTCCTTTAAAAACGAAATATATTTTAGCTACCATTTAATACACTTTTTGTTTATGACATTGATACATTTTATGTCTATAGATTGTCGTCAATCGCTGTGTAGCTGAAATTTCAGCTACAGCGACCATCTAATAGAGAAGAGCCTTCTGCGCAGGACATATTATAGTGTGCAGGTATTTGCGCATGCACAAGTGCAATCTCTATTCATTTATCCTATTGCGAAGTGACAACATTTCGACATGACCGGAGAGAAATCAGCCGCAGAACCGACGGCTTAACGTCCTCCCCTAACCGCGGGGTGTAACGCTTTCCAGCTTCAGACTGTTACAAGTAATTGAAAAATCCTAATAACTTGTATCCTACCCGGGATTAGTGCCATTCGACGACGGATTAATTTAAGTATTAATATACTGATAATAGGTGTTTCTTGGGTACCAACGCCCACGTTAACCTTACTTTACCCCCAATGGTTCATCTACCATTAACAGCTAGCTAGTAATGTTTAAGTAGATATTATTATTATTAATTTTATTTGCAAGAATGTGTTGTAGGTACAAATTAGGTGTTACAAGTATAAACACTAGTTTCATGGCACAGTCTGCCGATTAGTCGGCGTGCAAAAATTTAAATTGTTGTTGATATAGTAATGGTAAAATTTTATTTAGCTGAAAATATAGTTTGCGAGAGTCTTTTAATTTTATACCATTCATGGTTCGAATACATTTTTCTGGGCTATGAAATCTCTAAAGCCATCTGCAAAATTTCCCCAAATAACGGTTCCATAACGTAAGCGTGACGAAATATGACCCTGATATAGTAATTTTGCTGTACTTCTTTTAGCAGTTAGTGCTTGTTTGCGTAATACATAAACAAATTTATAAATATTTGTACATAGTTTGTCAATGAGATGAGAGCCTTCCAACTACATTAAACGTCAAAAACAATACCTGAAAATGTTGCCTCATTTACATTTTCCAATTTCTTGTTTTCCAAAGACGCCATTATGTTATGTAGAGGCCACTATGATCATGTCGATTATAGGCACTATATTGCATTATTTTAGTCTTGTCTGTATTAAGCTTTAAGTTATTTGTATGCAACCATTTAACTATGGATCGTATACCCTTATTTAATTCTAATCGTCAGCAAGTAATACATAGTTGTGTATACTCGCATTTGGTAGATGATTTGTAAATGTCAAGAGTAAGAGAGGTCCAAGTACGTTACCTTTTGGCACGCTGCTGGCATTTTCGGGTAGGAATCGTGTTTTAACTGAGAGTATTATCTGCCTTTTCATGTATGCCAACTCCAGGGATTGAAATCTATCTGACATATAGCTGGCTAACCACTTGTGTGCATTACCTCTGATTTCTAATAATTTTAATTTATTTAAAAATGTTTGATGACAGACCCAATCGAACGCTTTACTCATGTCAAGAAAAACAGATACTACAGACATGTTGGAATTAAGGGCTTATGTTATTAGTTTCATTGAACGAAAACAAAAAGCCAAACTGATTTGAATTAAGTAGCTTATGTGTTGTTAAGTAATTGTAAATTATATCATGCATAACTTATTCAAGTACTTCGTATAGAATCGGGACTAATGTGATTGGTCTATAATTGCCAGTCTCAAGCTTATTACCTTTTTTGTAGAAAGGTTTAACTAATGAGTATTTTAATTTTGATGGAAATATACCTATAAAATGACAAATTTTCAATATGTGCAATGGGAGTTGATAGTTTTCCTGCACATTGTTTTATAATATCAGTATAAATCTCGTGATAACAAGTCAGATTCGTCAGATTTTGTGTTTTTTAGATTTTTAATAACTTTATTTATATCACATGGTACAACTGGGCTCAAAAATAAGCTTTTTTCAATTTGAGCAGAGTATTGAAAAGTGTCGTTATACCTAATCGTTGTCATATTAATAAAATAAGAGTTAAATGCATTTGCTTGTGGACAATGAGGTATGAATAGTGTTATTATTTATTTTTTATTGTCTGTATATTATTTTGTTTCGTCCACACCAATCATTACCGCGTACATTTATATTGGATTTGATAACATTCCATGCCGCCCTGCATCGATTTTTTTCATTGATTTATACAGGCTGTACTTATTTGTGATTGACAAATATGAAATATGGATACATTTTTTAAGAATCTTAGAATATTTTATGTCATTTGATTTATTTACAGTTTTTTTGTGAGTGAGTCAGTTTAATATTCAGATCCCCACCACAGCCACGACAAGGCTTGAATATCCTTGTCGTGGCGGTGGGGCTTAGTAGCCTGGGGTGAACCCAAGCGAAGCCGATTAATCCGAGGGGGATCTATGCACCCCTCTTTTTAAAAGTGAAATCGCTCTCGGTACCCCTCTTATAAGCAGAGGGAACCTAGGAGCAACAGGAGGTGGCGCTTTTAAGGGGTGAGGAAGGAAACCTCACCGTCTGTCCCAAAGTCTGCGGGGTTGTCCTGTAGTGTTGTGCAACCCCATATGTGGAGGTGGAGTCTTAGGGGGCTGACTAGTCAGTGGAATTCGACGTCATTATTTTAAGGGAATTTTCCAACATTGATATTATCTATTCTAAGTAGGGTTTTATAAGCAGATAGTTGTTTACTGTAAGAGTTTAGTTGATTCTGTAGTTCAATGTTTTCCAATATCTTATTTTCAACTTCCACATGTGCCGACTTTAATTGCATTTTTAAAACTGGTATTTGAAGTTGGAGATCATTAATTAGTTAGTCATTTTCGTTTGCTGTATTGGGCATGCTTACTATCGCTGAGATCAATGAAGCTTGATGTCATTAGTTCTTCATTAGTATCGTTAGCCTTTTCTATTTTCTTTGATTGACGTGGCAAAAACTATTTCCCATGTTAATTAATAAGTTGTTTAATTGAAGAAGAAGAAGTGTTCACAGGTATGACAATAGTAATAACTTATGGTGCTGTCCAAAGTCAATTGTCACTTGCCATTTCACAGACGTGGGTAGAATCAGCTGTTAATATTTTTTTGTTTATTTTTGTGTTTATTTGATAATTAATTTTGATTGGACGTTTTAAATATATTCTTTAAGTTTGGAAATAATAATAAATCTCAACCGAAATTTCGTACCTCAAATTGGCCCAAGAAGTGCAGAAAACAGTGTTCCGTCGCCAGTATGTTCTCTTTCATATACTCTGTAAGCCTTCTAATGCACTGTGTAAGCTATTTTAAGTAATTTTATACAGTTTTAAAGAAAAAATGAAATATTTTTCACAGAGCACTTTAATAACAGTGTTTACCCTCAGAGTGATTTTGACAGATCTTCTATATAGATATGTCTAGGTGGTTGATATGAAGTTAATCACTTTTTTTATTAAGGTTATTATATTTTTGATAAGCAGACTGAAAGCGCAGTACTGGAATAATAAATACTATGTCGGGCATATAGGTCACCCCCACCATTCAACCCTTGACGCGGCAGTGGGGCTCAGTATCCTTGGGTGAGTCGAGACACCTTGGGCGAGGCCAATTGAACCGATTGCGATGAGGGGGCTGCCTTCGTGCCCCTCTTATAGGAAGAGGGGACCGACGAGCAGGAGGGGGGGGGTCGCTCTTGGTACCCTCCTATAAGAAGAGGGAATAAAATAGCAAAAGACGGCGGATTCTTTGCATACGGGGCAAGGGGCGAGGATGGCCTCGCTCCATTACACTGTCCCAAAGTTGGTAAGGTTGCCCTTAGGGGTCTGACTGGCCGTCGAGGTGCCCTGACGATTTGTTGTTCCGGGGCACCTCACGGAAGGTGGCAATGAAGGCACTCGCGTTGGTTTTTGTGATTATTGGGAACTATGCCCTTAGCCCCACCTACCACTAGACCCCACCCAGGGCCGGTGAAGGTGCGTAACGTAAAAAAACGCATATAGGTGACAAATAACACCGTCACGTAACACAATTTTCTATAAGTCTGCGGGAAAGAAAGATTATTCCACGTTTTGATCTAGCCCAGTTCCACGCCTAACTTAAAACCATCATATACCGCTCCTAGTCTGACCAACAGCCTTTAAGCCCTCTGGAAAAAATTACAGAGCAGCCGTTTTGGCGTTCATTGCCAACCCTTAGAGAGTTAATTTCTTACGTTTATGTATAAATAAATAAAATATCAGAATTATCGATAGGAGCCCATCACTAATCGCTAACGAGGCAGCGATGCTTTCGGCTGATTAACCGTTATTATTTAAGTAAATTCAATAATGACTTCGCAGGCTGCATGTTTGTTAATTCGGACAATCTTAACATTTATACAAAAACCACCTTAGGCACTAACAATAAGGTATGTTATTGAATAAAATTTTAAATATTTAAAATATATACAACAGATTATATTATAGATTTTGTGATCGTTGTAGTAAAGTCCATTTTATGTTGCTTTTGTTTTAAGGGTTATTGGTGAGTTGGTATGATGGGTAATTGTGGTTAACCACAAGGTTGGTAATGTTTGGTAATAAGTGCGTCTCGTCGGTAATGTTTTGGTAGTCAATGACGCGGCTCATGGACGAAATTACTTTGAAAGTTGAGGAGAAAATAGTCGTCAGTTGCAGAAATCTACACTTATATCGGAGATTTTGTAAGTGGAAGGACAATTTCTGCATTGCAAACGATTTGGGTTGGCACAACAGTTCTTCTCGGTCAGAAGATGCCGGTATGTAAAGGATTAATCTGTCGCACTTCACGCACAACGATCAATTGCTTATTCACCAAATGGCTCGTCTGCCCGTTGAACTATAAAAGGATAAGAACAACAACAACACATATTCACGCCAGCTCCCTAATGGAAAGAAAGATATTATACACACTAACGATGCTTTAAACATTGAAACAAAGTGACTATCTGCCTCGGGCGTGAGGGTCAAATGAGTACTAAAGCCCGTAAGAGTTTCCCAGGATTCCAGACTTTTTGATATAAATTTGTCTTAACACATGATTTATATACTGTTAACATTTTTATTTATAATTAATTAAATAAAGAAAATGTAGAAATAGTATAAAAATCTTATTTATTAATCAAGTGTCAGCAGTGTTGGGATGGTCAGGTTCAGCAGTGGGCAGGACTGGTGATATTACTTTGATTCAAAATGCCATCAGCGCTACTATTTTTCACAGTAACAAACTGTGGCATTCCCATTTCTGGGTGAATATTTTGGCATCAAAAATTATTTGATAATACAGTAGCTGTGCCAGCAGTTTCATCTATGAAAGGTGTATCCCAGTGAAATCAGTGTTTTTTCAGGATAGAGGGCAATCATAGGCATCTGCAATATTTTCAATTGTCATGCAGATGTGTTGACATCCTTTCCCCCTCCCCTCCAGCAGGCCTTCAGATGCAACTACTTGGAGATGATCGTAAAAATTAAAAGTAATACGAGCGTGCGTAACCTTTGATGTGTACGATCATTTCTTATATTACTACTCACAACTTAAGGTGCAATTTTCATGTCAATTGGTGTTTTGAGTAATAGGATCATGATTAAATATCTATATTATATATATCTATATATAATTAACAAATATTTGTTTTTATTTACAAAGGAATTACAACCGCTCTTCGAATTAATGATCACGGTGTCCCCTACGCCAGGTAAGTATGTCTCTTCGAATATCAGCAGTTTATCTCCCACTCTCGTGGCATTGTCTGTAATCCATAGGAATGAAGTCGGTGGGCACCAGCTTGTAATTAATTATTAAAATATAATAATTGATGTGTTGTGATATGTCGATGATACTTTCATGTCAATATAATATCAATATAAGATAACAACTCTATCATAAAAAGACAAGTTTACGCGCCCCGACTGTGCGCGGCGTGATGTTATTTACAATGTTAATAACAACTAATCACATGTTTTGAGAGAAATATTTTATACTCAATGACGCGATATAAATCTCCTTCGGTGAGATAGTCATGAGCGCTTGTCGATAATTTTTTCGATAGTTTAATTTTTTTATTTACAAAGGGTCAGGCAAATGTCCAATCGGGACCGTTTGAAGACACCATTTAGTGTTCGCCCGGCTGTTCAGATGCGTAGCTTTCCTTCTCTACATTTACCCTAAGTGGCCACCGAATACTACAAATGCGCAGGACACACGTGAGCGTGATACTTCCACGGTCGTACCGGCACGATTGACCATGGCACTACCTCTTACAATTGTCTTTACAAATGTCTTTATTGTAATACAGGAAAGCAAATAAGCAATTGTAGCCTTCTGACGACTACTGTTGCCCATAAACTTCCGCATTACTGTCATACAGATGCGTAGTCCTCTTCTCCTCCGCACAAGGCGTTACTGAATAGCAGTCACTTGACAGACGTTTTATATGACTAGGACGTACCTCTAAGGTCGTGCCAGCCCAATTCTGTTAATATGATACTTGTTTACTTTAAAAGGTTACTGGTTACGCTTCAGCTACTGTAATCCCTATAGAATTAATTCAATTGGCCAATTCTTCGTAATTACATTATATATAGTACACAAGTGTATACAGAGACAAGTGCACTCACTATTGTCTCATTCTCCTATTCCGATTGGATGGACCGACACTACCGGAGAGATCTAAGGCATAGTTACGGTTTGACATGCTATCTTGGCCACTACGATCCCTGACGAATAGAATAGCCGACGAGAGAGATAACATTATATTGATGTAATTGTCAACAGCCGTTATTTTTGCTCTGATTGCTCAATAGAACATGTATGGCAGAGCAAATCGTTTGCACGAAAAGGGATTTTTTAAATGATTAGTCAGACGTCAACATATCGGAGGGCTGATCAACTATTCGAACGAAATGCACCACGACACACTGATTTCTAAGTAACCTACATAAAAATGTGGTTTTAACCTCATTTGCAAGTTTACTCTTATAAAGTTTCACTATTGCCGTGTTTTTATTGCACACACACACACACGTACCCACCCACAGTTACATAAACACCCACCCACATACACTAAATCGTCCACCCACAATGTTAAGACGCAGTCCCGCATTTCAGCGGGACTACTCAGGTAAATCAACTTAAGTTTAAATGATGGGTATCATTTAAACTTAAAAACAGGTAAATCAACTGGGTTACAATCCGAACATTCGATTGCGCAACTAACGAGATGAAGGACGGTAATGCATCAGCATAAGTTCTTATTCCGAGGATGTTAGGCACAGTCTAATAAACTTGTGATATTTCCCCTCCTTTACTATAGACACACTTTTCAAATCTTTTATATCGTTAAATAATGTCCCATCTCAAGTCCGTCGTAATCGATAAACACAAATGGCGGACTTAAAACAAATAGTTCCAAGAAACCTCTTTCATAACTCTGCCAAATTGACACCTTGTTCAACCAAATGCGAGTCCCGACAATTTGCGGCGTTGGTAAGTGGCCTATTATAAAAAAACCAGCGCGCCTCGGTATGGATGTATCGATAGTCGACTCTACATCACTACATTTAAGGCGTTCGTGCCTGTATGTGAACTTTGGTAGTGTTGTTCGTGAGTATCGAATGTTATCGATGGTTTTTTTCTCTCCCGTCACGAATATCAATGGAAATTTGTACCAATTATACGGTATCGAGTTTACATAAATAGGGATGATAGAGTCAGATTGATCGGTTATAGCGGTTGTGTAAGTGTTTGTGTTGCATTGCGGTGGAGTTGGGCAGGTCTGGATCGGCGGTAGAATATTATTTTGACGTTTTTAAGTATCCCGTTTTAGATACGAGCAAAATATTTTAATTTCATTCCATCTGTACTAGTTTTATGGCTTCTTTCTGTACTAATAACAAAGCTGAAGAGTTTGTTTGTTTGTTCAAACGCGCTGATCTCCGAAACAGCTGCCCCGAATTGACAAATCATTTTTGTGTTGATTTGTCCATTTATCAAGGAACGATGGTTGCTGGCCATGCCGCTATGACTAATAGGACAAGAATTATGCGTGTGAAACCACGGGTTGATGATAGTACATTACAAGGGAATGAACGAACATTAGAGCTTCTTGTTGACTATATACGATTTTTCGACGTGGGTGTTCCAGTATATCTACTGGACTCACGAGTTGTGGATGTACTAGCACACCTCTGCCTACCTCTGCGGGGATAACAGGCGTGAAGGTAACTTACGACTGGCTCAGTTGGTAACGCGGGGGTTAGTTCACGTGTTACGCATGAGGTTGCGTGTTTGAACCCCGCCTAGGTCATGGATCATATGTATTTCTATAATAAAAAAAATCTTAAATAAATAAAATTTCTTAAATTTATAAATGTATTAAATATATATCCGTTCTCTGGCGCGTGTAACACAAGTACTTGGCACGCTAGGCTTAGTCCACAGTTATTATTGTTATTATTATACACCCAGAAACTTCCGCATAGAAATTATGCAGACCTAGTGCCTCTCTTCAACCTACTTCACCAATGGGATAAATGGACTATTCAGAACAAAAAGAATTTTACAATTCTCTCGTGCTGGCTTCCTGAGATTAGCGCATTCAAAAAACAAACTCTTCATCTTTATATTATTAGTATAGAATAAAAATTAGATAGTTACGGTTAATTTACATCACAGCATGCTAGACAGATATCGAAAAAAGTTAATAATAGGTAGCGCCATGCTCCATTGCAACGGAATTGGGCCGCCACGACCGGAGAGAGAGAGATCACATGATACAGCTGTAAAGTGACATCTTCGGTGTCGCTTGCGGTTATAAGCTGGTGGCCCATTGAGTGGGAAGGAGCGCAACGCATCGGCATATAAATTTTATGGATGCTCCTATTTTACGTTTGCCCTCCTATACTATAAAAACGCCTACACCTTCAGGCCCAGTTGGTCAGTTAAGCGAAGTTCCCACGCCTGTTCGTCTATGCGCCGCTTCCTGTCAGCCTAATGTGTTGTCCCAGCCACTTGAGCGTGCAGCCCGCAACAACACACTGAGCGTCTCATGATGACTTGACACGTCGACATGTTTACGGCGTACTACAATTAGAGGCAAACGGAGCACGTATTGAAGCTACAATTCTTTACTTTTACGGATCCTATCGCGGTTTATTTAATTATTTGACTAGCCCAACGTTTTACGAATTATTTAATCAGCGGCCACGTCTATTGAGAGAGCCACCTGCGCAGGACATTTTATAGTGTTTGCGCAGACACAAGTGCACTCTCTGTTCCTTCATACTTCTATTCCGATGGGACGGCAACTCGACACGACCGGAGAGAAATCAGGCGCAGGACCGACGGCTTAACGTGCTCGCCGAGGTACGGTGGTGTGACACCGCCAACTACCTAAATCCGGACGGTTATTAATACTTGAAAACTCCTTATAGTACTTTTTATATGGTCCGAACCCGGGATTCGAACTCACGTCTATGGCTGAACATGCGTACCACTAGACCACGAGGCAGTCTGACCACCCACTCAACTGTAATCGTGAGTGTTTAGAGACGCCATGTCTGTTTGTGGAGATGTTTGTTTGTCCGCGTGTCTCCCAAATTGTCTCCCACTTCGACTACGAGCGGAGTTGCCTAGTAGGGCTGACACATAAAAGGTTTTTAGATTGATTTAACATTTCAAACCAACTGCGAGATTCCCATTTTTATATATGTTTTTTTCCAATCGCGTTTGTAGATTCCTATGTTCTCTGCTACAGACTGAGAAACTCGATGGATTCAATGTATGACCTTACTTTGTTATTGATGCTGGCTACTTCAATAAAATATATTTTAAGCAATTGGTTTTTGTATTTCAATTTAATGTTACATTATTCAAATTTATGTTAAAATACTATTTCAATAAAGATACCGTAATTCATTTACTTTTACTACGAGATCCTGTAGATTGATAATAATTAAAGCATAGAGATACCAGATGACACAAATGTCTTCGCTAGTCCGATGAGACTGTGGAGGCGGGCGCAATACCGCCGTCAACCAGAAGTAACTACGAAAAAAAAGCAAATACGAACGGGGACAGAGTTCATATATCTGTATAATTTATTCGATGTAATGTGGTCGTAAAACTGTGTTCGTTTGTCTGTCATGCCGTTAGTAGGTAAGTTTATATTTCTATAGGTTTTGGTCAAATCTTTCAAACTGAATTTGTTATATTTTCCCGTATTCACGTGAGTAAGTTTATGGGCAATGCATTATTGGGTTTAAAACAGTTAAATACAAAGTCTATTCTTCATCATCATCGTCATTGTCAGCTCTTATCGGCCCAGTGCTGGACACAGCGCTCGTTCAATGAACGCCAAGACGACCGATCCCCTGCTACTCGCATCCATCCCGGACCGGCTACTGCACGGAGACCCGTTTTCCCACCTGGTGAACGGTCGACCAACACTTCGTTTTTCTTAAAGCTGCCTCCACTCCAAAAACTTACTGGCATATCTGCCATTTGTTCTTCTGAGTGGCTGAACAGCCCATTGCCACTTCAGCGAGCCTATTCGCCGCGTGATATCGGATACGTTAGTTCTCTGCCTTATGACTTCGTTAAGAGTTCTCGCGGACATAGAAACAACCAGCATAGCACGTTCCATAGCCCGTTGAGCTATCGCAAACTTGTGGACCAGTCCTAAATTAAGAGGCCATGTTTCGGCGTAGGTCATCCCTAGGAGAACGCATTGGTTGAAGACTTTTGTCTTCAAGCTCTGCGGTATAATTGCAATTACATTCTTACAAAAAAAATATTGTATGACACTTATAAGAATACTAACTGTGCCCTGCGTTTTCACCAGCGTACTCCACCACAAAAACACACCACTAAGGGACGAAATTTAAAAAACCCCGTCTTCGTGATCCTTAAAAACCCCCATGCAAAAACACCCCCGAAATTCTTAGAACTTATAATATCTGAAATTTCTTGATGCCGCGCGTCTGTGACCTTTCACTATAACAACATTTGACACTTTATTTAATATGTAAAATGGGCCAACCCTACCGTTGACGTACGGCTATCGATATAACAATTGAACAGAAACCCTAATCACTGAGCCCGAGGGTACAACAGACGCATTAGTCTTCATTACCGTCGCAGGTTCAATTCCGGTAATAGTCGTGATAGGTATGTCACGGAGAATAATATTGTAGGAAGACTTGCGTCCCGGTGTGACGTCACCCGTGAACACGGCCCGGATTGTTATCTGAAAGTGATGCACTGAGGCCTGCCTCGAGAATCGATCTACCAGTCGTTGAAAACCGCATGACGATCCGTTTTGTTGGTTTCTAGAACAACAATCACATATTATGACTATTTGACGAAAATATTCAATAAAATCCGTTAAATAGTCATAATAATGAATAACATTCGCGTAAATATACAAAAATAATATCAATCACGTATATACGCAGCTTATAGGACATACATATATTAACACTGGTGAGAGGTTCATACTTTAGTAAAATCCGGATGAAATAAGAATGTATAAAAGTAATGAAGTCGAATGGGTTTTTCTTGTCACTTCTAGATTGAAATTCATGTTAACATTTGAACAAATAAATAAAATTTGCGATCGTAAATGTTGACCGTTAGAAATTGTGGAAAAAGTATATAAAGTTTATTTATTTATTCAAATGTCGACCGGAGGTCTTTTTTTTACAGCATAAGGGGGACAAATGAGCAGTCGAAGCCTTTTGGTGACTACCTTCGTGCATAACCATCCGTATATGTTATGCCGATGCGTTGCCCTCCTTGCCTTCTCAACTTAAACACGTAACTCTGAGACCAGAACTTTACCGTTTTTGATGTCTTAAGTCCACCAGCGCTGGCGGCCTTCGGCGGGGTAACTCACCCGGTAGGGGCCGACTGCCCGCGGCGGCACCGCTCGGGGAACGCCATGAGATAAAACCCCCTTCAAGATATAAAAACCAATGAGATGACTCCATAAACCCGGCACTAGTGCCGGCCAAAATGACCGCCCCATCTTCATGGGGTGCGACCAAAAATCCTGAAACGGCTACCTCGACCCCCCTCTCAGGGTGGTGTGAGAAGACCACGTCGTCAAGTCCACCAGTGACCATGGTTTTTGTAAAGCTCCTAAACGTCGGCCTAGTTAAACAAATAAATTAACCGATAGAATAAGTAGTCATCAGAACCATTAAGTTTCTTTTTTATTAATTTTGATAAAAAGTAAATTATTCTACCACTTTTCATAATGATCTGGAAAAATACCAAGATATACATTGAGTATATCTTGATATTTTGCCAAATCACCGAGCATAACAAAGATGTGCAATTGTGTACACTGTAAAAACAATGTCAAATTGTGCACACTGGAAAAACAATGTCAAATTGTGTACACTCTAACTTAAACACATGCGCGTAAGGTTGACTGTTCAATAAAATATTTTAAAATGTTGCACATACCCGAATAGAAACTGCATTTGTTAGTTTAACGTTTTTTTTTTTTTTTTCTTTTTTTTTTTTCAGAGGGACCTATTACTGTTGGCGGAGCTGTTGCCCTCGCCCCTACAGTTCGTCGGATCTACGGAAGACATTTTGTCTTCAGGTTTTAGGTGGACGAAAGGGGGACAGACCCCCCTCTTTTCCCGCAGATGGGAAGAAGCATACCGGAATTTTGTGGGCATTACCCTATCGTAGTTTAACGTTGCAAAAAGGTTTGTTTATATACAATCACGGATGCTTCATAATGACAGTTCACTATTAATAATATATATATTGTTGTTGTCAGATTCGTCCTTACGGACAGGCTAAGAACATATGACCATGCCGCCTCGTCTTTAGTAGTTTATTTTTTGTTGTTGTTTTATAAAGTATGCGTCTTTAGTTCGCCATTTTTTTTCGTTCACAACTAAATAGTATATCTTTTCTGTAAATCAATGATTTGTCCTTAGCACCTACAAAAGAATCAACTAAACAGCCGCGATTGTGGCGCTCATTGCAACAAAACCAATTTTATTTTCAACGATACCATTCAATAAAACAAGCGTGAACATTCCTGCACACACTTAAATTATGATCCATGGCCAATAACCTCTGATATTGTATCAAATGATAGCTCTCAGCCCAAATTTGGGCCCATAAAATAATGATCTAATGAAATTGGCCCAGGGCGTTATCGGAACAAAATTTTGAGGGCAACTCCCACTTTTCTCAAAACTAATGAATAATAATTTGGACTTTTTTTATTTTATTAATAGATCGTCTATATTAAGCGAACATCATCCGTGCGTTTCCGTCTGAAAGGAACTGAACCTATACTTACAGTACTTTCTCAAACATCTTTTACACAGATAAAAGATATGTAGTTACATATTGTAAAATAAGTCCCCAAAAGCTGTCTGTCTTTGTGTGATCGATTTTCTCAAACATTCTAAAGGGATTTACATATTGAGGTCTAAAGCTTAGGCGAAAGTTACTCATCATCATTATCATTGACAGTTCTCAACGGTCCACAGCTGGACAATAGGCCTCTCTCAATGAACATCAACACAACCGATCTCCTGCTCCTCGAACCCATCCCAGACCGGCTACTGCCCGGAGATCGAACAAACCTTCGTTTTCCTAAACGCGGCCTCCACTCCAGAACCTTACTGGCCCATCTGCCATCTGTTCTTCCGAGTGTGACCAGCCCAGTGCCACCTCGGCGAACCTATTCGTTAATGTTACTCACTATATGCAAAATTACTTTTACGGATTTTATCGCGGTTTATGTAATTATTTACTAGTCTAGTCAGACCTTTCAGAAGCTTTACAGCAACCATGGCCGCGGGTAGACACGAGTGAACCATGGTCAGTCCACCGTGCCGTGACCATGGCTGCTGCAAACCATGGACAGAGTAATTCCCCGGGAAGGTTGTTCATGGGCGAAGTCGGGGCGCATCGGTAGTATTATTATAATTGCAAAGTTTATATGTTCACCCAAAAGCTACTGAACGGATTTCGTTGAATTTAGCACAGATATACATAGCAACAGCTAGAACACATCTTTAAGCCTACTCCCTAATGGGGTTGTGTAATGGGTTTTAGGATGAGGTAGTGCCACGCATGGTGCATTACTCTACATTCTCCTGTGCAACGGAATTTGGCCGGCACGACACGGGAGGTACCTCTCGCTCGCTTGATACCGAAGTAAAGTGACACCAGCTCTGTCGGGTTTCGTGCGGTTTGTGACTACCCGGTGGCCCATTGGGGTGGAGGTGAAAAGGAGGGCAAAGCATCGGCATATTTCTACAGATGTTCATTGGCGTCGGTAGTCGTTGAAAGGCTCCGATTGCTCCTTTGTCCTCTTATGCTATTAAAAAAAAGATATATAATATTTTGGCATCCCGGGCAAGATAATAGGATATAAGTAAATCGGCGAGAGTAGCCAATAGAAATCTAATAAAGTGGGAATTTATGATATATTTATTTTAATTACAAAATTATGATTATTCCCAACAAGAATATAACTGAACAATAACAAAAATATTGTTTATTCCGTTAAATTTCAAAATTACATTCGAAATTCGATTACGATTCCAAATTTGAATTGCGAAATATCACGAAACGAAACAGCCCTAATGAAACAAGAGACTAATGTTTCAGTAATTTAAACTTTAAAGCGAATGCAATAAAGTCTAAACTCCTTTGTAAAGAACACACAAACAGCGATCTAAACGGTGTTTACAATTAATAAAATAAGCGCCATTCGACGGAGAATTGATAATCAATTGGTTCGCGTTTGCTGTGTCATTAATAATATAAAATCATTGTTCTTAATTAACTATGTGATATTTTCCAATTAAGGAATTCCATATTCCTATTTTAAAATGAATAATGATAATTTGCGAGCGCCCTTCTTCTTTTTCTACTTTCTGTTCTCTTGTTTTGCCAATATGTTTACAATAAATTTCGGTAGGAATAAACTAATATATATGGTAGGTAACTAATTTCCTAGCTTTTAGATTCTTTTTAGTGTTTGAGTACGGCACGAAGGGTAAAAACATAACCACTTATTCCGATGTCCATCTATCCGTCTGTGTATCAGCAGGCGGTGAATCATGAACCATGATAGCTGGACACTTGAAATTCTCACAAATGATGTATATCTCTTGCCGCTATAATATGGACAACAAAAAGAGGAAAACTAAAAAAAAGATCACAAAATTAATGTATCGTTAGTTTCATATAAAATGAACGCAGACGCTCGCAAATTTTATTTTGTTAACTTTTCTAAGTTGTAATGCTTGTACCTCCTGTTAAATATTTAATTCGCGAAAGAGAAATACACATGAAATGCAACGTTATTTATATCTACTAATTCTTAAGCCGACACCTTCATTCTGTTCTGACTGAGCCTCACACAAGGCTATATTTCAATCCAGTTAGCAAGAATTTCGAATAGTATTCCATTTTCAAATGATATTCTGTTTTCAAATAGTATATATTTTGAAAGAGTTTCGAATCGCGCACATTTGGAGCCTCGTTATGGAATATTTATATCTTAAGTTTACGGGAATGTTACTCATTACAATAAAACTACTTTCACGGATTTTATCGCGGTTTACTTAATTATTAAACTAGCCCGACGTTTCAGAAGCTGTACAGCAACCAACTTACGACTCCTAACTGAGTCTGGTCGCCAGACGAGCACTCATAGTAATCCGATGAACCTGTATTGGGCTTCTCTTCGCTTCCCCATCATAAGTTCAGGTCCGGAAAAAAACTCTTTTTAAATATTAAAACATCAAAAATTGTTGTGGCAGCATAGAGGATCTATATGTGATGAAGTGAAGAGGACATCACCGCCCGTGTTTACAGGATTACGAGTATATTTAAAATAATCTCTTGATATATCCAAATTACAAAAAAATTACAGCAATGATAAATAAAGTTTTTTCTTGTTGTCTACAAACGAGAAAACCGAGTCTTTTTTATGACTACCGACGCCCATGGACGTCCGCTTAATTACTATGCCGGTGCGTTGCCCTCCATTTCTCCTCCCCCGAGGAGGAGCAGGCGGGCGACTCAAAACCACACCAAACGCGACACCGAAGATGTCTCTTTACGTCGGTATCATATAATCAAAAGGTGCCACCCCGGTCGTGACAATATAATTCCGCTGCAATACTCCATCTTACAAACATCTTTATTTTAATAATTATATTCCTAAGGAGCACAAAGAGCATAATCTACTCATTCGATCTCTAAATTTGCAATTGATTAGACCCAACAACACTTGACAAAAAACTCATACAAAAAGAAATCATCGCTCCCGTACGCAACGATGTAATCTTGTTAACATTAAAACACTGTCCACAATTATATCACAATCCCCCATAAATTCCTCCCGAGAACTCATTAATACACTACAGAGTACACCTATTAAGTGTAATAAAACACACTACAGGCCCTTTTAATCAACTGACATTTTATGGCTGTATGGCGATAATTATTTTTTACGGCAACATCGGAAGAAGAAGGAAAATGGCGCGTATATTTGACATTTGATTAATTCGCCAATAAATCACAGAGACAATAAAGCCGTGGAGTATTTAGTTTCACCATTATGTCGTTAATAAAATATAAATAGGCTGTTTATCAGTAATATAATATGCACCTTCTTCAGTGTTGTCCACTATGTCTGCATTTAATATTTAAAGCTATTTTATGTTGTTAGAGCATATAGGTTGCTCTCTTTGAATGTGCATGTATTTATTATCAAACTGTATCACAAATGTTTAAAAATATTAAATCTCACTCTCCTTTCACTAGTTATACTAGGTTTTCGTTCCGCCTATAAAGATTTATAACTTTACTACAACTAATTGTTGTAAATTGACATAGGACGGCATGATATCGAAGTATAGACCAATACCTCTATGTATAATAGGTATTTCATTTTTATTGGAACTAACTTTGACATTCAATGCAAAGTCATTGGTAAAACCTAGTGTTAGAAACTGGCAATACTGAATCTATGGTGACGTAATAAAAAACATCAAATCTCGAAAGAAGTCCGAACATAAATTCAAACAACGTGTAAAATAAATTACACACGAAATCTCTATCGGAATTAACGAGAAAACTTAATGCCGACTAATGAGCAGAATACATTATGAAATTCCCACAAGAAATGCGTGTAATTATCAAAAATTCGATCGAAAACAAGAGTTAGGTGTTAAAAACGATTGAAACTGGCCACAAATAAAAAAAAGGCGCAGTACGACAATCTTTTTCATCTTAATTGGCGCGCGCGTTATGCGTGGAATCTTTTTCGGATTTCACCCCTCGTGTTTTTTGCCAGTGATTGTTTTGCCCCCGTCGTATGTCTCTGTCGCCCATCCGTCTCGGGATTTCACTTTTAAATCAACGGATTTACACTGTGTTGTCATTGTAAACGGTTTTTGTCAGAAACCGTTTGTTTTAGAATGTTTTCGGAGCTAATATGGTATGGTCGGTATAAATTTTCGAGTGTAAGAATTTTGAATAAATTGTAAGTAATTAATATAATAAAATTGGAGTTTGTTTTGACTTTCATTGAAAGAATTTTAGGAAGGGGATGTACCATGCATGATGCATGACACTACATCTTCCTATGCAACGAAATTGGGCCGGCACGGCCGGAGAAGTACCTCTCGCTCACTCGATACCGGCGCAAAGTCACAGCGTGCTGTCGCGTTTCATACGGTTTCTGAGTAGCCGGTGGCCCAATGGAAGGGGTGATAGGAGTGCAACGCATCTGCGTAAGAATCATGCGAATGTGAATTCTATTCATCGTTTGCCCTATATGCTATAAAAAAAAGGAATTATGCAATGAAGGCTGTCTATATTTTGTTTAATAAAAGTTATTTTTAATAAAAGTATCTGCATTTTGTTTAATAAAAGTTATTTTCCAAATAAAATCGTTTTTACTACATTTCATATAATTTTTAGTCCTTCATTTCAAATTATAAGTTGTTTCCCAAAATAAGTTCGCAGCTTTGTGCAGTAATGACCCGTTCTCCCGCAGGTTTGAAATTATGTGGACGTTCAGATTGCATCGTTACTGAATACGAATTACGAATATCAAACGTTCTAGATTTAAGTTTACTAACGGTTACAATTTTAAATTCATTACTACACGCACATGGAAATAAAGAGTTTTACCATTATAGTTCCAAATTTGAAAGGACTAGAAACTAGTGTATTCATAACAGGTAAAAGTCTACTTGATTGTATAATGAGGTCACCATTTCGAAACTGTGAGAAATTAAAAGTATTAAACATCCCCATAAATATGCAATAGCCGAATATCCGCCTCCTTTTTCGAAGTCTGATAAAAATAAGCTTACAGATGCCCAGGTTCCGTATCGACACGAAAAGGTTCGCACTGTGTTCGGACTAAAGATAGGACTGTCCTAGACTTAATCTATACTGTAAGCTATAATAAAATTGTAGCTAATCAGAATATCATAATCATCATCAGCCAGTCTTCATCCACTGCTGGACATCTTCTTCTCAGTGGTGCACTCTTGACGGAATGGTAGTGGTTTTCTGATGGATCGTCTTGCCTGGATAGTTCAATCTCCGACTGGACGCGGGCCTCCGCTATTGCAACCCTCTGGTCTCAATCTTCATCCCTCCATCTCCAATCACTTGTCACTGAAAGCTGCAGATCCAGTATATTATACTTTTCAGTTTAGCCAAGTGTACAACAATCAGATCTGTAACAGGATGAGGGTAGCAAAAGTATATATATGGTCAATAAAGCATACAGACAGAGGAAAACAAAAAATAATTGTCTCAACAGAACACTGGCATATTTCAATTTGCGAAATTAAAAAGTATAAGGCACACGGTTCGAAATTTAAAAAGCAACAAGCTAATTAAGTTTTGCCCAGTGTACTTTTTATCTGAACAAGGCAACGTGTCAGCGCAGTCAGCCGTATGTGCAATGTCTAATTGTCCTGGAATGATTACTAATTGATTTTCCACCTGGGCGCTTCCGATGGGTCTTGGGTTCGGTGCTTCGAGCATGTACGTTTTAATTAATTCTCATCGTAACATAATGAGATCTGTCAACGCTTTTTATTTGTGAGTCAATGTTATTAATTATTATTATTATAATTATCATTTTTCGGAGGGACCTAATACTGATTGGCGGCGCTTGTCCAGCCTCAACAGTTCGACTGACAACGAAGATTTTTGTGTCTTCAGGTTTAGGGAGACGATAGGGGGACAGAGCCCCCTCTTTTCCCGCAGATTGGAAGAGATGTACCGGGTTGATTGTGGGCGTACCCTATAGTAACTATTTTGGGACCGAAAAGGGGAAGCGATCCCCCTCTCCAGACTAGTGGGACGGCGCGCGCACGATGACGGTCAAGTTGTGGTGTCGTGGATAAGGATAATTGAGCTCGTTTAGTGTTAGGCTTATCTGAGGAGGCCGAGCTCCTCCCCCCCCCTCTGCCCCTCTGACTGCTCTGGGTGGATTTGCGCTACAAATCAGCAAAAAGCCGTATTCATCCGTAGCCGTATCTATGTGATTCTTGAAGCTCATCGACCTACCGAGAGTGACTCCCAAGTATTTCACCGTCTCTGCTCTAGGTATCTCGTTACCGTAGAGCAGGGTGGGAGGCATGTTCCCTCGTCTATGCGAGGCGCAGTTTAGTGAGAAGAGTATAGACTTACTCTTCTCCGCATTAACCTCTATTCTCCATTTTAATAATCATTCATCGCGTTCGGTGACGGCCCTTTGGAGTAGTTTGGCTCCGTATTTGGGGAGGCATCTAATGTACAGTTCGGTATAATCCGCGAACATCGCCAGCTGGACGCTGGGGTGAAGCGGTATGTCGCTAGTGTACAGATAGAAGAGGGTGGGAGAGAGCACCGATCCTTGCCGACAACCAGCTCTGAGGGGTCGAGGTGAGGACAGGGTGCCCTCCACTCTGTAGCGGAACTGCCTGTTTGCTAGGTAGCTGTTTACGATCAGCACCAGCCTGTCGGGCAATCCTAGTTGGTACAGTTTGAAGATGGGGCCTTGATGCCAGATCTTGTCAAACGCCTTTGCTACATCAAAGAAGACAGCGCCCGTGCCGCGTGGCCGGCCCTGTCTTTTGAGTCCCGATAGTACGTACTACGAATAGGTTTTTCTCTCGTATCACGGTTTTTAGGCGTGCGAGAATTATCCTTTCATAGATTTTACGACGAGCTTATGAGACTTATGGGTCGGTAACTCGTTGGCTCCTCCCGGGGTTGCCCCGGTTTGTGTATGCCGATCACTATGGCTTTCTTCCATATGTCTGGGAGGGTGCATTGTGTCAGAAGGCCTTATTGGTTATTCCATAGGGCCCGGAGGCCCTCTTTGAGTGAAGGTTCTTTATTAGATCCTTTACTTCCTCTGTGACCGTCAGACGTATGATCTCATCATGATCGTCCGGTGACACAGCCATTCGGGCCGTTACTATACTTTCTACCTCTTATATGTGGGAGGGGTTTATGGGGAGGGAGCTGGGAGTACATACTCTCTTGTGTGTCTGCTAGACACTCCGCTTTTTCGTCATCCTCTAGTAAGTGGTGGCATTTGAGCCACCGGTTCGTATTTCATAGCCCTCGCTAGTGGGTAGGCCGTATGTGACGGAGATTGTTCGCTGAAAAAGTGATCCCATCTCCCGTTTATGAACTTGGGTATAGCCTCTTTGACTTCTCTTTCGAGTTTTCCGATGGCTTGCCCGCACGCTTCGCCTCTGTTGCGATCGTGCAGACGTTTCGACGCATTTTTCAGGTCCTTAACGTCGTCAGAGAGAGCTAAACGGTCCTCTGGGACGGTGGAGATCTCGCTTGACGATACTCCTATTTTGCTAACCGGTATGGCGGTGACTATGTATGAGGCCGCGATAGCAGTAGAAGCTGCTACTGTATATCCATAGTCTGGGATACTATCGAGTTCACTCGATTTGACGTTAGCTAAATTATCTTTTAGTAATTTATCGTCGATGATCTTTTTCTTAATTTTACTGTTTCTATTATTTCGATTTTCTCCTATTTCGATAAAAACGGGTCTGTGGTCCGAGTTAAGCTCGTGTAACGTTTCAGCCATCTTTGTAACGAGTGAAATGTTTTTAACCAGTGCTATATCGATTATACTAGGTGCACGTATATACCCATTGTTGTTCGGGGAATAATGGGTTGGGATATGCGGAGCGTTGATGATGATGTTATGATCATCGACATACTTTATAACATTAATTATTATGACTTGTGTTCTTTTTTAATTCGAACTTGACAGATGACCTGGCCAATGTGTCACGGGTCGAAGGTCTTGTATCCAGATATTAAAAAAATAACTTGTAACTTGTTTTTATCTACAAATCGTCAGGTGCCCGGAAACTATTTTGCACAATAGAAATGTTTATCAATTATTTATGGCAGATTATATTGGAATTTAAAATGTGCGCATGGAATTTTATCTACAATATATTATATCGAATCTATTTATTATAAATGGAATAATTTAAACAAATCGCAATTATGTATCTACAAAATAAACATAGTTATTATGGAAAGTGGCCCTGTAGAGCTGTACCCATTCGACACAGTTTCCAAAATAACATGTCCTGACTGACTGACTAACTGACTGACTGACTGATATATCAGCGAACAACCTAATACCACGGGGATTTTTTGTTGTTGCCACGGGGAAACGCATTTACGCGACTTCACCGGCCCTGGGTGGGGTCCAGTGGTGTGTGGGGCTCGCGGCTCATTATATCGCCGAATACCCACAAAAACCAACGCG
>JAFELO010000598.1:207086-256442 GCA_017140195.1 Eumaeus atala | reverse complement strand
ACCAAGCTTCGGCGTTAACCTATAATTTTCGGTAGAATTTGAATCCGTGACCTCCTCCACTGTGCCATAGGCCATTGATATGCCACACGTAGTGTGGATGTCTGTACGTAGTGTGGATGTGGTAATAATGAGCTCCGTTTCCGGTCGAGGTGGGACTACACACGGCTGTGTCGGAAATGATATGGTTGTACATAAAAAAGCAACCGCCAACAGATTAAAACGTAATGAAGTGAATTTCAACAAACGGTTGGTGCATCGGAGGGGAGGAGGAAAGGATGACAGCGCACCTGCAGCACAATGCGGATGTCTATGGACGTCGGTAGTCCTCAAAGTGTTCCGATTGCTCGTTGATCCCATATGTTATAAAAAACCAAACCGTTCCTGATCTGGTTCGACTGGTCCCATGATCCTTACATGGCTGGCCGACTGGCTGCTGTATCACCGCACTGCCTGATGAGGAGAGGCGAAGATCTAGTTCAGTGGATGTCCTTGGGAGGGGCCTATGTCTAGCAGTGCACTAACGTCTGCCGAAGCGAGAGAGAGAGAGAGAGAGAGAGAAATGTAAATGTTTTCTCGAAATAGACTTATAAAAACACTGTTTCATCTTTCGAAATAGACTTTAAAACACTTATAAAACTTATAAAAACACAAGTATATCCACTACCTATTCAACCCTAGCCACAACCTCCATAAGCCCTGACCGGGTCTTTAGCTATCGGAAGTGGTGCCATGACGTCAGATTCAACGGAGGAGGGACCCCTGGGGCTCTCTTGCCATTATAATAATAGTTAAATTAGCTATTACAAATATCCATTATACATATTATAATTTAGTCAGAGGTAGTGCCATGCTGCACTGCAGCGTAATTAGGCCTGCACGTCCGGGTAGGGACCTCTCGCTCACTTGATATTGTCATAAAGCGACATCTGTGGTGTCGCGTTTCGTACAGTTTGTGAGTATCCGGTGGCCCATTGGAGGGGGAGTGAAAAGAAGGGCAACTCATTGGCATAGTAATTATGCTGATGTTCATGGGCGTCGGTAGTCGTAGAAGGGCTATGATTTCTCGTTAGTTCGTGATAAG
The DNA here is from genome assembly GCA_017140195.1 of Eumaeus atala. Classification (NCBI taxonomy): domain Eukaryota; kingdom Metazoa; phylum Arthropoda; class Insecta; order Lepidoptera; family Lycaenidae; genus Eumaeus; species Eumaeus atala. Next base: position 255,361 of record JAFELO010000598.1, on the reverse strand, counting down.
ATATCTGTATATAAATATAGGACATCAGTACACAAGTATAACACTTCAGTTGATAAGTATATGACATCAGCACACAAATATAACACTTCAGTGGATAAGTATATGACATCAGCACACAAGTATAACTCTTCAGTACATAAGTATTTGACATCAGCACTCAAGTATAACACTTCAGTACACAAGCATAACACTTCAGTAGATAAGTATATGACATCAGCACACAAGTATAACACTTCAGTACACAAGTATAACACTTCAGTACACAAGTATAACACTTCAGTACATAAGTATTTGACATCAGCACACAAGTATAACACTTCAGTACACAAGTATAACACTTCAGTAGATAAGTATATGACATCAGCACACAAGTATAACACTTCAGTGGATAAGTATAAGACTTCAGTACACAAGTATAACACTTCAGTACACAAGTATAACACTCCAGTACGCAAGTATAAGATCAGTGTAAGGGATCGACGGTGTACTGATGCCATAAGTATAAGTCATTCTGTCCGTCCGTATGTCGCTTGCTCTCGTTTCATTACTCGTGAGTGGGTATACATCGGACCTGATCAGACTGTAGTATATGTGAGTATATGTGTACACAAAACAACTGTGTAATATGTTATCCTCGCACTGTCAAACGTTGTCAGATCTCGAGTGGAGCGACAATTCCAATTGAAATAGTCCATAAACTAATTTGCTAAACTCTATATCGTAGTCCAAGTTCGTGACTTGGTCGTTTTGCTACTAAACGATTGAACTAAGATACAATACGGTCAAATCGTAGTACCTAAATATGCCTGTCCTGGAGTCAAGTCTGTAAATACCTATTCTTGCCAGAAATATTGGAACAAAGGAAAAATTATTTGTTTAATTGCTAGTAACATTGATTACTTTTACAGAGACTTAGTTTGATACACAAATATAAAATAATTAAAAATATAGAAAGCTTATTCGAAGTAGACTACAGTGGATGTAATACTGTCCTTAAACGTTGAGGCCAGTTATCAATAGAAGCACGCACTCTTTCTATAGGGAAATTCTTCACTGTCAATCGTATCGTTTGTTTTAGGGACTCCAAATTATCATGGCGTTTAGAACAAGCTGTATTAAGTTTGGTTCTAGATGACTGGCCGTCGTCTTCATGTCTGATGAAGTCCGAGACGTTCGCTTCCTGCAATAACTGTGTGGACCGAGCTTTATGACCGAGACCATACTTGGTCATTGAACATTTTGTTATTCTTGATACACTTGTGCAGATGTTTTGATACCTTTCCCACAAAAATATGACTCAGTCACTGCTTCGTAGCTTTTGTTTATTAAAATGTTGCTCATGTGTGAAAAAAATCTCATCCGTATACAATTTTCTGTTTCCTCCCTTTGCGTACCGCATTGGAAACAGCTGGCATTACGTTCGTGTCATTCTCCTTATATTACCTAACTCCATATTGTGCAATGGGCTGTCAAAATGTTTTATCTACGAGTTTATCGTATACTTCACGATCATCGATCCCATAACACAAATAATATGATTGTAGTGGATGAGGTCTAATCACCGGCTAATCACAGACCACAGACTTTGTTCGGCTAATAATATAATGACGTACGAGCGAGACGACGCGAGAGGGAACGAGACGCAACGAAACTGGTATCGGGTATTAGTAATAAATTACGTCTTATTAATGGAGTACTTGCCTAATTCAAGGGTTATTTTTACAGCATGAGGAGTCATTTGGTGAGCACTGACGACCATAAACATCCGCGTAGGTTACGTAAATGCTTATTTTATTACTATATTAATCCCAAATCCTACCTTAGGATATATCTTATCCCCTTTTAAGTAACAGAAATCTCACAAAACACACAGAACGCGACGTATTGCAAGACACCGACGACGCGATCGCGATAGCAATAGCTAAGTCCGTCCAAGAACACAAACAAAGAAACACCAAGACACGCTCCCGCTGTAAAATGCCAATAGGGCCAACTAACGGATAGCCGTTCTTAGTGGGTAGTAGCTATCGCTTCACGACCTGAGCCCGACACAAACTTCAGGTCCCCTTGGGTCGGCTGGATGGTGCGTAAATGCATTTTTCCTGCTAGAACTAATACCATACCCATCGCTCGTACCGGTCGAGCGATGAAATCTTACATATAGTGGCACAGTTATAACACATATGACTGACAGAATGACAAGCTCACACACCGCTTACGGAAACGAGCCCGAGTTCGATTCCGTAAGTTGAGAGCTTAGATTGGTAGAAATAAAATAACGCGACTTTAGAGAGCTCTAATAATAAATAAATTAAGAATACGGCTTTTTGCTGATTTGTAGCGCAAATCCACCCCTTCCGTAAGAGGGTGAGGAGGCCGGCCTCCTCAGATAAGCCAAACATTAAACGAGCTCAATTATCCTTGTCTACGACACCGCGACTTAATCGGTATCGTGCGCCGTCCCACTAGCGTGGGGAGGGGAACCGCTTCTCCCTTTTCGGTCCCAAAAAATAATTACTATAGGCTACGCCCACAATCAACCCGATACATCTCTTCCCATCTGCGGTAAAAGAGGGGGTCTGTCCCCCTATCGTCTCCCTAAACCTGGAGACATAAAAGTCTTCGTAGTCAGTCGAACTGTTGAGGCTGGACAAGCGCCGCCAATCCGTATTAGGTCCCTTCGAAAAAAAAAAGCTGCTCTGATCGCGCTGGTCTAATTCAGCTGCAATGACGCAATGGCACTACCTACCCCTTATATGGAGATACTCGTACAGCAGGCCCTTCCTGCTCTATATTAGTAGAGCATTCGACTACTTTTGAGCATTGCGTTGCCCTCCTTCACCCCTCCCCCAATAGGCCACCGGCTACGAACACGGCACAATAGTCAGCACCATACGAGATGTTAGCCGCAATGCGCTACTCCTACAAAACAGATAAGTGTCATTTAATGACCTATTTTACCATTAAACACCGCAAATTAGTGCAGTCCAGTCACGGTGGGCGGGGTCTAAATTACTAGCACCACTGGGCACCGCGCACACCCACAGAATATGTAATGGGGCCCCACTGGTTCCCATGTCTTTAGCTTAAAACAAACAAAGATTCTGTTTAAGCGAATTCTACTAATATTATAAATGTGAAGGTTTGTTGGTATGTTTTATTTTTGGCCCATTGGACAGACGGACGAAAGGAGGGCAACCTATCAGTATGACAATAATGTGGATGTTTATGGGCGTCGGTGGTCTTCGGAAGGCTCCGATTTCTAGTGAGCCCCCACTTCTGTAAAACTTCTCGCTACCACAATACACCGCCATACAGTGACATCTATGCCGTAAGAGTAGAAAGGAGAACAATTCATTTGCATAATAATAAAGCGGATGTTTATGGGCGTCCGTAGTTATCAAAAAGCTCAGACGGTTCGTTTGTCTCCCTATAATATAAACAAATGCATCGTAGCAGTGAAAATTTTAAGGCTTGATACCTCCTTTACTCAGTCGGTTAAATCTAGTACCACCTTTCTAACTAGTGTCACATCCGTCTCAGATCTGGGGCTTGGGTTTCCCACTTGGCACGGCCCTGGTTCCTCCTTCGCATTGGAATGTGGCACAGGTGCCACCACGCAGGAAATTACGATGCCATTGAGCAGGCAGTTTACATATTTACACTTACTATGAGGAGGAAAACGAACAGTCACACATACACATTTTAGGAAGAGGTAGTGCCATACTTCATCCTCCTATGCAACGGAATTGGGCCGGCGCGATAGGGTGGTACCACTCGCTCACATAGTAACGACCTAAAGTCTCGTGAGGTTTGTAAATAGTCGGTGGCCCATTAGAGTTGGGGGGGAGGGCGAAAGAGAGCAAAGCTTGGGCATAGTAATTATGTGGATGTTCCTGGGCGTCGGTAGTCGTAAAAAGGCTCTGATGTTTCGTTTGCCCCCCCCGATTCTATAAAAGAAATACACATGTATAATTGTGACGCAGATGATTTGACCTGGTTTCCTTCTTCCTCCATTGGGGCGCCGGATGTTCAGGCAGCGCACCGAAACGCGACAGCATAGCTGTGTGCTTAGTGGCGGTATCATGTGAGCGAGTGGTTATGTAAGTAGCCGGTATAAGTAGGATTTGTGAGTAGCCGGTGGCCCATTGGGGGAGTGATAGGAGGGCAACGAATCTGCGTAACAATCATGCGAAATTCAATGGGCGGCGATAGTCATCAAAAGGCTCCGATTGCTCGTTTGCAGGGGGCAAACAAAAAATATAACACCGGTAGAGCCAGGCCAATTCCGCGGTAATGTAGCATAGCACTATCTCTTACAGAAAGGCATATAGATGAAATTAATTGATTAATCGTTACTTTACTAATGTGTATATTTAGTATATTTCATTTTTAAATATAAGTAGTGATGAAAGCATTTTATGTCTGTACCATTCCCAAATACCTACTTCATAAAAGACTATCATAGAGATTTAAAAACGGAACAAAGAATGTAAAGTGGATTATGTATCCCGTACAATGTTACATTTTTGAAAATTTAAACAAGTTTTGAACGAAATTTAAAAATGGAGATTTTTGTTTGTTTATGCAAACAGTTCATATTTGCATAATTTATTAACGATATTTTATTAAATATAATCAACTCCTTTATGTAGATGGTATAAATGATAAGTTAACGATAATATTCTATTTAAATTCATACGTAACGGTCATTGCTAATTCAATTTATCAAAAAGCGTAACCGTCTATAAATCAAAATTCCTAGTAAGTATTAATGTAATATTTTAATGGCCTCCAGATAATTCTATTTCCTCTGCCGAGGGTGTTGCACGATGAATGCGTTATCGATATTACCATATTGTATTCGTGTTCATAATAATCGATATCTAACAATTAATAATCTGTGCACGTAGCTGGCCTATTAAAAATGTGTCCTATTAAAAAAGCTATTCTTAAATCTTTATGTTACCATCTGGTGTTTGAGATGTTTTTTCTGTCTTATTTTTTTCACACTTCGTTTTTGGAACCACCTCTTTAATAATCTAGGAAGAAGAAATTACAGCAAGAGACAGTAGAGATTTTTATTATATTAATATTAATTCACAAATTATTATATTAATAACAACTTTCAGATATTAAATTAATATTTAACCAAGTGGAAATCGATTCTTTTTTAATTTTGTTTAAAATTGTCATTACAGCCGGTTCTAAGCAGTTTAATCGCGGACGACCCTCACACATCTACCCTCAACCTATAACGTCGATGTCTCAATGAGATTTCTGTGCTTTCATGCAAGTACCACCAGGTGATTATATAATGTGAGCACTTTTAATTTTTTAGCCATTAAAGACATATGTATCATTAGCTACAACATCCTATTGAGCTCCTATGGTATAGTAAATTATGTTTAAATTATGTACCAACGTTTTTTAAATACATAGATAAAACACAAGAAAGTAGACATTTGGTTAATATATCAAGTTGACAGCTATTAAAATGTTATCTGTGCAATGAGGTAAATTTATAAAAGGAACAAACTTACGACAACAAAAACAATAGAATATTCAACGCACAGCCGCAATAAAGCATTGCATTCAATCCGAGCCATCACAGGAACAGTCCGTGTGGTCAACTAGGGTCTATAGATGCTATGCACTCGCGTCGACGCACTTAAACATAACTAATACGTGCTATGCCTGATGAATTTACAAATAGTTTCCAACTTACTCATTGCCTACGACGTTGGCTGTTGGTAAACGTCATCGCCATTTATATTTTTAAAATGATTTTTGGAAAATACTGATTAAATGCATTGTTAGAACTATTGTCAATTCTAAACTTGAACATTAATTTGAGAACTCCAAACGTGATGTTCCTACTCTATTTTGAAATGCCATATTGGAACAATTGGTGGTGTAATACTGAATTCCATCTTTACTATAGAGGTATTTTAAGATAGCTTTTTATATCTATGATCCTTACATAGACCTATGGCACTCTCCAAGTTTTGATCAATAAGACTGGTTTGGTAAGCACATCTAGGTGCAAAGTTCCGGACCTCTGCGTAGGCTTTGCTAGTCCGAAGAGCTGTAAAAAAATATGTTTTCTTGGATCTACGTATTTGATATATTTTTTGAAAGGTATAATAACATTTAAAAAGTTTAAGCTTAAATATAAATTAACGCCAGTTTACAGTTACGTTATTTAAAAGAAACACTTCTGTGTCTCGGTTTCGCTCGAAGATTTGTCTAGATACGCTTCAAAAGGCATAAGTTTTTCACCACCTTTGGTCAAATTGGGACAATTTTGCTCAAATTTTAGTATTTATATTAACATTCCATCGAAACTTTATTTAATATACATTATAATACTTAAACCTGAAGACACAAAAGTCTTCGCTAGTCAGTCGAACTGTTAATGCTGGGCAAGCGCCACCAACCAGTAGTAGGTCCCTCCGACAAAAAAAAACATTATAACACAATTTAAATATGAATTCCCCACGCAAAGTGTATGTACATTTTGTAATGATATAATTAATACGCACAGACTGTGTATGTCCACAGTGTATTTAACTGTCTCGACGCTGTAGTTTTACATTGGGCCATAAAATATGTCACAAGTACACTTTAATGTGAGAATACGTGTTGGCTGTATATATTTCGCCTTCGCCTTTTATACGACGTGATAAATTAAAAAACAACTCTGTGCATTTTAAAGTTTAATCTGTTATTGATCGTACAACCAGTTCAGTGGGACTTCTTGGAAAGATGGTGGTCGTAGACAGCTCAGCCCTTACGTTTGGGTCCTAACCATGGAGATAACATAATATAGGAACGCCGTAGGCAGATTTATGACTGCCAGTATGCGAGTTCAATGTTGAGCTCTAAAATTGTCTTGGTAGACTCTAGGTACATACGGTAATAATTATATATTAGGTAAAATATGTCACCGTAAAATTCATTCCGTATAATATCCCCACTTTACCAGTGTTTTTGGTAAATATATGTAATTTTGCAGTCCTAATCTTGAGTATATTACCTTATTTTGGCCTCAGTTAAATCTCGTCGATCTCTAAAAATTGAATACTTTAGAATACTAATAATTTATAATACTCGTATCCTCCTGCGCACGTATGCACAGTCATAAGCGCTACTCCCTCCTGTCCGCATTCCGATTGGACGATAGTCCGACACAACCGGAGAGAAATCAGGCACTGCGAGGACTCAGAGGCACAGCGGTGCAACACCACCAGCTTCCTGACTTCAGACTGTTATCAGAAATCTAAAAATTTGTTATGAAACTTTTTAGCCCGGTCTCGGTCCTATTATATTCTGTAGTTGAACATGATACTACTAGAACATGGCCCCCTTTTCCACTCCACACTGTGTCTGTTCTCACGACGAGTGCTCGTAGTAATCCGATTAAGCTATATCTTTCTTCTCTTCCATTCCACAGCAGCGTTCAGATCTGAAAAATAAAACTAGACCAAGACGTACTAAACACCTCTCGAGTGTATATTTCTCTATTGGTAACCCCTCTCAAGTGGTAATACTGCTCGAACGCTAACACTTCTCGAGTAGTAGGTAACACTTCTGAGTGGTAACACTTCGCGAATAGTAGGTAACATTTCTCGATTAGGGTACATGGCAGCAACCTCATAAAATCCGAATCCTAATGCAAAGCCATACCAAATTATTCGGCGTTAACCTCATAATCATACGACCGCACAAGGCCAACCTTATTGTAATGTATCTCTCTAACATCTACCGAATTACCCAGAGATACGATCAAACAATACATCCTTATGTTCAAATAAAATTAGACTTTATTATCTTGCACGCAAGGAAAAAAACTAACCTCCATTAACAATTCAGTAGGCAAACCGATCTAAAACAGATTAGCAGCAGGAATATCTATTGTTCGTTGTACATAAATAAAGCAATTAAATTTTACACATGAGCAGTCATAAAATTTGTCCTTTATGACGCTAACTTCCGCGAGTGTTTCCATAAAAATCAATTGAATCACTAACATAAATACTTTTATGGGTCAAAATCAAGTAACACTGTGAATTAGGTTCTTTCCCATAACGACACAAATATTAATTTAATATTAGTTACGTTGAAATGGGATTGACACGTTCAGTGTATCGCTTTGCACTTCATCTGTGGCTATTATAAATTAATATCCTTTTCAAATCATTCAATAAAACATTACAATAAAATATCGACCATATTAGTTGGGAATAAAACGTAAAATGTCATATACAAATTTCGAATCTCCGCAAATAAAAACGGCGCCAATTGATATGGAAAGAGACAGCGCTATGCGAAAGTAAGGGATGTGGCGCTTTTTTTTTCTTTTTTCCAAACGAAGCGCAACTGCCAGCTTCCAAGAAGGTGTAAAGTGGTTTTTATTTTGTGTTATTTGTTATTTATTTTATTGTATTGTTAATAATCGTGCTAAGGGGGACCGACTACTATTATTATATGGTTATTTGGAACTAAATAGAATATAATGGCCGTGTATAATCTCAAATGCGAAGCTGCAATCAGCTGGCATTGTGGCTCATTCAAATGACTTTTGACGTCTTCATAGTGTGACATTATTGCTTCTCATTTGTAATAACCTGTATGAACTTTATTGCGACGAAATAAAGTTGATTTTATACGTTCTTCGTATAAAGCAAACGTAACTTAACTATCTATTCATGACATTGTTGATTTTTATAGCAATTTGATATTATATTTCGCAGAATGTACTAGATAATTTGTTACGAATAAAATTTGTCACGAACGCAATGCTGGTGCGTTGGACCTTTTGACTGCCTCGTTAAGTTGTCAATATGATAAATAGGAGACTGAAGCGTGAATTAATGTACTTTGTATTGGTTTATAATATACTGACGTGCCGTTTCACAGATGTAAGAATGTGCGCCGTTTTGTAAAGAAAGTTTTTTTTGTTTATTGCTAGTTGCTGCTCATAATTATTGTATTCATATAAGCTACTGACTGGGCAGAAAACCTATTATTCATATAGTGAATGTTCACGAGTCGCATCAGTAGTAAATTATTGTTATAGTATGGTATATTAGTTACAAGGGGACAGACGAGAATCACTTTTCCCGAATACCGACGCTTATGAGCATCAGCATAATTACTATGCAATGCGCTTTTCTCTTTTTCACCTCCCCCCAATGGGTTATTATTGTTATTGATGGTAATCATTAAAATAGCCTCAATTTCTAGGAGGCCGGCCTCCTCAGATAAGCCAAACATTAAACGAGCTCAATTATCGTTATCCAAGACACCGCAAATTAAACGGCATCGTGCGCGCGCCGTCCCACTAGTGTGGGGAGGGGGACCGTTTCGGTCTCAATAATAATTACCATGGGGTAAAGCCCACAGTAAAATTCCGGTTTGTCTCTTCCCATCTGCGGGAAAAGGGGGGGTCTGTCCCCCTATCGTCACCCTAAACCTGAAGACAAAAAACTCTTGCGTAGTCATTCGAACTGTTAAGGCTGGACAAGCGCCGCCAATCAGTATTGGGTCCCTCCAAAAAAAAAAAGCCTCAATTTCTTTTCAGACGCTGGACCGATTCTTGTGCAATGCACGTAACTATGTAGTATTGGAGAAGAAACGGAAATAGTAACTATAGCCTTAAAAAAACATTTGACAGTGGCAATAAAAAAGCGGCCAATTAGAATTCGGGCTCGCATCTCCTGTACGGAACCGAAGCACGAGCAATAAAAAATATAAATATTCATGAAATAAACTACAAAACGTATAACTTTGAGATGATTGTCCTTTGTAATTACTACAAATTACCAATATTTAGTATTTCTCGTCATTGCCGCTACAGTAACACAGGCAATGACAAATCGGTTTCGCTTCAGTAGACACAGCTCAGGGATAGATAGACAAGTAGACAGACACACAGGTGACAGCCCAGGCATGGTTCACTACCACTAGGAAACATATAGGTAAGTACGGAATGCTGATTTTGCTTGATTTTTAGTTTGCTTACGGTCATTTAGTTATTTTGCTACAGAGATCCTAACGACCGGAAAATATTCTGTGCGTGTTTCTAGCAGGCTCTTAGATCAATATAATGTCCTTGGGCCTTTTAAACTTTTTCCAGACTGTTGTATACCCATCCAACGTGTGTATAATTGGGATGGTAGAGCAATAATCACAATACACACAGTTCTGGCCGACAGGTAATTAAACGGCCATATCTCACGGCCCACCCCATAAATTAGCCGCCCATTATGTGTAAATAATTAGCAGAGTTTCGTATTTGGGTTGTTAGTTTGGTATGCGAGGGACGGACTCTGAGCTGGATTTGAACAGTAATTTTTTGACTTTGAAACAGTTAAATGCATTTAAAATACTGATTTATTTCTTAGGTACTTTGTTAATTTCTTTTTTATCATTTTTAAAATAATTTGTATTATTATTCTATTAGCCAAAAGACAAGAAATTAATCTGATAATTGACGGTATATGGCTCAGGGTGTATATTTTTTGAACAAAGAAACAAACAATCAAACGTTTCCTCTTTTTAATATTGGTATAGATGTACCTACGCCAAGGCAAACGCTATATTTCACGGACAGGATTCCGTTACGATTTGTTGTTGATTGTCTCTATTAAATGCATTTTAACTCTACAAATCCTGGCACTAGACAATTAACTCTACAAAATTTCTTTTATTTTAATTTTTTTTTCATATCCCTCTTGTACAAAAAAAAGGATAAAAACGCGCTATCAAACCCATATTCACTTAATAAAAATCGCCAATCTATAACAATTGTATTAGACCCACTCAACCACCTCCGAGTCCGGGCCTGCACTCGCCACAGGGGTCTCAACGCCCGCTGCCTCCATCGCCATTGTGCAGGCAGATGGTAAATTGATTGACCATCACAAAGGACGCCACTACATATTGACGTTTGAATAACTTTTGTTACGACTGAATTACTGACGACTGACGAAATGAGCTTGGGTCTCTTCGCCTTCTTCGATTCTAATATTATAAGGGAAAAGACAGTCGAAGCCCGAAACAACAGCATCACTGGCATCATGTATCATCAGTTGTGCCAGCCCTATTCAGCTGAATGTGCAGCAGTGGTACAAGCTCTTCCAAAAACAAGGAAAAGTAAATAGTTGGTCGACCGTATCCACAGCATCATAGAATAAACATAAAAAAAGCGGTCAAGCGGTTTTATAGGCCCCATAGAAATCAAAATTACTAATACGGTGTTAAATTTAACGTAAACATTCAAAATAAAACTTTCGTTTACCCGCCATTAAACGATAGAAATTTAAATTAATCATGTGTCAAATAAATAACTTTTTAATTGCTGAGGGTGGAGTGGCATAGGGGTTTGGCGGTAATGTTCCACTTAATAAATTGCCACTGATTGTGATATTCAATAATGGGCCTACACTATACATTGTCTTGGTTGGAGTCATTTGTTTATACTGACGTTTATATCGTAGGGAAAGCCGGAAGGGAGGAAAACAAAATGTACTCCCAAAGTCCTTTAATTTTTATAGTAATAGTACTGGTGCGTTGTGCCCATTGAAACTTTATGGCGTACTGACTTTTGCTTGTAAGTTAATTCAATTTAAAAGTACATAATTATTACTTAAATCTCAGGCTATATGAAATTTTTTTCAGATTAAACATACGTCAGTTTTGTTGAAACCATATTTTATTTCATACTTTCTCTGTTATACGACACCATTATATCTTCTATAGGCTTTCCTTGGGTGACAGGACTCTAAAGTTTCATTGACATAGTAACAGCACCTCGTGGTTTTATACCTACTTCAAGATAAATAAATAAAAGGTAGAAATATATCTATTTTACGACCAACCACACCTACAAAATAAACAGAAAAAATCTTGAAAATCGGTCAGGTCCTTTTGGAGGTGGTCGGTTACAAACACTGTAGATTGTCTCGCGAAAATTTTATTTAATAGGAAAAGCCTATTGATATTAAGATCATATGAAGGAAAAGCGGCGTATTTAATTTGCCAACAGCGTAGGTCCGTTCCAAAAAAAAAAAAAAAAAGAAACGTCATTGTCAATGAACATCGCATGACCATATCTTAAGCGTGACATTACAGATAATGAAATGGGGGACCTAAGATCTACATTGTCCCATGGTGTCCGGTTACGGTACATAATTTAAGCGTACGTGTAGTGGGTGGAGTAGGCGAGTTAAACGTGTTTGGAGAAAAAATGGATGAAATATAAATTTATTATGGAAATGTAATAACAAAACCCCACGCTGCGTCTGTTTATCCGAATCTGGAAAAAACTGGTCCGATCAGGGAATCAAACCTGGACCGGACAGATATACCGGATAGAAGTATAGATAGACTGAGGCGTGTTAGTTCATAGAGAAGGAAAATAAGAAACATCTTTGTTTACCTAATCTCGCATGCGCATTGTGCAGAGTGAAGTGAATGAAAAGAGAGACAGATAGTATCTAACCCACATGCTTTCTCCTTCGACTTTGACAGTTGCGTTTTAGATTGGCTTCATTTCTCGGTCTTTATTCAGTCTGTGCCAACGTCAAACCACAATCTAGGAGTGTCGTCACATATTTTACACTCTTATAATGTTTTAACATATTTTGTGAAAAAAAAGTCGCGTCATCATCACGTCACGCTGTTTGTTAACTAACACAGTTACGCGCCGCGTATACAGTCTCAAATGTCCACTTCTGTTCATGCACGCATCACTGCTTTTGCCTTTTCTTTAATGTATGTCACCTTATTATAGCTATTTTTATATATTTAGTTTTGTTTTAATCATGATAAGCGAGAGCTGCTTCTGGTAGCTCCCTGCTGGTCATCAAATTATGACCTTTGACTCCCAAAGACAACCCTTTGTCTGCTCAAACTGGCTTGACACCTGATATTTGTCACACGGAACCACTTTAACTATAAATTGCACCGTCACCCTAGGGTTGCTATATAATTTATAAAAAGAACCGTGTTGCAATGTTTGTCCTAATCACTGTAACCACTGGGCAGATTGAAATGAACTTTTTTAGGCTATATTTTAATTCCATTAATGACCATGTTTCTTTTTTAGGCTATATTTTAATTCCATTAATGACCATGTTTCTTTTCTAGGCTATATTTTAATTCCATTAATGACGATGTTTCTTTTTATTGTCACAGTAACAATTGGCCCGGTCCACTGCATGGAATTCGATAACTATTTTATTTCGCATGGCTACTGTTTATATGTTTAAACGAGAACTATCAAAAATGGTTTTAAAAAATCTCGATGTTAGCTTCACAATAACAAAGACTACAGAAGCAGAAATATTTCTTCCTATGACAATTGTTATAATAGGATGTCATTTTTCGGGTCAGTATAATGTTTACACTATGTATAGGATATAAATACATTTATTTATATTGGCAAGTGTCTTAAAAACGAATAAACCCATAGAGATAGTATGGATAGATAAGGAAAGCCATATGACGGCGAGCTTAGAAGCGAGCGAGTTTTGAGGCCACGATAGTTTATTAGGAGAGGGAAGATGAGCATGCATTACTATCCTTGTCTATATAATCTCGCATGCGCAACGACAGAAAGTGAGCCATATTCGCTGTCTCTCTCTACTTAGACGGACGCGTCTCAGACTATCGTCCCGTCTCTCTCTCTATGTTATATCTCTCAAATAACTCGCCTGCACTTCCCGATTAACAAGATGTAATATGACATTTAAATTATATTAGGCGTCCCTCACAGTAAGTCAGTGGTAACCCTATCCCTCTGTGGTGGGTGTCTACTAGATAGCATCGTATAATGGAGACATCACATCTCCTTTAAATTGTGTAACCCGATCGCCTGTACGTGTCCTGATCTTGAGATTCCACGGGAAAAAAGATGGCGCTGATTTACATTGAATGATTTTTAAATAATTGCTTCGTTTCTTTTTATTGTGACAGAGATCAACTTGTATGAAGCCGTGATTTAAAAATTTATTTATTAAGGTTATGTAATCCATTACTTGAATCATAACGTCATTCCATTTAAACTTGACAAAAACGAAGATATTTTATTGTATCCAAATTTTAAGGAAGCGGTAGTGCCATGCTGCACAGAAGGAAGTAGTGCCATGCATAGTTTATGCGACACTGAAGATGTCGCTTTACCTGCCGTAATTATGTGATTATTATGTGCGTAATTATGTGCATAGTATGTGAGCGAGAGGCACCTCCCCGGTCGTGCCGGCCAAATACCGTTGCATAGGAGGATGTAGTGTCACACACCGTTCATGGCACTACCGCCTCCAATGTAGCATGGCACTACCTCTTGAAGAGCAATGATGCCGTAATTTCTTTTCTTTTTGTAACTCTGCCAAGTACCTATTACTGAATGACGTCGTCCAGATTCCAGTGCAATCCAACAATGACATTACACAATATATCTAGATCCCGTTACTTTTCGGTATGAACTGGTTCCAAGCGCAGCCTGGTGTAGGTGTACAGTTTATTGTCAGTCCGTCTGTGCGACGAACTGAGCACATAAATTGTGTAGAACATTAAAACTGTCCCAACTTTCTCTATGGTTTTGCGAAACTCACTTTAGTAGCTATTGTTTGACTGTTGTCTACACTAGAAGGGGCAAATGAAAAGTCTGAGCCCTTTGTCTTTCGCTCATAGGGATTCATTCTAGGAAGGCTATGCCCTCCTGCATAGGAGGTGGTAGTGCCATGGATGGTGCATGACACTACATCCTCCTAGGCAATGGAATTGAGCCGGCACATCCGGGAAAGTACCTCTCGCTTTCGTAAAGTGACAGCGTCGCTGTCGCGTTTCGTACGGTTTGTGGGTAGCCGGTGGCCCAATGAGGGGGGGGGTAAGGAGGGCAACGCATCGTCATAGTAATTACGTGGATGTTCAAGGGCGTCGGTAGTCGTAAAGAAAGAGACTTCGACTCTCGTTTGCCCTCCCCCCCTATTCTGTAAACAAAAGCATTTACCGTCACTTTGCAGCGGTATCAACTTCAAAACACCACCTTATTACAATTATATCTGGCCGGCTGCCACCAACGATAATAATGAAAATAATTTCGTCATAACCGAATTCGCATCTTCGTAACAATCATGCGATATCCGTTGTTCTGCGGCGTTGTTATGTATGTGAGACGTACCTCCTCGGAGGTATTGTACAAATTTAGGTACAGAGCCGCACAGCACGACTTCATTCTTTTTTTATAGCATAAGGAGGCAAACGAGTAATCGGAGCCTTTTGATAATTATCGACGCCCACGGACTTTCGTATGATTGTTATGCTGATGCGTTGCCATCTTATCATCCTCCCCCCAATGGGCCCCCGGCTACTCACAAACGGCACGAAACGCGACACGGAGGGTTTCACTTCTCGGCGGTATTAAGCGAGCGAGATGTACCTCCCCGGTCGTGCCGGCCCAATTCCGTTGCACAGGAGGATGTAGTGTCATGCACTATATATGGCACTACCTTCTCCTATGCAGCATGGCACTACCTCTTCCTAAAATGCATTTAATAACAAACACAAATCCTGCTATTCACATACAAGGTCAGTTTTTGGAATGAGATGAGATAAGTATACGAGTATCTCTTTGTCGTGACGCAGTTTAGTCACATTTCAAATTTTCGAGTTTCACACCAAAATCGCAATAAAAAAGCGAGTAATAACGCGGGGGCATAACAGGCGGATAATCGACCAGGACGCAGGACAATGGCGCGGCGTGAAATGCGTTCTGTCCCGATGTAATGGAACACAAACACGCTGTCACATGGACGGGTAACAAAACAGTTCTTTTTTACAGGATAGGAGGGCCAACGAGCAACCCGAGCCTTTTTACGACTACTGATGGACATTCACATAATTACTCTGCTGATGCGTTGACCCCCAATGGGCCACTGGGTGCTCACAAACCGCACGAAACGCGACACTGAAGGTGTCACTTTTCGGCGGTATTATGTGAGCTAGGGGCACCTCTTCGGTCGTGCCGGCCCGACTCCCTGCATTTGAGGATGTAGTGTCATGCAGCACAGCGTTATCTCTTCCTAAAAACAGCATCTCGGTGCTATATTATCGCAAGTCATTAGGTATATTTTATAGGTCAAACGAAGAGTGGGAGCCTTTTGATGACTACACATCCGCCTAAAGAGCCACCTGAAAATGGCAAATGGCACGACATGCGACAGAAGTTAGAGTTAAATTAAGTCCTAAAAATCTATCTGTATGTGACCGATTTTATTACAATCTACTCAACGAATTTTCGTACAGGTTTCGCCAATGTCTCGAGCGAATTCCTGAGGAAGGTTTTGTTGTATAATTTTGTTATTATTCACGGCGAAGCCGGGGACGGGTCGCAAGTCTCCCTATAGAATAATATTTTAGGAAGAGTTGGTGACATGCTGCATAGGAGGAGGTAGTGCCATGTGTGGTGCATGACACTACATCCTCTTATGCAACGGAATTGGGCCGGCTCGAGCGGGGAGGTACCCCTTGCTCACATTATACCGCCGTATAGTGACATTTTCAGTGTCGCATTTCGTGCGGTTTGTGTGTATCTGGTGGCCCATTGGGGGAGGGGGTAAGGAGGGCAACCCATCGTCATAGTAATTACGTGGATGTTCAAGGGCGTCGGTAGTCGTAAAGAAAGACTCTCGTTTGCCCTCCCCCCCTATTCTGCAAACAAAAGCATTTACAGTCACTTTGCAGCGGTATCAACTTCAAAACACCACCTTATTACAATTATATCTGGCCGGCTGCCACCAACGATAATAATGAAAATAATTTCGGCCATGGCGGCCATCTCTGTAGAGTATAGAGACAAGACAACTGCGCAGGACATATTATCGTGCACAAGTGTTTGCTCAGACGCGACCATAGAGGAATCAAGCGCAGGGCCGCCGGGCTTAACTTGCTCTCCGAGGCAGAGAGGTGTAAAACCACCAGCTGCCTGACTTCGGATAGTATTTAGAAACTGAAAAATCCCAATAGCACTTTGGTCCTAACCGGGGGCGCGAACCCTGGATCTCACGTCTGGGGTTGAACAAGCTTACCACTGCACCGCGAGACAGCCGTCGGCAATAAAAAAAAATGGTGGACACTGAGGAGCAGCGGGACCGCCGTCAGCCGTCAGCCGTCCGCCGTCCGCCGTCCGCCGTGTCTATGGAGGTGTCATTTTTATGATATTCGTTTGTGCTGCGGTTTTTTATTGGTGTTGTTCTCCTGTGTGGTGATTGTAGCTGTAGGGACCCGGGCGGGGTTCGTTCGTGGTACTACGTTAATAGAATAATATTTCAGAAAAAACAATCGAAACTAGGCCGTTTGACTGCTACAAGAGAAATGTATAGATTTATTTTTATCAATTTCATCTGTATGAAAAGATGTTTATATTCTTCCAGATTGTATGTAATATCTGTGCCGTATTTTAACCAAATCGGTTCTAAAAATTTCTCATAAACATACAAAAGTGATCAAAACTTTTTGAAACATTAACATAAATGTGCTTCATCGAGCAGTAGTTTACCTTCTTTGGTGCGGCGCCGTTCTGAATGAGATTTTATTTGTCTATTTAAATTGATGAGGATTGATTCGTCTTTTTTACCTGGCCAGATTGGTAGCAGTTGTCCTCGCGTAAGTTTTTGCGCAGATTTAATAAATACCAATTTAAGTTGTGTAATAAAATTAAATTTGATTTGTTTCTCGATTATTTCACTGTGTTTGAAAGTAATGTAAAGCATCTAAATATTTCGCTTTGATTATTGGTCACTTAATTGTAATATGATTTAATTCCTTTTTGTTTCTGTCTTTCGCGTTGTTTTTTGTGCATGTCTGTATTCATGTGTGTGTTAATTATTGGTGGAAATTTTGCTGGTATAATGAATCACTAAACTTTAATTGTAAGCTAATTTGTACAGGTACTGTTTGTTTCTCTAATAAATTCTTTATTTATAACTAATAAAATAAATTCGTATTTATAATATTAAAAGGAACCAGGAGCTTTTTGGTACAGGAAGGTTTAGCGGTTTCCTGTCCCTTTTCCAACCTTTCTATTGTTTAGCTGTTCTGTCAATTGACGTGGTACGAAATGGGTTAACATAGTTGTGATGCAATGTTTGATGACAACGCACAGCTCTTCCCGTAAATTGGTAGCTTCTGTAAGAGGGCTCTTGACCCATATAAGTCACTAGCATCAACCCGTGGCTTCACCCGCGTAGCTCCGGTCGTAGTAATCGTGGCGTCATGGTTCATATCCTAGTTCCTTCCTCGATAAATGAACTATAACATAATAAGAAGTTTTCAGTTCTGTCCGTAGTTTCTGAGATTAGCACGTTGAAACAAACAAACTCTTCAGCTTTATATTATCAGTATATAAGTAGATTGCTATCTTGTATTGATTATTGAGGGAAACCTCAATACCTTCCGGCTGCAGCAGGGAACATTAAATTCTACGTAGGCACATACATACGCTTTAAAACATTACCCTCCTTCACGCAGTCGGGGAAGAGTAGCTCTAGATAAACGTATTCTGTTACGTTATAATGTAACTTGGCAGATGTTAGTTTTTTTTTTCTCGATTCGGCGGCCGTTTGCGAGTTTCGCCAAAGTGTCGATTTCAATTATACGCCTTTTGTGTCGTGTCAGGCCTATTGTAGTTCTTCCTTCACTTTGTCGCTCTATGAGCGCATTGTGTAGATCAGTTCTCATTGTGAAGCTGTGGGCTCAAGCTATTGACTTATTAAGCTGTCGTTGGGATGTTTCAAGTGGGTTTTAGTGACCGGGCGATGAAAAAAAAGTTATCATATTTATTAGTAGTTTATTGGGTTATTTTTGTTGAATTGGGGTGCGAATAAGCAGTTTTTTTTTTGGTGACTTTTGAAGTGTCTAACTGGCAGATGTCCTTTTTTAAGGAAATGTTTTGTACGCGCGCTTGGGGTGTAAGCTGGTGTATGCGTAAAGTGAGCGTTACGCAAGTGATCGGCCTAGGCGAACGGACACAGAGCGGGAGATGGAAGTGAAAATAGAAAGAGACTGGGTTTTGTTTTTTTATATTACTGAAGGAGCATGAGCCACACTCGATCTCATTTTCTTTCTCTCTTTCTTTCTCTCTTTCTCACACAGCCACTGAGTATTAAGTAACTATAGAAGTTTTACTTCCTATCAGTCCGAAAGTTACCAATAAACCCCTCAAAATTTTAGGCTACCCAGAGAAAAATGAAAAAAGAATTGGGAATACAGGATTTAATAGAAACTTCAAACTAAAATGTTTTGTACAAAATCGATTCCGTTAGGATATTTACTGTGTTTTTGGTTGGCTGTTAGAACAGAATCGATTCGTTTAAAAGATTTGCGATGTTTTTGGTTTGCTGCTAGAACAAAATCGATTCGTTTCAAAAAAATTGCGATGATTTAGTTGACTGCTACGCCTTCGCAGGCTAGTCCTACTCGCTAATGGCCGATTTTTTTCGTTACAAATGCTAAAGCATGTTGTGATTTTCTTAGTGCAAATGACTCGCTCATAAACATCCTCATTACGGTCACACGGATGTCGCCAGCTTTCACCTCCGACCGCAATTGTCTACAATGCCGCAATAACGATCCCATATTAAAGGGAATGGAGTAATAATCCTTTGTTTAATGACCGAGGTCAGGAGTCAAACTCATTCCATAAAATCTCTATCTGTACCTAGATGACGAATATTATAGCAGCGCACACGAATTTGGTCCGTATGCAAAGAGCTGTTAGGTGTACGTTCGCTTGATATGTTTCGTCCGTGGCTAGTTTATGACCTCCGTATGCTATTAGCTTATATTATAGAAACAGGGGTTGGAAACAGTTTCGTCAAAATGTTTTTATGTAATGCATGAGTGTAATTCATTTCGTACATAAATGTATGTAAATAGAGATCCCATACTGCAAATATGAGTATGTAAGTTATATTTTTAATTAAGTCATTTTCGGATTTATTCGTAAAAGTAAGTGCTTGCTTATTGCCAATCTACAAGTACCTTATAGGTTTTACCTTTCATGTGATTCCATAGATTGATGTGTATATTTGTGTACACATTACGACTGTATCTTTTGATAGCATCGACTTGGAAGTACGATTTATTCAGGGGTTCAAGTCAAATTGCAGTGATCTTATAAAGGTGCCGTGTTTTTTTTTAAGGTACGGAACTTGAAAATATTAAAAAGTATTACTTTCCCTCTGGCCTATGGCGTCCTATGGCTGTAACGATATATTTTTAGTATACGAGCTGGGACGCTTTTTGAAGACTGCCGACGCCCAAAAACATCCGCACAACTATATGCTCTCGCCGTCCTTCACTCCGAGGTGGGTTTCCGGCTGTTCGCACGCGCGAAAAGCTATGACATGGCGGCTATCACTCTACGGCGGTGTCACATGAGCGAGAGGTACTTCCCCGGTCGCTCCAGCCCAATTCGCTATGCAGTATGGCACAAATTTTATGAAATTTATGGCGATTTATGAAATCTACATTAAATATACCACAAGGGTCGTATTATATATGTGCATAATGTACATGTAATAAATAATTAAATCAATTTGCAATTTCTTACGTCAATTATTGTGCCTTTGCAAATATTTTATCATTTCCATCACAAATTAAACAGAATTACAATAAATTTATTCACATTTGTATTCGTAATTTTAATATTATGGCAACGCTAGTTAGGGGCCGCGATTTAACACGCCTTAGTAGAGGCATTTTTAAAAATATTTTTCACAAAATTATTTTAGGTAACGCAGTACCCCACATCACTATACATACCGCTGTGTCTTTTGATTGCATTGACTAAGAAGTACAACTTTTTTAGGACGTTGCATATCTTAGAATACAACCCAAAATTTCAGCTTGATCCTTCCACGCGTTTCCGAGAAAAAGGCCTGGACAAACGAACAGGCAGACGAGCGGACGGACAACAAAGTGACCCTATGCGGGTTCCGATTTATTTCTTTTTACACAAGCCTAAAATTTACAGAACCCTAAAACTTGACGACTACAGGCACCCATAAAAAACTGTATTTTTGATGAAACGTTTTCGTCTTCCCCTTCACTGAGCCACCGACTATACAAAAACCGCATGAAATGCGACAGCATAGCTGTCGCTTTGGGCTATGGAGCAAATTTCATCCTAACTCGTTCAGGAACTTTTGCCACTTCCACCATTTATTTTATTTAATCACAGATATTCGCAAGGAACCAAAACTGAAAAGAGGAAAACCGCGGCGTGTTGCTAGTATACATTGTGTATAATAACAATTTAGCTTTTAATTTATTACAACAATTTTCTTTGCTAATTTCTGTAAATAACGACGTAATTCGACGAGCATTGTTTTTAATTTATTGCAATTTATTTTGTATTTAATTAAAATGTAATGTATGCTTAACTGTGGAGCATTTGTATAATTACGCAAACATTGTCATAAAAATACTTCAAGCGTACGGCATTTTACCTTCAACATGCGGTAAAAGACGATGTAGTAAATAACAATAATAAATAAATAAATATTTCTGTATCGCACACCAAAAATAGAGGTACAGGAAAATTTTAAACTAAACAGAAGCAAATGTACAATAGAGCGGCCTTGTCGCTTTAAAGCGACATTTTGCAGGTAACCAACTTGGTAACGATGTATTGCGTGGAGATAAGGGCGTGCATTTTATGTAATAATTTTAAAACTTACAACTAACACATAATAAGTAATATATATGATTAAGTAAATACCTAATAATCATATTGTGGTAAGATTGAGGCCAGCGAGAGAGAAAAAAAAAGAAACGCAATGAATGACGCCAGTGACAACATCAAATGTCAATAATAAATATTGATATAAACTAAATTAATACACATTTACAATGTGCGAAAATGCATATATCTCGCGCGACCTCTGGCGTAACGGACTTAACCGCCACGTTACCAACCGAGTTAGCTGGCCGTCACCGGAAGAATAAAAGATTTACTGCACGGATATAACTTTACTAGCACGATCTCGCGGCTTCGCACGCATAATCTAACCCAGAGAGACCAATTATTTTGGCTATGTGTATCTGCGATTCCAGATTATAACTTACACTTCTTCATTTAAATCTGTTCAGTAGTTTTCGCGAAAGACAAACATATATAATAGTAAGATTTGTCGGTTATGCCAATCCACCCGTGACCGTGGTTGCTGTAAAGCTTCTGAAACGTCGGGCAAATTAAATGATTAAATAAACCACGATAAAATCCGCAAAAGTAGTTTTATTGTTAGGGTATACCTGTTAAAACATGAAATCGAAAAGCCACCGGTGCTCAACCTCTGCATCAAGACAATTCACAAGGGAAATCCGTTTAAGACACGTCTGATGTTTACGGGTAAAGCGCGACACATAACAATTGTAGCCGGCTATTATCTCGCGTTCGCGGTAGTAACGGTACAAGCTTTCCAGAAGTTGCTGACTGACACTCGACTCGATTTAGATCCATCTAGAAACATAACGGCCGCCATTTTGACGGTGTTCATTGTTTAATTCTTCTCCAAGTACTTGTCTAAGGTAGGTGCTGCAATGCGACACAATTACGTCTCCGGGCTCGCGTGATCGTCATCGTGTCATGCCTACGCACGTCAATAAAGTGTCAAACTTATTTTAATTGTGGAGATCCTCGCAGATCCATTCATTTTTATATTATTTTTGGACAAGAGGGAAAAACAGCGGTCGGTCTTTTGGTAACAAAGGAACCCGCTTCAATTTGTGTGGATGTTCATATGAGTCAGCAGTACGCCAATAACTTCCGCACAACGTAAAGCGCTTCCCAGAAGAAACTGACATGTCAACTTGGCTCAATTTAGATCCAACTAGAAACAGTCATTTTGAGAGACTTTATTGTTTAATTATTTTAGAAGTACAGGAAGTTGTAGCACTGCAGTCGAATTGGGCCTGCGCGGTCGAGATAAATTGTCACATAGTTGGCGCGAACGGCTATAATGCCGTTTCATTCATTCTGTCATTGCAAACTTAATTTTACTTAATTCACTCTTTTTTATCATTAGATAAGCACATGATAGGTCTATTTATAAGTCAGAGCCCCTTAACATCCGCACATCCTGAGGCATATGACTACGCATCGTAAAGCGCGATCTAGAATTTTCTATCATGTCATTTATATATTCATCATATATTATGATGTAGAACAACAACTTCGGGTATTAATTATTTTAGGTAATTAATATTACCGATATTAAGTTAATCCTAATTATTTTATCTATAAATAATAGATGTTAAATAAATTATCTCTAATGAATTTTATGCTTCTCAATATACGAAATCAATGTTAAGACTATCAGGTAATAATGTTAAACAAAGTAAAACATATTTTTGTAATAGTCTGCAGCTTGCTCAGCTCTACACATAGTGATGTATTTATCTTAATAATGTATAAACATTCCAGACAAACCTATGTGTTTTTTGGTCTGCTTTAATAAAAATATTTTTTTTAGAAAATAAATTAAAAAGAATCATCAATAGATATAACAATGAAAATATCGAAAATATATAATGACTTATGTTAAGTAAGAAACAACTGAGACGTGGGTTAAGGTAAGACATTTAATATTAAAAAATAAAAATCGCATTTCGCGATGTTTGTCCGGGATAACGTCCTAAGGTACGGGACCGGTTGTATTGAAATTTCCCACAGATAATTATTTTATCCAGGTTATAGTATAAGCCTTATTTCCCACAGACAATTATTTTATCCAGGTTATAGTATAAGCCTTATTTCCCACAGACCATTATTTTATCCAGGTTATAGTATTAGCCTTATTTCCAACAGATAATTATTTTATCCTGGTTATAGTATAAACCTTATTTTCCACAGACAATTATTTTATCCAGGTTATAGTATCAGCCTTATTTCCCACAGATAATTATTTTATCCAGGTTATAGTATAATCCTTATTTCCCACAGATAATTATTTTATCCATGTTATAGTATAAGCCTTATTTCCGACAGATAATTATTTTATCCAGGTTATAGTATAAGCCTTATTTCCCACAGATAATTATTTTATCCAGGTTATAGTATTAGCCTTATTTCCCACAGATAATTATTTTATCCATGTTATAGTATAAGCCTTATTTCCCACAGATAATTATTTTATCCAGGTTATAGTATAAGCCTTATTTCCCACAGATAATTATTTTATCCAGATTATATTATTAGCCTTATTTCCAACAGATAATTATTTTATCAAGGTTGTAGTATAAGCCTTATTTCCCACAGATAATTATTTTATCCAGGTTATATAGCATAAGCCTTATTTCCCACAGATAATTATTTTAACCAGGTTATAGTATAAGCCTTATTTTTCGTCAATTAGTGGCCGTAGAGCTTGAAGACAAAAATCTTCAACAAATGCGTTCTTCCGGTGATGACCTACGCCGTAACGTGGCCTCTTAATTGAGGACTGGTCCGCAAGTATGGGGTAGCTCAGCAGGCTATTGAACGTGTTATTGAACGTGCCATTGAACGTGCTATGTCGGGTGTTTCTTTTTCCGACGGAATTCGTAACGAAGTCATAAGACAGAGAACTAAAGTATCCGATATCACGTGACGAATAAGCTCGATAAAGTAGCATTGGGCTGATCAAACACACAGAAGAACAGATAGCAGATGGGCCAGTATTGTGCTGGAGTGGAGGCCGCGTTTAGGAAAAAGAAGTGTTGGTCGAACGTTCACCAGGTGGGAAGAGGATCTCCGTGCAGTAGTTGGTCCGGGATGGATGCGAGTAGCAGGAGATGGTCATTTAAAGGCGCCTGTGTGCTCAGTGGACCGATTAGGGCTGATAATGATGAATAACCGTAATAGTTTTATAGCCAAAGCAATCAGCTAGAATATTATCTATAATAAAGTTGATAAGTTTTGTTGTTTATCTGTATATATTATTATTCTGTATATACAAATTTAATTAAAAAGTATATATTTTGTTTTTGATAAGAGACTATATAACGAGGCGCTACGACAAAAGGGCTCGAACCAACTGAAACTGCGGGACACACCCAGTATCATTTAATTAATCAATACATTTATGATAGGTAGATCGATAAGAACAAATATGCAATTACAAGCAGCACAATTATAAAAAGAAATGTACATAAAAAGGAAAGAGAAATGTGCTTTAAAAGTAACTCAGAAGCATATGTTCTGCTGTTTTCTTTTTTATAGAATAGGGGGGCAAACGAGAAATCGAAGCCTTTTTTACAACTATCGACGCCCATAAACATTTACATAATTTATATGACGATTCGTTGCCCTCCTTCGCCCCCTCCTCCATAGGCCACCATCCCGGACCGGCTGCTGCACGGAGATCGTCTTCCCACCTGGTGAACAGTCGACCAACACTTCGTTTTCCTAAACGCGGCCCCCACTCCAGAACCTTACTGGCCCATCTGCCAACTGCTCTTCTGAGTGTGTGACCAGCCTATTGCCACTTCAGCGAGCCTATTCTTCGGTAATCATTATTCTTATTTACCTGTCGATCGTTATTCATTTCCTTGCTTATTCAATTATTCATAAATATATTATAAATATAATTGTGATATGTTTTTTGTATTATAAATGTAGACAACATGCGTAATTAGTGATCTTATTTGGATAAGAAACCGATAAAAATATATAAATTACAATCGCAACACGAGCAGAAACAGAAACGGCCGCTATCTGTGAACGCAGCGAGTTATAGAAGACATAAACATCTGCTGTTTTTGATGTCTGTTTGAATATTACAGTTATTCACGCAACTTGCTGTGTGTGTGTATGTGGACAAATATTAAAGATATTTGTCAAATGTGGACAAATATCTTTACTTTGCCTTAGGAGAGTAAAAAATAACGACTGAGGTTTTATAGCCGCGAACAATTGATTATTTGCGAATAAACTGTCTTTGTGTTTTATTTCAGATTGTAATCTAAGCATATTTGTGCCAAATTTCATTTAAATCAATCGGTATTTTCATGAAGGAGTGCGTGCAATCTTTTGCGTTTATTAGCTATACTTGCTCTGCCCCTTGTTTTCGTCTGCGTGTAATCCTAAAGAAACCATTCTTTGTGTTCTCAGGATCAAAAGTATTTCTTTTATTAATGTTTTTATTTTTATTTTATTGGTTCATCAACAGTTGTTTCATTGTTTTGACCCAAAAATAATTACACACATATAACAAGCACTCAGTGCGCGACCAATAGCAGATGAACATTGCACGCATAGTGGGCTAAAGTTGAGACATTATCTTATAGATGCTGCGTATAGAAGAAAAAATGAACTTCTCAAGACAAACATTCACATTAAGGACAGAGGAAATACAGATGTACAGGTAATTTGTAAAAATATGTGTTGTATTGTACTGTTATTCTGTCGGTTTGTGAGTGGCCGATAGCCCATTGGAGGGGAGGAGGAAAGGAGGTAATTCTTTTGCATAAGAATACGAAATCTATGGGCGTCGGTATTCATCAGCAGGCAATGATTTCGCGTTTGTCCCCCCTGTTCTATAAAAAAATATGTCGACAGAAATGATTGAAGCTTGATATACATTTACGTGGATGAAGCCACGGGACAGAGCTGGTGTTAGCGCCTCGAAATATCAGTGACGTCGTACACACTACTCGTAAACTCGTTGCTCGCGGCGGCCACGTAATGTTTGGACCTTGAAATTATAAATATGAATCCTTGTCTGTGCATGTCATTCGCTCATCATCATTATCCTGTTGAAATGCAAGGAACAACGTACTGAAAGGACAAAAATAATTTTAAATCCGATTCCAACGCAAAAGTAGCAACGTAACAAATATAATCTCAGTTCTGTTGCTTTACATTCCCTACGATGTAGTAAAAGCTTACCATTATAGCCGAATACAACACCCGTTCTCGTTCACATTATAGTTCTGTGAGTTTCCGGGGGCCAATTGGAGGGGTGGCGGACAGGAGGTGAGATCCACTAGGCTTTGCATATTAGTTTATGGACGTAAAAATGTTATGCCGAGGTTTATAGACAACTGTAACCATCAGGAGGCTCCGTCCGGTTGTTCTTTTTATTCTTTACAGCATAAGGGGGGCAAACGAGTAATCGGAGCCTTTTCATGACCTCCGACGCCCATGGACATTCGCATGATTGTTACGCAGATGTGTTGCCCTCCTATCGCCCCTCAATGGGCCACCGCACCGCACGAGACGCGACAGCGACGCTGTCACTTTACGCCGGTATCTAGTGAGCGAGAGTGTTTCCCCGGCCGTGCCGGCCCAATTCCGTTGTAAAGGAGGATGTAGTGTCATGCGCGATGCATGGCACTAACTCTTCCTAAACCACATGTTATAGTCTTATTATAATAACGTGACGTCATAAAAATACATTTCCTGCTCCTCCCATGTACTTCTGATTAAATTCGTCGCGGGTCCCAAGGCAGTTTCAGCAATCCCTTGGGCCCCTGGGATCATATCAAACTCACAAGCGGTGGCCGCTGTCGAGCCTGGAGACAAGCAGCGGCGGAAAACTGTGGTGGGCCAAGCTCCGCTTTTTTTATACAACGTGAACCCAAGTTCACAGTATCTGTGGTCGCAGTTGGAACAGTTTGTTCACGGTACGTAACAGTCGAATATCGTTCTGAGAAGTGCAACTGTCTTAATTGTACAAAACTTAACGTACTGGCGATTGCTATCGGCTAGTGTCACATGGATGCGATAATATAAAAGTACCACTTTATTGAAGACCACAGCGGTGGCGTGTTTTCGTTTCACCTGGCTCCAAGTTACAGAGCCTGGCGGAACGATACTGCTGACAATTGAAAAAAAAGAATCTAGAAAGAATATGTATACTTTCGAACAAAGAAATACTTTGGACATAAAAGAGTCTTTCAATGGGCCGTAATAGACTTCAAATTTAGTAAAATGGCAAAAAATGGGACCTTTATAGTATTCGACCGTCTGTCCGTCCGACGCTCTGTCCGTCTGTCCGTCCGTATGTCACGGACAGAATATTTTTTTGTCGAAGGTTTCGGGTACTATGTCTTTGAAATTTGGTAGATGTGTGTTTTATAAACACCTACAAAATAATGTAGTTTTGAAAAAGAAAGCTATTGAGGTAATTCAAGTACTCTTCACGCATAATAATAAATAATAAACAGTAAAATTTATTTATTGACATAAAAGTAGCATGTAACCAAGGCATGATTTACTTCTCCGGGAGGATCCGTCCGTGTCAGGTTTCACTCAGTAGATTTCACTCAATAGGTTTCACTCAATAGGTATTTCTAAATGGTTTGGAGATGAGTTTTACTCGTTTGAATATACTCAATGCTCATTACAATAAAACAAATTTTCCGCATTTTATCGCCGTTTATTTAACTATTTAACTACCTGACGTTTCAGTAGCTTTACTACGGCCGTGGCCACGGGTGGACTGAGATGACAGATGTCCAGATATCATAAGGCAGCAAGATATAATAAGCACTGTTTGCGTTAATCGGAACAACTAAATAAATATAATTCTTCGGTTTTTCAGGTTACTAAGACAGGATTTTTTTATTATAAAAATACTTTACAAGATAGGGGAAGGAGGGGGGACCGAGGGGAAAATTGTAAAAATATTAGAATAATAGATTTAAATTAATATTTGTTTGAACAAAATCTAATGATAGTGTAAGTGTTATACACCTTTCTTTGTCGAGTGTGTCACGCTCTGTTAGCGGGTCTCTATAGTATCTATAATGGAACAATCTGAGTCCATTTGGTTGCCCTCTTAACCTACCAGGACACGCACCTCACGTGAATGAGAGACACCTCCCGCTCGCGCCGGTCCTTACTGGTACTGTAATGGTAGCTGTAATGCCATGGCACTGTATCTTGTTAAAAGCAAGCGCTATTGCAAGTACCAAGCAAACGCTGTTGTAGGTACCAAGCAAAAGCTATTGCAGGTACCAAGCAAACTCTATTGCAAGAACTAAGAAGGCGATGTTGTAAGTACCAAACAAACACTATTGTAAGAACCAAGGGAAAGCTATTGCAAGTACCAAGATAACGCTATTGTAGGTACCAGGCAAACTCTATTAGAAGAACTAAGCAAACGCTATTGTAAGTACCAAGCAAGCTCTATTGCAAGAACCAAGCAAACGCTATTGTAAGTACCAAGCAAATGCTGCAATGCAAAAAAAAAACGAAGCAAACGCTATGACATGTACTAAGCAAACGCTAGAACGGTACCTAGCAAACTGTATTGCAAGAACGAAGCAAACACTATTGCAAGAACCAAGTGAACGCTATTGTAAGTACAATGCATACGCTATTGCGAGAACCAAAACCAAGTAAACGTTATTGTAAGTACCAAGCAAACACTATTGCAAGAACCGAGCAAATGCTATTGCAAGAACCTAGTAAATGCTATTGCATGTACTAAGCAAACATTAGAACAGTACCAAGCGAATGCTATTGCAATTACCAAGCCATCGCTATTGCAAGTACCAAGCAAACGCTATTACACATACCAAGCAAACTCTATAGCAAGAACCAAGCAAACGCCATTGCAAGTACCAAGCAGACGCTATTGCAAGAACCAAGTAAACGTTATTGTAAGTACCAAGCAAACGCTACTGCAAGAACCACGCAAAGGCTATTGCATGTACTAAGCAAACGCTGTTGCAAGTACCAAGCGAACGCTGTTGCAAGTACCAAGCATACGCTGTTGCAAGTACCAAGCAAACATCAAGAATATCAAGCGATGAATTTTAATTATCAAGGCTACTTAGCAGGTAATAGTTCGATGGCAGCAAGGGCATTTTGTCTTCTCGCTTAGAGAGACAAATCTACCCATGCGATACCATACTTAGATGGATGCGAGTAGCAGGTGATCGGTCGTCTTGTCGCTCATTGAGAGAGGCCTATGTGCAGCAGTGGACCGGTGCGGGCTGACAATGATGATGATGGTGATACCATATTTTTAGCATGATATCGCTCGCCAGCCACACTGGACGCTATCGAGACTATTACTATTCTGAACACGCGGGAGTTATCCTCTGCTACTAAATTGAACTCCGTGCCCGGAATAACACACAGGTGCTATTGTTACTATTTAATATTGACCACTAGTGGGCAAAGTAGGGAAGGGAATCGTGTATTTTGTTACGTTCTTATAGTATGCCAACGTCGGTCATATTCGTCGTGACCTCATGGTATGTAGCTTAAGGCCTTCCTCGAAAGATGGACTATACCAAAGAATTGTCCACTACGGTCCGGGGGTTCTTGAGATTAGCACGTTCAAAGAAACAATTTTTTCGGCTTTATATTATTAGTACTTTATATTATTAGTACTTTATATTATTAGTACTTTATATTATTAGTACAGAAGGGACCAAATGAAGGGCCAGTGCTCGAAGTAATACGCATATGTACCCAAGTGTTTCCTTTATTCTCTCCTCTCCTGAAATGGACCACAGGGAACTCACAAACCGCACAAACGACCGGCTGGCTCAGTTGGTAACGTGGCGGTTAATCTGAGTGTTACGCCAGAGGTCGCGGATTCGAATCCCGCCTAGGTCATGGATGTTTATATATGTATTATATGTATTTCTATAACGAAAATCTTAAATATATAACATTTCTTAAATATATAAAAATCTTAAGTATATTGTCCGTTTTCTAGTACCTGTAACACAAGTCCTTGCTTGTACACAGAACTAGGCTAGCGTAGTTGTTAAGCCTACAGATTATATTATATTATATTATATTATATTATATTATATTATATTATATTATATTATATTATATTATATTATATTATATTATATTATATTATATTATGCGACAGCGTAGTTGTCCCTGTGCGATATCATATAGACGAGAAGTACGTATGAGTATTATATGTACTTATATCTGTTCCAAGTTTCATTCAAATTAGTTCAGTAGTGTTTTTGTTAAAGAATAACAAAGATACATACAAAGTACAATAAAACTACTTTTACGGATTTTATCGCAGTTTATTTGATTATTTATCTAGTCCGACGTTTCAGAAGCTTAACAGCAACCATGGTCACGGGTGGACTGAGATGACAGATGTCCTGATGTACCAAGTTTTTAAAAGTACCCGAAGAATTTTAATTTTAGTTGTTCCGATTAACGCAAACAGTACTTATTATATCTTGCTGTCTTGAGGTGTTATGTTTACTTTTTGATTTGATTATGTTCGCCACTGGGTCCCAAGCAGAGGGAAGAACCCAGCCATCTTCTCTATTGAAATGTGGATGTTTTTTAAATCTCAATAGCCTCACGGATCATTCTTGGAAGGAATCGGTGATCCCTAGTGAGGATTTGCAGTTTATCAAATCTAATGTGATGGCAGGGGCCAATTTCAGCATGCTCACAGACCGCAGATTTTGTAACACGTCGGTGTTTCAACGTCGGCTACACGTTCTTTAACGTTGAGTTGAGTGAGTTTTTATAGATCTTTTAGTTTGCCCTATATAGGAGAGTCACAATTGACTATAAAAGCAGCAAAGATACAAGACACATACAAACTTTGGTATTTATAACATTAGTTTTAGTAAGAGGTAGTGCCATGCTGCATTGTAGCGGAATTTCGCCTGTACGAGCGGGAAGTTAATTCTCGTTCACATGATTCCGCCGTACAGTGACACCTTCTGTGTTGCAATTCCTACGATGTGTGAGTAGCCGGTGGCCCATTGGAGGGGAGGATAGGAGAGCATAGCATAGGCATAGTATTTATAAGGATATACATAGACGTCGGTAGTCATAAAGGCTCCGTTTGCTCGTCTCCTAATAAAAATATATTAATTCCCATAAATGTATAATTAAAAAAAATAACAAAATGATAATTTTATTTTTAATTTACATAATGTCTGTAACAAAATAGAACCAAATTGGAATCATTATATACAGATGTAAATTTATTTTATTAAGTTATTGATTCAATCACAATTAATTATTTATTTAATTAACTTTTGAATATAGGTAGTTAATTATTATTACTGCAGCTGATTAAAACGACACATTTGAATTAACCTAACAAGAATTTATTGTTTACATTTTAAATCGTAATTACTTTTTGCCAAGCTGCATCATAAGTAGTATTGTGTCTTGTATTGTGTGTGTATGACTTTTACCTACCTGTGGCCTAGTGGTAAGTATGTCCAACCACAGTTGTGAGGTCCTGTGTTCAAGTCCCGGGACCGAAGTTCTATTGGGATTTTTCAATTCCAAATCGATGCGAAGTAAAGAATCGAGTAGACATTATCCCCTCGCCCCCTCCCATCTCTAACGACAGGCGCAACTCACGGGCTGCAGCTAAAGTTGCATTATCGTGGGGGCTGGAAGAGCTCGTTGAGCTGTCATGACTGGGGGAGACTGTCTCCCTTCTATCCTGCCTAGCCAAACTTCATAAGAGCAATATAAACCAATGCGTGACGTCAATAATTGACGTCATGTCAAGCTATTTCAGTGGGTTAAGTAGAGATTTAGCTGGAATATCGCTTGCTCTCACTTCTACCGCATGCCTATGTGTTAAACGCACCTATAAGCCTTTGTGGTTTATTCATTAACTAGGTTATAATTTAACTATATTTTAATTGTATGGTCTTTCGGTATATTTGTTTCCACACTGTACGCTGGCGAAAACGAGAAGCACGGCTTGTAGTTTAAATATATTGAAAGTGACAATACGGTTACAAAGACTTTGGTAATAGAACTAAAATCATCAGGTGGTCCCTGTCCATGGAATAGAAACTCGTGTGGGATGACTTTGTATTATGAAGACACAAAACGTAAAAACTCCTTCCCTCTGATAATAAAGGCTACCGTTATGTGTACAATGTCTTCATTACAATGATATACAAGAAAGATTGAGGAAATCATATTCGATTACATTACGTTTACAACGATGTCGAACAGAGTTCCACATTCAAATAATTGAATTTGGAACTGAATTTGGGAGAAATAATTTGTTCCAAATTCAACACTTAATTTGAACTAAGAACTCTTTTATTATTCTAATAATAAAATGATGATGAAAGTAGTCATGTTCAAAAACTGAATGTGGATTGATTTCAAAATTTTGAAACATCATATTATATGCTTTAAATATTAGTAAAAATAAAACATGGATTTGTGTCACTTACTTGGTGATAAAGTAACGGAAAAAATGCTTTAAATATTAATTTACTTTATAATTTACATGTTTAGATATGTATAAGTATTTTGGCGACCGATCATAGATATACATACAATTATTTCAAATTCTTAAATTCACATGAAACGTGGTAAACTTAAGTTTCACATTCGGCGGTATAGGTTAGTTGTGTAAGTTTATTTCATCATCATCATCAGCCGGACGACGTCCACTGCTGGATATATGCCTCCCCCATAGAGCGCCTCAGGTCACAGTCACGAGCCACTTGCATCCAGTAAGTAAGTTTATTTAATTTTGGCAAGATAGTTATTATTCTATTTTTATATAAAGTGGCCATAGATATATCTAGTTATTTGGAATCAATGTAATTCTATTATTTTTATACCACCAGTAGCCTAATAAATGTCGCGCCCTGCAGCGAGCGATAGTTATGGAACAATTCCAACTCAATGGCGTATATTTGAAATTGGAATGTGATATCGGGGAATCAGACTCTACCAATAACGTTAAAATATCGACGTGACGGAGGGCTGTCGTAGAATTTGAAATATTTGAATTTCGAACGCATTAGAAATATTTTATTGAATTTAGAATTGAATATAATTTATTTTTTACTGTACACTGTATTAAGTATACATTCAATTATTGTTGTTCAATTATAGTACATTAATGAAACGCCCACGGCGTCGTTCATATTTGATGAACATAAAGTAATGCTCGTTAACGACACTTACTTGGATCGGGTGCTCCGCCACCCAAACCCTCTCATTACAAACGCAGTGGGCTACGATCCAAACTGTGTGACAATGTGGTCGTCGTCCCAGACACGTTCCGTCGGATGAATACGACTGCTACACGACAACTGTCAAACACTACAGAGTGCAACACGACAACTGTCAAACACTACCAGCAAACACGCTCTCAGGCACAACACCGCACAGCCGGTGTAGGGACACGCAGACGCCCCCGGGGTCGTTTGGTAACAGACACTACAACTCATACACACGTCAAGTTAGACAGCAGCACACAAGTTCGACTAGGGACTAATCCCAATACGATGCGCGATTTGTTTAGGGCCGTAACTATTAGGTATTCTGAGCCTATTGCGCGCGAGTTTCACCCGTCAGAAGTCAGAAGGTGAAGAGGGGATGGCCTCCAATCATGATCCTCTCCATGAGTCAAACTTTCACGTCAGCGCCGAGGCCATTTTATCTGCCGCGTGCGAGCTGTCACCTGTTAGCTGTGACAAACACTCTCATATCGGGATGTATCTCTCCCATCTGCAGGAGAGAGAGCGGTCGGTCCCTCCTTCCACCTCAAACCTAGTCTAGAGCACACACAGCAATCAGATGAAGCTGTATTGGGCTTCCCTGCGCTTCCACAGCAGGAGTTCAGGTCCAAAAAGCGACACCCCGTTATGTGAGGATGTGCGCGTCTAGTGTCAGTTCATCTAGTAGGCATGTAGAGCTCCGTAGATTAATAGGTGGTTCCGGTAATCACTTAATTGTTATAGTTGATAGCTTGGCGGCCGATTAATATATTCGGAAGCTTTAATCACAGATGAATAAACTCCTATTGGCATAGACAGAAGTAGGTTCGAATTCAGAGCTGCTCTTGGTGTACCCTTGCTCAAAGTGATAACGTCCTACGCAATTGTGAATCGCCTTTGTTATAGAGCAGGTAGATGAAGACGCAATAATATCTATGTCTAATGAGAGAAAAAAGAGAGCCAGAGAGTGAACCAAACTGGCTGTTTCTTTCGACTTAGAGGACGGCGTTTTAAGCTGGCTTCTCTTCTCTGCCTGTATTGTTTGTGTAACTTATTATCATTATAATATTAAAATTACAACCTGAAATAACATAAAATACTGATGTAACAAATAATGTTGCGTCTGTCATGCAAGCTTTCCTGTAGCGGGGCTGCTGGAAGACAGTGTCTTTGTACCAATTTTTTTAGGAGGAGATAGTGCCATGCATAGTGCATGGCACTACATCCTAATATGCGACGGAATTGGGCCGGCACGACCGGGGAGGTACCTCTCGCTCACATAATACCGCCGTAAAGTGACATCTTCAGTGTCGCATTTCGTGCGGTCTGTGAGTATCCAGTGGCCCGTTGGGGGAAGGGGGCGAAAGGTGGGCTTCATTCAAATCTTTTATACTGAGAGACAAACGAGCAGCAGCTAACTAGTGGGAATCGTCCGTTGACATCCTCACACCTGCCTCTGTAACAAACCGCACGAAACCCTATAACGTAATGCCTTTTAACTCAGTGTTACGTGACATACTTAAGTGTATTTATTTTGTATAGTTACCTGTGGTAAATGAGCAGTAAACTACCAACACCCATAAACATCCGAATCGGTTATACACACGCGTTGTCGTCCTTTACGGAACCGCGCACATCGCACGAAACTTGAAAGCCGAGCGCTCACTCTGTGGCGGTACCGTAAGGGTGACAGCTACGGAACCCCCTGTTACACTTTAGTGGCAATAGCAATGGAGCTCACCATTCTCATTGCCACCACTGCTGCTCCTGTATCGCATGGATTGCCAGCAGCATCCACTACACCCATTGATATGATCGTAGGATCCCCGGGGAAGCTAAAACTGTTTGGGACCAGCAACGAATTTAATCAGAAGAAAATAGGAGGAAGTAATTAGTCTCTCCCTAGTTAAAGCGGACACAGTACAAAATTGCAATCAGTTATACAAGCCGAGAAAAGGAGAAGGTACAGCGTTAAGAATGTTACCACGACAAAATATAAATAGTTTGCATTTATAAAATGGATATTCTAAGAAAGATTGATATCAAAACCTGTAAAAGCAGTATCATATTACGAATCATAAAAAAATAGACAACCATTTTATTTTCTACAAAGATAAAAATAAAAATAAAATATAAATTCAAAACTTGACGTAGTTATTTACGAGCTATTACTAATTAATTATATTCATAAATCTACATTTCGCATATTTATTCCCATTCGATAATCGACTAATTAGTAAACACAAAAGTAAAATACAAATTAATTAATTATTTCGAATAATTCAAATGAGGTGTCGCCAACAAGATTTAAAATTGTAACTTCATTTAATTACCGCAATAATTAACTTGACGCGTACATTCAAACAATTGGAAAAGTTGGACCGCCCCCGCTCTGTCCATCCCGGACCGGCTACTGTACAGAGATTGTCGTCACATGTTCTATATGAATACAACCACATGTCAGTATCCGTGACGTATTGGTCCATTGGGCGCCGAAGGTGGAAAATGGGTCATAGCCGCAACAGATAGCTCTGAACCAATCTGAGTTTTTCCAGCAGTGGACCGATAATATATATATATAGTAAAATTTACTATGTAGGTTATACCAATCCAATCCACCCGTGACCATGGTTGCTGTAAAGCTTCTGAAATGTCGGGCTACATAATTAATTTAATAAACCGCGATAAAATCCGTAAAAGTAGTTTTATTGTAAGGGCGTTGAATATGTACTTCCCGATGTATCCCGGCTACGTGAGAAGGGATTAAATGCAAGGTACTCGGGGTACATTAAGTATCTAGCGTGTCCACTAGTATCTCGGCATTTTCATGATCTTCCACTGCAGGAGGAAGACTAGGTCGGATGAGCACAGTTAGCGCTCTTTAGGGCCCGAGCGACGGGCCAAAAGGCTGTATGAGAGGGGGGGTTATAGTACTTAGAGAGCCGTCCTACCCTCCATTGCGAAATAAATCTATATCGATTCTCACATTCGCGCCTCGCGCGTTTGTTTATGCGAGTTTAGTCTTTTATATCTTCCGGGAGATCAAAATGACTCTGGTGGGTTGACGTTATTATAACATATATGGTATTAGTGAGATGCGTGGCTGCCACGATGGCAGCTTCACCGCGCTCTGTTGGGAATGTTGTCGGGACACGATTGAAAATCATTTAAATGTACTTTTAGGACGCCGTAATCGATAATCGTTTTAGTGAAAACGTCTCACTCCAACTGGCTTTGAGTTTCCCGACACCGAAATTTAGAAAACAAAGGGCGCTGGACGGACCCGTCACGCTATGTGAAACCGTGACAGGTCGGCTCTGATGGGGATAATAGCACAATATGTTCTGTCTAGATGATGTTAGCGAGCCCTGTACCGTTGGGGTTGTACGGAAATGTCCCAAACCGGCATTGAGAGTCGCCGGCTACAATTACTGATGGATCTATTGGCGTTTTAATATGGCTATATAAAATAGGTTTCCCAGATGATTGGTATGCAGAGGCTGGCATGATAGATGACTTGACATACATGGTATGCATATGAAAACTTCTAGGTTTTCTAATTCGGGTGGGTCTGGAGTTCTAATTTCCAATAATAGACCGTTCCCGTGGCTGAATATTTATTCAGCATCTGATCCAGGGTCTAGCAATTGATGCGATGAGAATAATAATTTTAGCTTTGTAGCCGAGATGGCCGCCACGAGCGTGCCTGTCCTGCACCCCATGCGTGCCTGTCCTGATACAACGCTCACATTTTGTAGAATGCTTGCTGAAATACGACAACTACGCCGTCGCACTTTGTGCGATTCATCCATTTCCGATGGTCCATTTGAGAGAAAAAATTAAAACACGTACTGCGTTCGAAATCGCGACACCCGCATAATAAACGGCGTCGTGCTCGCGCTGCCTCACTAGGGTGGGGAGGGCGACCGTATCCCTCCTTTCGGTCCCAAAAATAATTAATATAGGGTACACCCATAAGCAACCAGGTACATCACTTTACATCTGCGGGAAAAGAGGGGGGTCAGTCCCCCTATGGTGTCCCTAAACCGGAAGACACAAAAGACTTCGGTTGTCCGTTAAACTGTGAAGGCGGGAGCAATAGCGCCGCCAAACAGTAGTGGGTCCCTCCGAAAAAAAAAAAAAGAAAACAACTGGCGACGCCAAATATAAAATACACCAGCGCATACCACTTCCCGCATAATATCTTACCAAGCACCTAAAACACAATTCAAGGACAAACCTCATAACTCATCGTATTAACTATACAAATATGATCCATAATCATTAATAACTCAAACAAACCCACGCCAGAACACTAGATTACTAAACATTTAACATTTATTATGTTTTATTTCACTAATGTGTCAAAAGACATGACTTTTGTCGCAATAAAATCATACCGCCATTGATCTGTGTAGATAATAAATGAAGTAACTGCGTCTTCTGGTTTCGTAAAAACTTTCAACACCTACTTAACGCTCGTAGGGAAGAAATTTTCAATAGTCTCTTCTTAGTGGTATCTGGTATTATAGTAAATATATAAAATTTAAAATGCAGTGAAATTTTATAACGCAGGCAAGGTTATAAAATCTGTGTGCGTACCAAATTTAAACATAATCGGTCTAGTAGTTTCGGCCGTACGTTGATAGATTTGTCATTCAAGTACCACCACGCGTTGCGCCCACATTTAAAATTTTAAATTGGCGAACGTTACATATCTGACTCAGATGAAACGCTGAGTTTGTTTCGCCTATTCTTCTCAGGACGGTTGTGGGGTTGAACCGATGGTAGATTTTTTTTACTGGCTTCTTCAGTACCCTAACCCTACGGTCATGGGAGAGCCACGAGCTGTCCTATCATATTATGATACGTCGAGGCCAACTTTAGTTATCCCCCTTAAACTTCGTTAAACAGGAGAGTGAGGTGACCCGATCCCCTTTCATTGTACGTTAGCTAAAGGAGGTGTATTGGCTTACCAAGATCGTCTCCCGAAGAGTCTCATAGTTTCACGATATTAGTCATGTGATGATGTTCAATTAAGTTGCTTCCTTAGTCTACTGTGACACCGACTGCCAATATTACCCCATATGTTTAGTATTATTCCCTATTTATTAGCTATCCAGTCAAATAGAGATCAGTGGTAATTGCTGTAATATCCGCCATTTTAACAATGGCCGTCCCACGCGCCAAATTTAAATTTTTATTTCACTAATGATAAATGGTGTTTAAGTTATTTTATAAGCATGGTCATATTTGGAGGTCATTTAAAAAGCATATTATGATCTACATCACCTCCTACCCGGTCGACTGAAGACTTGGGTAAGGGGGGGGGGGTGAGCCGCTGGATGCAAGTGGGAGGCCCATGTCCAGTAGCGGACGTCATCCGGATGATGATGATGACTAACACTAGATAGGTAAGAAATATGGGCCCTAATTACTGTCGTGTTAAAATATACTCAATTCAAAAGTATAGATTGTTTTATTCAATCAGTTATTTTATCAGTGTACGTATTGTCATTTTTCGGTAAAATATTGCATAAAAGACTAGATCTAGTATTTTATTACTACAGTGGACCGGTATTACATGTCTTTTTATACAAGGTAACCGATAAAGCACATCTATACCTCATAAGTTATGACGGATATTAGATATGTTAAAAATGGCGATATAGCGCCATTTTTAACAATGGCTACCCACGTTCCAAATTTGAATTTTATACGACTAATGATAAATTATGTCGATTAAATTATAGTTTATATAACGTTTGTAGGTTATTAAATTATTATTTGATGGTGGAATAAAGCCTCATGTTACACCCGAATGATGCTTATTCCTAGTAAGTAATGCGGTAACGTATATTCGTTCCCATTCGTTTCGTTTTATATTCCCTGAATATTAAATAAATGTAATAAACATTTTCATTTAGTTAACAAAAAATATAAAGTTTATGAGCACCGAAAACAATTTAACGACTTCACGTAGAGTGAATGTAAAAAGTAATGCGGCAATTTTTTTTATACTTTGTCACTTTACGGTGGTATCAAGTAAGCGAGAGGTACCTCCCCGGTCGTGGCAGCCCAAATCTGTTGCATAGAAATAGAAAAAAGCCATATTCGGAACAAAGACAACATTACAGACAGACAGAGCGACAGAAAGGGAAAGTGTTAAAACTATTATATAACAATAAACGAAAACTGAAATTCTTAACAAAACAGCACAGACAAAAAAAAACACATGCATAAAAATTACACATTTAATTCAGTAAGGCATCTTTGCCCTTAAAAGGGATGCCACTCGGGAGAAGATGGAAACACAATGCAGTATTTCCAACACTGATATTCTGTGGCACCCTTGGGGGTTTAAAGGAAGAAAAACAGTGCAACAAAATAAAATATACACAGTGGCAGCTCACAACAGTAAGAGATGAACAAATAGCCTCATTTAATACACTACTCACATAGACATACATATACAAGTATAAACGTTAATATACGCAATATCAGGGGATCTAATAAATCCCTCGTTATGTACAGTATGCAGCAACCAAAATAAATGCAGAACTTAGGTCAAGTAAGTGCGACCTTAACATGGATTTATAATACGGAGGTTGTAGTCTCACGCACTATGCATGACACTACCTCCTCCTTTGCAGCATGGCACTGTCTCTTCCTATACGGCACTACCTCCTCCTATGCAGCATGGCACTACCTCTTCTTACATGGCACTACCTCCTCCTATGCAACATGGCACTACCTCTTCCTACACGGCACTACCTCCTCCTATGCAGCATGGCACTACCTCCTCATATGCAGCATGGCACTGTCTCTTCCTACACGGCACTACCTCCTCCTATGCAGCATGACACTACCTCTACCTACATGGCACTACCTCCTCCTATGCAGCATGGCACAATCTCTTCATACATGGCACTACCTCCTCCTATGCAGCATGGCACTACCTCTTCCTACATGGCACTACCTCCTCCTATGCAGCATGACACTACCTCTTCCTACATGGCACTACCTCCTACTATTCAGCATGGCACTACCTCTTCCTACATGGCACTACCTCCTCCTATGCAACATGGCACTACCTCTTCCTACACGGCACTACCTCCTCCTACGCAGCATGGCACTACCTCCTCCTATGCAGCATGGCACTACCTCTTCCTACACGGCACTACCTCCTCCTATGCAGCATGACACTACCTCTTCTTACACGGCACTACCTCTTCCTACAAGGCACTACCTCCTCCTATGCAACATGGCACTACCTCTACCTACATGGCACTACCTCCTCCTATGCAGCATGGCACTACCTCTACCTACACGGCACTACCTCCTCCTGTGCAGCATGGCACTACCTCTTCCTATGCAACATGGCACTACCTCTTCCTACACGGCACTACCTCCTCCTATACAGCATGGCACTACCTCCTCCTATGCAACATGGCACTACCTCTTCCTACACGGCACTACCGCCTCCTATACAGCATGGCACTACCTCCTCCTATGCAACATGGAACTACCTCTTCCTACACGGCACTACCTCCTCCTATGCAGCATGGCACTACCTCTTCTTACACGGCACTACCTCCTCCTATGCAGCATGGCATTACCTCCTCCTATGCAACATGGCACTACCTCTTCCTACACGGCACTACCTCCTCCTATGCAGCATGGCACTACCTCCTTCTATGCAGCATGGCACTACCTCTTCCTACACGGCACTACCTCCTCCTATGCAGCATGGCACTACCTCTTCCTACACGGCACTACCTCCTCCTATGCAACATGGCACTACCTCTTCCTACACGGCACTACCTCCTCCTTTTTATACAGTCGTATGTTTACAGATTACTGACACAATTTTGAACCAATATATTTGTGTGGTTTATGTCTTGATGTTTACGCCAATGCCTTGAAACCCGGTGTTCAACATAATCAAATCAAAAAGTACGCAGAACACCTCGAGATAGCAAGATTTAATAAGTACCGTTTGCGTTAATCGGAACAACCAAAATTATAATTCTTCGGGTACCTATAATAACATCTGTGACCATG
Source organism: Eumaeus atala (assembly GCA_017140195.1). Classification (NCBI taxonomy): domain Eukaryota; kingdom Metazoa; phylum Arthropoda; class Insecta; order Lepidoptera; family Lycaenidae; genus Eumaeus; species Eumaeus atala. The sequence goes on along the minus strand of JAFELO010000598.1, from coordinate 213,301 downwards.
GTTGCTGTAAAGCTTCTGAAACGTCGGGCTACTTAAATGATAAAACCGCGACAAAATCGTTAATTTCTACTCCTTCATCGATAAGGTGAACTTACGATATACTAATATAATAACTACACTAAAATAAACGATCACTGAAAATATAGATCTCTTGATCAGGTCACAGTGCGAACAGACGGTCCCGAGCAGTACCCACGGCCACACGGACACACAGACACGACACACAGACGTACATATCTCGTAGGGAGTTATCTCCCATCACCAACGGCGGATCATCGTAGTTCTGACGACTCGATATGTTACGGTTGTACCGCGAATGATAGTCTTGGTACTTGTGGAATAACTACTTGCTCGCCCCCCTTTAGAATCTTTTAATTATCTTATCTTTAAATACAAACATCAACAGGCTTTTGGAAATATTTTCGTACGGCCTGAAGGCAAGCCCCTCATCTTGCTTACAAATTTAAGTAAAGACTTTCTAGAATGATAAGCAAATTTTATACATTATTGGAATCTCAACAGAGTGCATTGTTAAGAATAAAGAAAAAAGAAGAGAAAAGGTATTGTGTGTGTCTGCCAGAGGCACCAGCTGTCATCACAATACAGACTATGTATAACATCTTGACAGATATACAACATTTTCTTCCAGTTTAATTTCTTTACGTGTCTCAAGACACTTTTATCTTTTTCCCTCGACCTCCGCTGCGAAGCGGGTTCATAGTGGTTTCATATAGCAGTGATGGAAATGAGTGGTGGGCCAAGCACGCGCAAAAAGTCTATAGTAGTTAGTTAATATCCCTTGTCTATAAAGAAATTTCAGTATAAGAATATGTTATTATAACAATTTTTTTGGTGATATGTATTTTAGGTGATAAATGAACCAAGTATCAAGACTACTCCCTAGGTATACCGAAGGTGTGAGGCGTGAATTACCGTCGCGGCGGGGCGCCCCCTCAGATAGCTCCATCTGATAGTTGACGCGCATCTGATGGATGGACGCTGTTGCGCGGACCATTAAACGGTCACAGGTTCAAATTCGTTTCCCGATTTGTCATTTATCTGTTATGATACGTTTACGATTGGCTTGGCCCATTGCGGGGAATGGGAGAAAAGGAGGGCGACGCTTCGGCATAGTAATTACGCTGACGTTCATGGACGTAGGTAGTCGTAACAAGGTTTTGATAACCCGCTGGTCCCTCTATTTTAAGGCTGTGTATATAGAGGATATAAATGCTGAAAATCTCAATTATTGGAGAGTCTTTATATAGCATAAGAGGACAAACGGGCAGTCGAAGCCACTTGTGACTCCCGACGCCCAGCATCACCTGCATGTAGAGACGCGTTGCTTTCCACTCATACACCTACCATTTCGGTTGCACTGCGGCCTGACTTACGAAGACTAGATCTGACCCATGCAAATTTTAGTAAGAGATCGTGCCATGTTGCTTTGCAGCAGCATTGGAAGGACCGGAGCGGCACCTCGCTCACATGTAAAGTGACAGCTATCACGTTTCGTGCGGTCTATGCGTTGGAGTTGCTTTGCCCTTTGGCCAAAAAAGGAAGGAAGGCAACGCATCCGCATGACAAAAATGCAGATGTCCATGAGCGTCGGTAGCAATGGTCCCTCGTTTGTCAAAAAATGTATATGAAAAAACTTTTTTGTTGTTATGAAAAAAATTATACATAAAGTATATGAAAAAAATCAAAGCAAAATTATCCTACATATTATAAATGCTAAAGTTTGTATGTGTGGCTATTTGACAACGATTCATACTGCAACTACTGAACAGATATGGATGGAGTTTCGCCCGGATATACATGCCCCATATTAAAATACTTCAAATCCCGCAAAAACGACTGGTTCCCTTATTTATTGTTACGCAGGTTAAGCCACGGGACATGACTATAATAATAATAATAATAATAATATTTTTATTTGCCTTAAAACATGGTAAACAGTGGATGTTACAATTTTATATAATTTTACACACACATTTAAACGACTTTTATTAAATTTAGTTAATTTAGGTTTATCGTTGACTACAATGACTAGTTGGAAAACAATGATTCGAACCCCACACAGGTTCACACTTCGTCGTTACAAAAAGCAGTCGCTAGGACACAGGCAGCTAATAAATAACGCTAGTTCATAGTGTATCGAACTGGACTTACAAGAGTTGGTCACATTCGACCCTAGCGGCTAGTGATGTGCGTAGGCACATATGAGATATCGATGTTATGATTTCATGTTATAATAACAATAATATCTGTGGACTTATAACACTACTTTACCTGTGCTAAGTACCTTAAGGACTTGTGTTACATGTACTAGAAAACGGTAATATATTTAATATTTTTATAAATTTAGAAAATTTTATATATTTAATAATAAGTTAGTGGGATTGCTATCTATACTCACTTTTAAAAAAGTAATCAAAAGATACTACTACGAAATATGTGACCGATTTTCTCAGTATCTACTGTTAGGATTCTCATGAAGTTTTCACTTATGGATTGAGCTATTTCTGAGGAATGCTTTTCGCTTTTTATAAATATGTATTTTGTTATAATGTGTACGTGCCAGTTATTACGGGGCGGATCGCTAGTGATTTCATGACTTGGCGCGAGTGTTGTTAGTGTGTTTGATCGCCGTTTATTGAAGTGTTTCACAGTTCTGCTTCGGTCCAAGTGTTATGTAAAAATAAAAACTCGAAGCAGCAATGTTATATATTATAAGTATTTATTGTGCATCAAAATAATCAAGGAAAAAATATTCTTACCTGAGTTCATACACGTAGCAATTATCGGTATATCAATGTAACTAGTGATGTATCGATCCCAAGAGATCATTACCATAGAATTATAATTCTGACATTAGCTGAATCACATTTTAATGCGCGTCTAATGGGATATTATTTAACTTTATAGGATCATTAATATTAAACGATATTGTATATGCGATCGAACGAGCCTGTCTCTCTCTCTCTCTCTCTCTCTCTCTCTCTCTCTCTCTCTATGTGTGTGTGTGTGTGTGTGTGTTGTGTGTCTGCCTGGGTGTGTCCGTGTGTACACACACCCACACGGGTATGTATGTGCGATGTGTGTTTGTATCTGTGTGTATGGAAATCATACAAGTACTCATACATTTTATTTTTTATTGCTGTATGCTGACGGAAGTGTCCAGTGCAACTTCATCGGTTACTATAAGACACGTCGGACGACGGTCTAGGTAAGATTGTGGTCGATAGGGGGAGAGACCCTCCCCACCTTTCCCGCAGATGGAAAGCATACATCCCGATAGTTATTCAAAATTGGCTAAAGTAACTATTATTATCTTGGGGGGACCGGGCCGCGTCTCTCTAACGAGGAGGGCAGCTCACGCGCGGCAGCTAAAGCCAGGGGGCTAACCGAGGAGATGGAAGGATCATCATGGCTGGGTTATAACCCTACGCCATAGGCAGCCTGAAGGAATCCTTCAACTGTCTTCGGACTTCCTTCTGGAAGGAAATAGGACCAGGAGGACTAGGAGGCTCTGAAGTAATCTCCCAAATATATTAAAAGATTATCGCTTCGGTATGGTCCTGGGTTCGATCCCAAGGTCGGGCAACTGTTATGAACTGTTTCTCAGATTATTCTGAGCACGCCTTACACTGTCCGGGACTGGAATGTGCCCGAAGTGGCCATAGGCTTGACCACCTATGACATCATAGGCCTCAGTACCTTGACTAGTCGTAGGTGCTCTAGTATATCTCCTGGACTTACGGGTTGTGGATGTACTAGCACACCTCTGCCCACCTCTGCGGGGATAATAGGCGTGAAGGTACTTACTTATTTAAAAGAGCAGCTAGTGAAGGTCGGCTTAGCAAAAGGACAACCATTGACTTGGTAAGCAGCAGCCAGTATGCTACCATCAGAGAAGCACCTCGTAGTATCATAAGACGCACATCAGATAGGTATGAGGTAGCGATGCTTTACAGCCGAATTGAACTGGCACGACCGGGGAGGTGTCTCACGCTCACATGATACCGCCTTATAGGGGGGAAAATAGAAGTCGAATCATGAACGGAGTAACACGTAGTACGATCCTTATATACCTGCCCTGCTTCCTCCACAGTCGTTACTCATAATGGCTCATAGAGAGTATCATGACCGGGGGAAGAGATTCATTTATATCAGCGACGAGGACATTTTTACTACCGCGCGTGAGCTGCCCCTGCCATCAGAATCGGGTGGAAGAAGGGACTGCCAGTCCATCCTCCTCATTCCTCATGAAAATAATAGGTATGTTACAAACAGAATATAGGGATTATAAGAATATAGGGATGCATTCCACCTATCTGCGGGAGAGAGGGGATTCGGTCCCTCTTTCGATCCTAAACCGAGTCTGGTCGCCAGACGAGCACTCATAGCATTCCAACGATACCGTATTGGGTTGCCCATCGCTTCCACAGTTTAAGTCAGCTCCGAAAAAAAAAACGATTCTCTTCATACAAATACGCCGGTTGCGATGACTGGTCAATTTAACAGTTCATACAGCCCCAATCTGTTAACGGTTGTTACAATGTACAAAAAGATACCATAAACAATCACTATTAGAAGGCGACACGTATTTATGTAGTTTTACAACCGCGCCGGACTATTAATTGTGGACACTTTATGGTCCCCATGGGTTGTTTGTCTGCAATTCGATACCCGATCTTTATCTGCTTAAGAGGTGTTTAACTGAGACGTTGATAAAAAAGTTTTTATTAGTCGACTGTGTGGAGTGGGTTCCGTTCGAATTATGAATGCGACGGCTGGGATGGCTCCTGCCAAAGGCGCAAAAATAATTTGGGACCAAATTTGTCACGTACACGTGTAATAATAATAATGTCGTCTGAATTCAGACCACTGCGGCCATCTCTGTAAAGACGAGCCAACTGCGCAGGACTGATGTGCGCGCAGGCACAATTGCCATGTTCCTCCTCCTATTGCGATGGCACTGCAGTCCGACACGATCGGAGTGAACTCAGGTTCAGGACCTACGGCTTAACGTGCTCTCCGGAGAAACACCGTCAACTTCCAAACTGCGGACTGTTATTAGAAATTGAAGAATCCCAATAACATATTGGTCTGACCCGGGACTTTAAAACAGGACCACACGTCTGCGGCTGAACAAGCTTAGCACTAGGCTACGAGGCAGTTAACATAGATATAGATTAACAATAGTGGGAAATAGTAGGATAACGCATCGTAGTTGAGCTCACCTCTGTACCTCCCGCCCACATCGCCGCCAAGTGCCTGCTGTGCAGTCGCGTGAGCCGCTATTTGTGAGTGCAGTTAGAGAGTGGGGTAAGGGCACAATGTCTCTATACAATTATGCGGATGTTTATGTGTGCTGGGATTCACCAAACGGCCCTGCTCGTTTGTCTCCTTCATCATCATCATCATTATCAGTCCTTATCGGTCCACTGCTGGGCATAGGCCTCTTTCAATGAACGCTAATACGGCCGATTTCCTGCTACACGCATCTTGTCTCTTTACCTATAAAAAATAAGCCATAGGATAATTTGAAATGAATTCTGTGACTTGTACTATTATTGCAGTCTTTTATTATCAAAATACGTTACAAAACACTTAATAATTGCATTTTATAGTCTCATTGGAGTATCTTGAATGTTAAAGGCAGATCTTGTGTGGGGGCTCCATCACATTATAGTGCCGAATTTTGTACACTCACTAAAACCACAAACACATTGGTGAAGTGGCCGGAACTACAAATCGTCAGGGCACCTCAATGTCTAGTCAGTCTGCTCATGGACCGATCCCCTCAGGGTGATTGCCCCGCCACAGTGGGACACCCCGCTGTCTTCGAGATAAATGCAATGGTGTGAGGTTGGTTCTCGTCCCTTGCCACAGGGCAAAAGCCTGTTCTCCTGCTCTTTGGTCCTCTCTTCTTATAGAGGGGTGCAAAGAGCAACCCTCTCGGTGCCAATAGCTTAGCACAAGGTGTCAGTTTTCATCCCATGTTACTGAGCCCCGCCGCCACCACAAGGCTTGAACCATGGTACCCACCATGGAAATTTGAACGAGGCATACCCAAACTGATAATCTGAACGTAGTGGTACTACATCTACTACGAGATACTGTTTACCAAGGGATTAAGAAAAAAAATGTTTTGACCGTCGTTTTACTGAGTCTTAAGAAAATCATAATTTCAAGACTATTTAGTTTAA
>JAFELO010000598.1:193475-206653 GCA_017140195.1 Eumaeus atala | reverse complement strand
AGACAAAGCGTTTTGAATTCGAGAAGATTTATGTCGAAGCCAACAGACGATGTGCTTAACGATACATCAAAGTGTTTTATGATTATAACAACCAATCCTGTGATCTGAGTACTCTGTTAAATGTTCCCGAAAAAACATCGAGCTGTGTTTCCACCATTTGAGGAACCAAATCCTGGCTTTGGCTTGGCCACAATTAATCCCATTTCGCGCATGAATCGTTGTTTGATTTTCACTGATCGTTGTTTTACACTTGCTTCTTCCTCTGAAGATCTAGCTTGCTATTTCCTAATATCTAATTTATAACTAATGTGTAAAAAGCACTTAAACGAACGAACCCAAGCATATAATGTTGACAAACCACCGCCAATATCATCCTGATTGCTGTCAAAATTCACTCCTATTCATCTTCTTTTATAGAATAGGGGGGCAAACGAGCAATGGAAGACCTTTATACGACTACCAACCCATGAATGTTCACATAATTACTACGCCGATGGGTTTTGCCAGATAATGTTGTTACCTTCGTCGATTCGTAGAGGAAAGAAGGAAAAAGGAATTAATGATGAATTCCTGTTTGTCGTCTTCGATGTTCCCTAATCTCTGTTTGTAAGCTGTGACCGGAACTTCCGTCTCACCCCCATTTACTTATAAGAGTAAACGATGAATTGGTTATTCGATTAATGAGCACACTTGTGACAAATTCTTTCTGAGCTTCCACTAATCGTTGTGGTGTCCAGATTTAAATAGCTTGCAGCTCAATATCTGCTCGAGATATAAATAGCTTGCAGCTCAATATCTGCTCGAGATTTAAATAGCTTGCAGCTCAATATCTGCTCGAGATTTAAATAGCTCGCAGCTCAATATCTGCTCGAGATTTAAATAGCTTGCAGCTCAATATCTGCTCGAGATTTAAATGGCTTGCAGCTCAATATCTGCTCGAGATTTAAATAGCTTGCAGCTCAATATCTGCTCGAGATTTAAATAGCTTGCAGCTCAATATCTGCTCGAGATTTAAATAGCTTGCAGGTCAATATCTGCTCGAGATTGCGTCACAACAATGTGCTCCTCGGAAGGACAAAAAGATTTAATAGCACAATGACATGATGGAGACGTGTGATGTCCTAATTTCATTCCTGGTCTGTTTAAAGGAGTGAGCTATTGATGTTGAATCTATATAATACACTAATGCCTCGTCACTACTTAGCGGTCTGTCATTTAGCAGAGTACTTGTTTGTTGAACGCTAATGCGCTTTTCTGCCAATATCCTTCATAACTTCGGCAATATTTTTACGTCCATTTGCCAGTGCAGCTTCCTCTGCAGCAGTCTTTATTTCCCCAACACTCCACGGCTGAATAAGATCAGCAACTCTAGGTTTCTTGGTTTTAAAAGATAAGTCTTCGAAGTCTATCTTAGGCCTTCCGGGGCTATAGAGGTAGCAGGTTGTGGTTAAGTCGCTCGCAGGCAGAATTTTATATTCTCATTATATATTACAATTATATATTATATATTACATCATACATTACAATTACATTAAATTATAAAACATCAAATCAGGCACAATAAAATAAATTCCATCCGTGGGTCGTCTTCATTGGCAGGGGAGGCCTGGGAGGATTACGGATACCGAGACGAACCTCATAACCCGGTTCTGTTCGCGAGGGGCAACTGTCCCATCGGTGATGGGGGAACCCACTAATGTTAGTGGGCTGTTGCGCACCAAGGTGCGGAGGCCTACTGGCCTGCAGGTGTGGTGAGTGGTGAAATGTGGTGATGTCCGAGTGGGATGTGGGTTATGCGTGTGAGTAAGTGATCCTCGTCTCGGATCGCCGGGGCCGAGGACCCCTCTCCGCTTGGTGGGTCACGGGATACGAGCTCACGCGGGTACAGCCGCCCGTCGTGTGGTCGCGCGTGTAGTGGGGCCAGGTTCCTCAGGTGGGCGTGCGGACCATTGTCTGCGGCACTGAACATGCCTCGAGACAATCGGCCCACAAAGTCACCGACAGACTCGACCCGCAGGTCTCGCACGATCACGTCGTTCCAGACGTAGCGGCTGGCCCCCGTGATGACCCGCATATGCACAGCTGGGCTTGCAGGCGCTTTTTCTGGCTCGGGGAGGTGAGCGCGTACCAGCACCTCGTGCTGACGAATGCTTGGAGTTCAAGTCACCAGCAACCAACACCTGGACGATGTCCCGCCGAACGAGCGCTGCCGTACCTCTGTACGCCCTGCCGCTCGACGACACCTCGTCCCTGCGATACACGGCATAGTTCGTCATCTTGAGGTCCTGTCCAGGCCCCAGCCATGTCTCTCCCAACAGTATGACGTGAATGTCGTACTCCTGAGCGAGCTGTCTGAGGTCCTGAATTGTTCCTCGGATGTCGCCGGGGTTCCAGTAGATGATTCGCAATTGCTTACGATCCATAACCGGTTCCCTTTTGGCTGGATGTGTGCGGTGTCGAAGTCGTCTGTGATGTGGCTGTGTGCGGCCATATCCTGGGGTCCCTGAGCAGGCTTCGGACCTGTTGAGGTCTGCTTGTCTGTTGATTGTTGCACAACATACAACCAAACTATACTCTATGTATACAAAAAGTGATTTGGCTTCGCCCGAGTTCCGAACACGGCACGGAATAACAACATATTCCGGACCGCGTTCTGAACAAGGACGAGAGGGCTGGGGCGCAAGCGGGACGGCACTATCACACCCTCACCTTTCGGCAAGAGAGAGACAGCATGCGTTTCCGAGTGCGTGAGTAAAGTCCTAAGTCCGTAAGTTTCTCTCCGGTACTGGTACTGGGGCATGTCTATCGCAACAATGCCGGAGATAATGGGAACACTTTCGGTCGGAGTCTTTCTCGACATGGAGAAGGCCTTCGACCGGGTGTGGCACCTGGGCCTCCTGGTCAAGCTGATGGACGCCGGCGCCCCGCTGGCTCTCGTGCGACTAGTGGTGTCGTTCTTGGAAGGGAGAACCTTCCGGGTAGCGGTGGAGGTGCGACATTCCTCCCTGCGGGCCATACGTGCTGGAGTTCCACAGGGCAGTTGCCTATCCCCTTGCCTCTACGCGGCCTATACTAACGACATCCTGACGCTCAACGACCCAATGGGAGAGGGCGAAACGGATGTCTTGCTCGCACTGTTCGCCGACAACAGCGCTTACATATCCTCGTCCCGAAAGCAGGAGCTAGCAGCCGGGCGAATGCAGCGGCTGCTGGTTCGACTGCCGGAGTGGCTCGACGAATGGAGGATGTCCGTCAACGTGGAGAATACGGCATCCCTATTCGTCAGCACGAGGCGCAGCATGCCGGGGCGGTTAAAGCTGAGCGGCCAGGAGTTGTCTTGGAGGTCCCCGGTCGTGTACCTCGGGTGCAGCATTGATCGCACGCTGCGGATGGGCTCGCAGGTCGATCGAGCGATCAACCAGGCGAGGGCAGCCCGCGCCTTACTGCGACCAGTGCTCGCATCCGAGCTTTCACTACGCACGAAACGAAACTAGGGATATACAAGACATACATCCGATCGCGGCTCACTTACGCTGGCCCCGGCTTGGTACGCGCTCACCTCCCCGCGCCAGAAGAAGCGCCTGCAAGCTCAGCAGAGTGTTGTTCGCCGACGACAGTGCTTACATATCCTCGTCCCGAAAGCCGGATCTAGCAGTCGGGCGAATGCAGTGGCTGCTGGATTGACTGCCGGAGTGGCTCGACAAATGGAGGATGTCCGCCAACGTGGAGAAAACGGCATCCCTATTCGTCAGCACGAGGTGCTGGTACCTCACCTCCCCGAGCCAGAAGAAGGGCCTGCAAGCCCAGCAGAGCATACCCCTGCGGATCATCACGGGGGCCGGCCGCTACGTCCGGAACGACGTGATCGTGCGAGACCTGCGGGTCGAGTCTGTCGGTGAGTTTGTGGCCCGATTGTCTCGAGGCATGTTCAGTGCCGCAGACAATGGTCCGCACGCCCACCTGAGGGACCTGGCCCCGCTACACGCGCGACCACACGACGGGCGGCTGTACCCGCGTGAGCTCGTATCCCGTGACCCACCAAGCGGGGCGGGGTCCTCGGCCCCGGCGATCGAGACGAGGATCACTTACTCACACGCATAACCCACATCCCACTCGGACATCACCACATTTCACCACTCACCACACCTGCAGGCCAGTAGGCCGCGGTCGCATCCCTATTCAGGCCGTACGGCCTCCGCGCCTCGGTGCGCAACAACCCACTAACACCAGTGGGTTGCCTCCATCACCGAGGGGACAGTTGACCCTCGCGAACAGACCCGGGTCATAAGGTTCGCCTCGATACCCGTAATCCTCGCAGGCCTCCCCAGGGCAGTGAAGATGACTCACGGACGGACGGAGATAAAAACAGTCATTTCTACTCGCTATCATCTTCAGAAAGGCGTTGGAGCCGGCCCTCTGCGCACCAGAGACGCACATCGCTTGGCATCGCGGCGCTACAATAGTCGACGTGCACATTCACGAACATGCCCGAGGCGCTACAGAACTACAGAAAGGCGTTATTATATACAACCTGTAGGACACCATACTTCCTATTGGTGTAGTCAGCCCACAGGCTGCACGTGTATAGAGATGTACAGTACGTTCTGAAGAGTGTAACCTTCACTGCCGCTGAACAACGCACAAACCTGCGGGCTATCATGTTTGCTCGTGTCGATAAGGCCCTTCGCTCTCGCTCTATATCCGGCTCATCCTTCTGGCCGATGTTTATTGGATATGTGTCCCAGGTATGGCCATAATTCTTCATTCATATGCTTAGACAGGTTGTCCTCTGATATTAAAAATGTGTATGCTTAATGACCTTTTCAAATTTCATATTAAGCTACCATCTCTAGAGTCTTATTGTAAATATATTTAATTACGTCGTCCTCTGTAGTTGATGTACGTTCGTATAATGTTTATAACATTGGTATTCTTCTTTCTGCTGCTCGAAAACTGCCTAACACATCTTTAGCTACTCCAGATTTTCATATAAAACTGAATTTCCTTGGTTTCCTGTGTTCATTTTAATTGCAGTACATCACCATGCTTGTTTTCGCTAAGTCGGTGTTAATTAATAACGCCTACATTATCAAAACTATCCGTCGTTATGTCTGGTCTCCCTAGCAGTGCCTGCGGCGGCGCGGAGTGCGGGCTAGGCGAGCGTGACGTCACCATAGCAGACGTCCCGCTCTCTCGGTCGGCTACCACCCGACTCCCTCGCGCCATCCGCGCCCCTCCGCACAACCCCAGCCCGCATTCGTCTGCTCATGTTCTTGTTCATCTCAATGTTTCTTCTTCTACCCAATACTTTATATGTGTGGGCGACATGTTATATAAAGATTCATTCATGTCAATGATATTGTGTTTCATGTGAGAGTCCCATAAGAGTATCCTCTACCCAGGCAACACGCTTTTTATTCACAGAGTACTCTGATGCAGTCGACGAAAATTCATTTCGTAGATGCAGCATTGCCTGTTTTACTTCCAGCGCAGCATAGGTACTTTTATATCTGCTATTTGAGCATTTAACAACACAATGTCCTTTATTAGCTTAGATCAATCTAAGTGGTCAAATAACATAGGCGGCAATTTGTCCAGCTGTCTTGCCACGAATATTGGGATTACATCAGGGTCTGCAGATTTAAACATGCCGATGATGTCTGCCTGATCCCGTTCTGTCTTCCCTCTGTTTTCGCGTATAATTCTTGTATCACTGGGAATGGCATCGTAAAGACGTGACTTTGCATTTTTATCTCCTTCGCTGTGAAAGAAGAATAGCGCACACGAAGTGTGTCTTCATCTGCTACCGACACTTTATTTTCTATATACGAAAGGTGTTCGTTAATAACAATATTGCACTCGTTACATTTCAAAACGTTTATTTTTGCAACTCGCGACCTACACGGAACACGCCCGAATCTAGCCGATGCGCGCGCGAGTGAATTAAAAAAATCAGAATGGATACAAAATGTAGCACTGTGGTAAATGTAGTAACTGATTTAAGTGTGTATCAGTGTAGTGATATATAATTACTACATAATAAATTATTCTACTGTATTATACGTACTTTCAGAAGTAAAATCCACCACAAAAACTTTCAACAAAATTGGAACTGCCACTCTGAGATTTTAGTGCGTGTGCTGCGAAAGTGTAACTAACCTACTTCTTTAGCTGCATTTACCTCATTAACTTACTTTGACAAACGATGACTCTCAGCACGGAATGTTAGACGTAAACAATTCTTGGAATCAAAGGTTTAAGGTTGTTGCTTACAGGTAGAAAGTACAAATTTACGGGAATTTGATGATGTCCACCTGGCTTGTTCTACGCCGTACGCTGTGCGGCGGGACATTTGCGAGGAGGAGGAAAGGGGGCAATGCATCTGCATGACATTGTGCAGATGTCCGTGGTCATCGGTAGTCATCGAAGTGCTTTGATTTCTCGTTTACCCGCTGTATTAAAAAAATACTTAATGTGTATCTAAGCAATGACTAAATGGATATAATTTGTTTAAATGGTTTTATGATGCTCGGCGATATTCTTGTAATTCTGTTAAAGCAATGGAAGAGTATTATTACGCCCTCCTTGCCCTAAGAACACAATAATTTAAAAGTCAACATCCGTACAAAACATTTAAAAAGCAACCGCCAGTTTTGACGTTTTACATTTGACGCCAACCATAGTCAACCATAAATTTAGTGTTTATTTTTTCCGTCCACAAATTATGACAAAGGAATATCGCAAACAGCCAAATATTCAAACCGATAATTGCGACAGTTAAACAATTACGGATCACGCTATCGGCCCTCGGTAATGGGCTCCAGTCGTACGGACAGACAAATTTATAACCGCTAACGAGATGCGAACGGGTACAGCGACGTAGCTGAGAATTTCTGAATGATACTAATATTAAAAATTTTAAATTTGTAACTTTTTCAGTAAAAACTATACACTACGAATTCGTATTTTAGTTTAAATATAGATTAAATTTTGTACACATTGGCTATATTTTACCCAAAAAAAAAAAAACAACATGGATTCCATTTGGGATTATATTTTGTTATATAAAATCGTTGAGCGAATCTAGTAAAATATAGTGAAGTTAGAAATATAGAATTGTTTTTAATAAAATGTCTATTATTTAAAAACGTATTGATGATTTGAAAATCGACACATATGAATTCTTCTAATTCGGGACGTCACCAACTTGCCACAGATACACACATACTGTACGGAGATCGTGGAGAGTTGCTGCTTCGTTGAAATTATGACAACACTATCTCGCCTACGTAGCCGTTCGTTTCACAATTCTGTGCTATAAATAAAGAAAAAAAATAAAATGTATTAAAGGTAGAATATCCGTACTTATTATCACAAAATTTCAACCGATGCGGTCTGGTATACCTTTATAATGAAATTTAACAAATATATAATTTTAGATGCGTCTTTCTACAAGACAAGAAGATGCTGTAACGCAAAACGAACAGTTAAAACCTCAAACAAATAAACAAACGTAATAATGCGCAGGTGTGAATGTACATCAGCAGCCAGTGGGAGCAAGACAGAAGTTTACCTGGATCTTGTGAGAGCGAGATAGAACATTACAGCTAATAACCATAGACAACTATCAAATTAGGATAATGTTAGTGCAAATGAAACACATACGTGGGTTTTGTGCGAGGGAGACGCAGTATTACAAGTAATGTACAACAGTGTATGTAATTTTAATGTACTCAATAAAGTATTTCTATTCTATTCTATTCTAATAACCATAGACAGTATTTATGAAATTAGTTCAATATACATATAAAACAGAGCGAAATACAAGATAATAGCTAATACTCATCTGAATATTTACTTACTTAAACCAAAAAGAGATGGAGCAAAATGGTGCGCAGGGATTGTCTTGTACCAGTTACGAAATGAATGAATTAGATTTTAATGGACAACATTGATAGTTGAAATCCAAAAACTCATCTCAAATCCATCGCAAGAATCATCCACGATAAGCAATAATATCAATGGCATAGTCATTCATTAAAGACATTTATTAAAGGGCGCCATCCTATTACAGGTTTGTCAACACATAGTAACACTTGTTATATAGGTTTTTATTTTGTGCACGCCATATAGTTAGTTATACTAACTTATTTTATTCTTAGGTGTATATCTGCATTTTTTAAGTATAAATTGGGTAATTGTGCAAAGCTACACCTAAAATTGACCGTTTAATTTGGTATTAAGTCAATTGTTAACACCTGGACATTTTCTAAGTGTTAATAAAGTAGTTTCATTATTATGCCTACGGGGGTGAAGTCGCGGGTATTTTTTTATCATTTGAAACCACAGGGCGCAGCTATTAGACAATATCCATCAGAATAAATTTTATTTCCGATAATGACAGCGCAAATGAATACAATATGCACCATGTGTCATGAGCGAGCAAGATGCAGAATAACATCTAATCATAGACAATATCTAAAGAAACAGACGCATTAGTGGGTAGGGAGTAAGGGAGAGGCAACATCATAGCTAATAACCATAATAACTATCAAATTAGGATAAGTATGGTGCAAAAGGGACAGATGCATGTGTGAGAGCGAGATATATTATCAATGCTAACCATGTTTAATAGCTTTAATAATAACACAGCTTAAATATAGGTCTTATTTGATGGATATTGCTGCGCGTATTATCATTATAGGTGTTTTCCAAAGAAAAACTCAACCACCTAATGATGAATTACTGTCTGTGCATATATAAAATTACTGTCATTTTTTTAGTAAGAGGTAGTTTCATGCTACATTGCAGCGGAATTGGACTGGCCTCTCGCTCGCATGATACCGCCGTAAGGCGACATCTTCGATATCATGTTTTGAGTAGTTTTTTTGAGGAGCTTGTGGCCATTGCAGGGAAGAAGATAAGGGGGTCAACTCATCGGCATAGTAATTATGTGAATTTTTATGGGCGTCAGAAGTCGCAAAAAGGCTCCGATTCTCGATTGCCCTATATATATAAAACTCTACTATAAAAAGGACATCCTTTCCCAGATGAAGGAAGATGTATCCCAATTATTATTTAATTATTACACATTGTTACCGTAAATTGGTCCACAAAGGACCAATTTACGGTAACATAGAGCCTCATATGTAAATAAACTAGACTAAGTATTTAGCCGCGTTGCTGTCAGCAGCGTTATACCTGGGAGGTATCGCATAACACTCACGTGATACCATAGAGGTAACATAGATAGAGCAGGAGGGAAAGGCGACACATCTGCATAGCGAGAGCGCTGATGTGAAGATATTGGCGTCGAGAGTCATTTTAATGTTCCCACTGCTCTTTGGCATTAATATCATCATCATTAACAGACCTTATCGGTCCACTGCTGGACATAGGCCTCTTTCAATGAACGCCAACTGGGCCGATCTCCTGCTACTCGCATCCATTTTGGACCAGCCCCTGCACGGAGATCGTCTTAGCGTCTTATAGTACATTAAATACTATCAAAAAAACTTATAGTGCTAAGGGGTGTACAAATTTTTGTCCGTTGCCCACTACTCTCACAGCAATCCGAAGCTACCGGAGAGAATTCCAGCGCGGGACCTCGGCTTCGCGTGTTCTCTGAGGTACAGCAGCCCGTGTTGCGAGTCCGTGTAGCAATTATATTTTGCTACTTAAATTTTTTTTTAAATATTTCTGTCATCTTTGACTGTTAGACTGAGGGTGTTCTTGGTTTCGAAGAAATTACACTCTTTACTTTTTTTCGTCCACGTGGACGGAATCATTTGTTAAAATATGAAAGTGAAATAGTATTTTTCATTTCCGCCCGGGAACCTATATTTTCTTGAGAGGCACGAACAAATATTTATATTTAACATAAAAGGATGAGTTCATGATTTCTTGCCGACGCGAACGCCATGTTTCGAAAAGTCTTTATTAATATTAAAATATCTTAATTCTCTTAAGGGTACATTTTGATAGTAGTATTTATATGATCTGTATGGCTATCAATTTGATAGACCGTATCATTTCATCAACCGTTAGTTTGAATAGTATATGCAGCGTGTGAAACTTGGGTGTTAAATTCTATTTTATTGCAACCGAGTTTATATATTGCCTGATTTTAGTTGGCTCATGAAGCCAAGAGAATGTGACGGGATCTCATTTTTTGAGTATTCCTTTTCAGACCTCTACTCTTCAGAGCTTTTCTTTTTCCCTTTTTAAATTTGTATGTAATATGAAGATAAGACATCAGTATAATATATATATAGGACCATCCATATTGCAGCCGGGAGTCTCGGACATCTACCCAGATAAGACTTCATACCCTCACTTTTTACTAACCCTTATTAAAACAGTATTGATTCAATTGTTTATTTCTGGTACTACTTTAAGTTTGTTCATGATTGTGAATGTGGAGAGATCATGATTGAATAAATGTATTTAAAGACCGACTAAGCCCTTAACCCGCCTCACCGCCTTACCCCTCTGTTGACCCCTTTATATAATTAAAATTATTACATCCGGAACTCGGATTTGGGCAAGACTATAGTAAGGTCTGGCTGATGATGAGGTCCCACCATTTCGTAGAACACACTATTGCCAGCCCTGGCCACGCTTGTTTGGTGTTTATGTTTTGTTTTTTTTTACTATAAAAACGCTGACATAATGAAATAAACCACTTGGTTTATTTTATTATGTCAGCGTTTTTGTAGTCATCTTTTTTATTGGTAACGCGCGGAAATACATACTGCAACCGGTCCTGGGTGGGATCAGATGGCTGTATTGGCTCAGTGTGGTTTGAAAAATAAATCTATTATTATTATTAGACTAAACATTTTCAAGATGACGTTATGATAAAATCTTGTCAAATATCATCTATTTCTTGGTAAGAAAAGATAAACGGATAAACTCAAAATATAAATCTAGATATACCTGTTTACAGACACTTCGTGTTAATCGCAAGAATCATTTCAAATCAAAAAATAAATTTTACATACTCGCTTTTTACCGGCTACTCAAACACCGCACGAAAAGCGATAACATAGTCATCGCTATGCGGCAGAGGCAGGCCTCAATCGGATGCAATGCATCAATGGTAATACTGCATATACTTTATCTGGATAATGAACAAATAATTTAGAGATTTCATTTAAAGATCGAATTTTTAAAGATTAACTGTAAAAATACAGAAGTGTGAGAGTGTCGTGTGTACTACTTAAGCTACGGGCGTTACAATTTATTACTTTTCGTCATAACACACTAACAATAAAATATACAAAATAACACGCTTTATTCTTATAATTATATTATAACTAAGCTGACCGTTATGTAGCTGAACCTTATTCTGTGTTTCTTCGTGTCATTTAGCGCGAAAAATTAAAAATCACGCTCTAAACTTTTCACTAACGTGCGAATAAATTTTTCAACAAAGTAATCGCAAAAACGCGCATAATTTTTTTGACGTTTAAAACTTGCCGCCATCTTGAGAGTTTAATGTCAAGTGTCAATATTTTAAAATAATGCGGACAAGGATGGGTATGTTCTTGGCGAATGTCTTTATATTTGTCAACTGCGACCAAAATCGTTTACGAGATAGCAGGATCGTAAATGTATTTTTATACCTCCATTTTTTATTGGCATTGATATATAATCTATAGATTTGGTGTTTATTGCACAATAAACACCTATACAGGTATGATTTTATAAAATAATAACTAATTAGGTATTACGAGTAAAAATCTTCTTGTTCCTCTGATAGTTTTAATATAAATTATGATATTCATATACATTAATATTTAAATATGTAATGTGTCTACGGAGCGTAACGTATCTCCTCAACCTCTGGTTGTGCGAGTGTTTGTGGGCGTCGGTGGACACTAAATAGTTCCTACTGTTAACACACGCCTTCAGAATATAAAAATGACGATAACTAATATGAATTGATCATAACAGTACTCAAGTTAGTCGTTGTGATGTTGCGATTAATAAAATTCTTTCTTAATTTTCTAATTGCTTTATTTTCTATCTTTCTAACACGTTACATTAATTACACTGTGTGTCTATATACATTATTTCCATGCCACTATAATGATTTCTCTGCAACACAACACGTATATGTTACTGCTAACTTAAAGCATTACTTATTTTAATGAAACTCTTACGCCGCGCCGAATTTGTGCACATTAAATTGATATTGCAAGCTTAACACACCTGTACAGAGGACATCATTTTATTAAATTATTAAAGGAATTTTAACCATATTGCAAAACCTTAAGAGCTAAGATATTACAAACTAATATTAGCTATAGTACAGTGAATAACAAGTTTCATTTAACACAAGTTTTCACTTTTGTCGCAATAATTTAAGAGGTATCTTTGGAAAGGTATTCTTAATTATGATTCCTTATTTATAGTTGTATAGGGTTCCATGCCTCAGAGAGAAACGTCAAAAGAATCTTCTCCGCTAGCAGAGGTCATGCAGATGGGTTAGTCTCCTTTATTTTTCCCCGCTGGACTCCCACAAATCTCAGGAACTCTACAGAGTGACCGGACCTGAACATCTGCTGAGGAAGCCAAGACAAGCCCAATACGATTTCATCGGATTGACATAACTTTTCGTCGGATGACGAGACTTTATATAGTTTCGGGTCGAAATGGGGACTGACCCTCTCTCCCGCAGATGGAAGGGATGCCTCCCAGTCTGAGAGTAAATTAAACCTAAATTAACTATTATTATCATGGCCACTTGTCAAAATCTGTGTCAATGACAAAAAACATTACAATTACATTACTTTATATAACTTATAAATAAAAACATGCAATATCAATTTACAGCACTTAAGTTGGGACAATAAAAATAATGAACGCACATAAAATAATGATAATAACATTGAGACATAGATTGAGTTACATACAAGTACCAACTACACGGTTTAGCGGTATTCAATGCACGTCTGAAATGGATAACTAGAGGCATCAAAATATGCAGTATTCCCTTTACTTGAACTTCTCTGGAAATATAAGAGAATCCTAATGTACTGAATAAAAATAACTTCCAGTCTTATTATATAGGTTAGTTATTAAAAATGCACAACGCTCTCAAGGCAAATGTTATACTCAAAAATCACTATGCAACGGAATTGGGTCACTTCGTCCTCCTGTGCAACGGAATT
>JAFELO010000598.1:155239-193167 GCA_017140195.1 Eumaeus atala | reverse complement strand
TTGGGTCACTTCAGCAACGGAATTGGGTCACTTCATCCTCCTGTGCAACGGAATTGGGTCACTTCATCCTCCTGTGCAACGGAATTGGGTCACTTCACCCTCCTGTGCAACGGAATTGGGTCACTTCATTCTCCTGTGCAACGGAATTGGGAAAACTGAGTACTCCACGAAAACCCAAAAGACATAGCTGAATGTTTCGATAATTTCTATGCTCAGTCAATTAGTCCTTTCTTCGTTGACGCGTGGAAACGCATTTACGCACCTTCACTGGCCCTGGGTGGGGTCTAGTGGTGTGTGGGGCTCGCGGCACATTATATAGTGCCGAATACCCACAAAAACCACCGCGAGTGCCACCAGTGCCGCCTTTGGTGACTTCACGATCAATCCAAACACGTAATGCTTTAGACCTGCACCCCTCGTTCCCGTATTCTCTCAAATATATGAGAAAGTTCTATACAATAGGCTATTTAAGAATTTAGAAAACAATGACATACACAAGAGTACTGGAAAAAAGGCTTTTAGGAAAAATAAAAATATGAGTGACGCTTTAACTTTCTCTATGAGGTTTATTCTATAGCATAGAATAAAACAATAAAAGACGATAAATAGTTTTTAAATGGACATTTCCAAAGCAGTCGATAAGATCACAAAATTCTTCTTTGTAAACTATACTGTTATGGAATGAGGGAAATTACATCATCATTCATCATTGTCAGCCCTTTCGGTCCACTGCTGGACATGGGCCTCTCTCAATGAACGCCAAGACGACCGATCTCCTGCTACTCGCATCCATCCCTAACCGGCTACTGCACGGAAATCGTCTTCCTACTTGGTGAACAGTCGACCTCCTAAACGCGGCTTTCACTCCAGAACCTTACTGGACCATCTGCCATCTGTTCTTCTGAGTGTATGACCAGCCCATTACCACTACAGCGAGCCTATTCGTCGCGTGATATCGGATACTTTAGTTCCCTGCCTTATGATTTCGTTACGAGTTCTGTCGGACAGATAAACATCCAACATAGCACGTTGAGCTACCGCAAACTTGCGGACCTAAATTAAGAGGCCATGTGTCGGCCCCGTAGGTCATCACGGGTGGAACGCATTGCTGGAAGACTTTTGTCTTCCTCGTCGATGCAATTGGATTGGCCTTGTTTGACCTCCCGGTATCAGAACAGAAAAGCAGCGTCATAAAATGCTCTCAGTACTTCGACGTATAGCCAACCGACCTGACATCGCTGTAAAGCCTCCAGAACCGCCCAGGTTTCGACAGAGTCAAAAGCTTTCTCATAGTCCACAAAGGCAAGGCACAGCGGCTGATTGTACTCATGTCTTTTTTTTTTGTACAACTTGCCTTATGATGAAAATGCTCTGCGAAACCCAGCCTCCTCCGGAGGCTGTAATTCGTCAAGATTTGTGGTTAGACGATTTGTCAAGACCCTTGAGAACAACTTCTATATATGGCCAAGAAGTGATATTGGTCTGTAATTTTGAAGAAGTGATATTTCACCCTTCCTAACAGAAACACAATTTCATTTCCAAGCCGTGCCTTGAGGGTACGTCCCGCTGAAGGACAAAACTAAAAGTCTTTCTTAGCTCTCTTAATACAGGTTCGCTTCCTGCTCTAAGAAGCTCGACTGTAGTTCTGTCCTGCCCCGGAACTTTTCCCCCTTTAAGCTACGCAAGAGCCAGACTAATCTCACTTAAGCTGACGTCTGGCAGATCGCCTGACAAATGTCGTGCTAGGCTTGCTCGCGGGTCGCTGTTGAGGTTATCGGGATGAGGAGCGTGCGACGTATACAACTTGCTGTAGAAACCCCAGAATCAGTCCTAACCTTTGTCAGATGACTTCTTCCAAGCTTCTCCACAAAAACATTCGACCCTTTATTTTGCTCAATCGTTTCGGTAATCCTTTGCGTATTTGAGCTGCGAAGGTCTCGGCGTATTAGTTTGCGGATTCGCTTTGAAATAAGCCTGACATCCGCAGACGTAACGTCTTCGTGTGCTCTGCGTTCCCTCATAAGTCCAAGCGTCTCATCTGAGAGTTTAGCTTTCTTGCTTGTATACTTAATCCTACAATATCCTTCACTCACGTCCCGCATGCAATCAAATACGCCACTCATGGCCTCGTCAAGGGAAATTACATACGAGTTAGTAAAATTATATTAATGTAACAGAAAACAAGCGTATCATGGAAATGTCTCATATATACTTAGATGTGGCATAGTGGTTCACAGCAACTCTAAGGACATATTGACAGCATTCAGGGCGCAAAAGAAGTACATAGGGCAATCTGCAAAATAGGTGATAGAGTCTCATGCAAATCACATTTCGTTAAATTAAAAATTCAATTACTCTCAAATCGCAGGAAACGCGTCGCCGAAACTGTCACTTTACGCCGGTATCATGTGAGCGAGAGGTGGCCTTTTACAGGAGTTAAAAATAGATGTAAGTGGGATGTCCATAATTATTATCTCGTCGATTTTGACAGAATCTTTGCGTGAAACTACACTTTAGACCAGGTTCAGTTAAGTTCGGTCAAGTTTTGGCTACGCTTCTTAAATATTTGCACTTTTTGTTACTTAAATTCTTGCAATTCTCAAATCATTTAGTTAAAAGCGTATCACAAATGCCTGTTCAGCTAATTGGACAAACATAAGATGTTATTGGGAACTAATATATCTTATTGCCTTATTTTAATTATCTCAGAGGAACAATCGAGAAGTACCTGGCAATAAAGAAGTGCTTCGATACCATTGATATATTAATAAGAAATAGATGTAATATTCGTTCATGTTAGGAATTACTAAATTGTCAGTCCCGGTGACTTATATCTATCAAACCTTTTTTTAAAGGACTTTGCCACCACTCGATGCCGCCACTGCTGCTTCTGTGTCGTCAGGATCGACAGCACCAATCACGATGGCTCTTTGATATGATCGCAGGGAGCCCGAGGGAAAATGTTAAAACTGTCTCGGGACCTGTCACGGATTTAATCAGAAGACAATAGGAGTACTAGAGTTGTTCAAAGTTCATATCGAAGCTTGCTTTGGACTAACTTACAAGTTTAGGTCCTGTCACAAAAAAGAAATACAGCACCAATTAAATGTCTGTGGGAAAGGAAAACAACGTCCTTTGAGGAAATGCGCGTAAAAATTCCTTAGGTATCCCCCTCGGATTTCTCATGTAATTTTTTTACCAGCGAGCTAAGTTTAGGAAGAGGTGCAGCAAGGAAGAGATAGTGCCATGCTGCATAAGAAATGATAATACCATGCATAGTGCATGACACTATATCTATATCCTCCTATACCACGGAATTGGGCCGGCACGGCCGGGGAGGTAACTCTCGCTCACATAATACCGCCACAAGGTGTTTCTGCAGTATTCGTGCGGTTTGTGCGGTTTGTGAGTAGCCGGTGGCCCATTGGGTGAGGGGAAAAAAGAGGTAAACGCTTCGACAAAGTAATTATGTGTATGTTCATGGGCGACGGTAGTCATACAAAGGCTCCGATTGCGTTTGCCCCCTATTCTATAAAAAAAAAACTTTAATAAATAAATGGCGGCTTCCTTATTTTCCACACCTACAACCAGTTCCAGTGAATCTATTATTTATTACCACATCCATGGCACACTAAATAACTTATAACAATCGTTTAATCACAAAAAGAGGAGCTACGGACATGACGCGAAATTAATTTTTACGAATGAAACCTCATATAGATACCGTGCGTCCGTCTGTGCATTCGTATCTTTAATGCCAGCTATGCAAAAGCGAAAGTTTGTGTGTGTGTTTGGCAAAATGTTTAATACATCTTCATATATAAAAATCTCAAGTTTTGGTGCTCGTATTGATGGCCACCGGAACCACCGAGCGGCTTTTGGTAAAATTTGGCAAACGTATGTAAATGTGGTCCAACTTAAAATATACTCTGCTTAAAATACAGTCACAAGATATGCCCGGGCCAGTTTGTTTATAATAAAGACTATTTTCTTATAATAAAGGTACGAGGGTGGATCTAAAAGTTCGTGGCCTAACCTACACGGAGCTATGACATCTTTTTAGATCTACCGTCATTTGTTAGTATGTGTCATATTGATTTATTGTGCGTAGTTTCATTCCGATACTGCACAATATAAATTTTCTGTGATTATTTGTTTGAAGCAATCTGACGCAATTTTCAATAATGTTCAAAATTGAACACCGTGCAGTCATTAAGTACCTCAATAAAAAAAGGCCTATCGCCAAGAGACATCCATCGAGATATGGTGAGCACTTTGGGGGAGTCTGCTCCATCGTATTCCAGTGTCAAGAAGTGGGTAGCTGAGTTTAAGCGCGGTCGTGAGAGCATTAAAGATCCTAGGAGTGGAAGGCCTACATCCTCTACCACGAAAGAAAACATCGATAAAATTTGTGATCTCGTACTGGGTGACCGACGTTTGACCATTGGTAATATAGCTGAGATAACAAACATTGGTTATGGCCGGATGCAACACATAATAACGGAAGAGTTGGGGTTCCATAAGGGTTCTGCTCGCTGGGTCCCGAGGTTGCTTTCAGCTGAACAAAGACGAGTTCGATACACAATTTCGCGAGACTGTTTGGAACTTTTTGAGACTGATCCCGAGGACTTTTGGACTAGATTTGTTACCATGGATGAAAGCTGGGTTCACCACCATACACCTGCATCAAAGCAACAATCCAAACAGTGGAAAAGATCAGACTCTCCTACACCGAAAAAGGCTAAGGTCGTTTGTCGACTGACAAATCATGGCTTCTGTTTTTGGGATGCGAAGAGCATCATTTTTGTAGATTATTTACCGAAAGGTCAAACTATAAATTCTAGTTATTATTGTAACCTTTTACGAAGACTCCGGGAAGAAATAAAAGAAAAAAGGCCGGGAATGTTGCGTAAGAAAGTTTTGTTTCATCAAGACAATGCACGTGTTCACACTTCGGTTGAAACAATGTCTGTAATCCATGATTGTGGCTACAAATTGTGCTGCCCCACCCACCTTATTCGCCGGATTTAGCCCCCTCGGATTATCATATATTTCCAAATTTAAAAAAACATTTGAGTGGCTCGAAATTTTCGACCAAAGATGAGGTGATAGTCGCAGTAAACGATTATTTCGCCAACCTTCCGGAAACTTTTTTCTTCGAGGGGATAAACAAGTGTGTTGAACTTGATGGAGACTATGTCGAAAAATAAAAATAAATTTAGATCCACTTTTCTTTCATTTTCTAGGTCGGGCTTAGAGCTTTTAGATCCACCCTCGTAAATGGTTCCCTTTGGATAGACCTCACGTGGGTTTACTTTACTTAGGTTTACTTTGTGCGCGTGCACGTGCATGAGTATATTATAGTGTGTGCGCTTCCGTCCACGTTATGTACGTGCTCACATGTATTCAATATTCTGAAATGTTATGTTTGTCGCGTAGTAGCCCGGTGTGTAGTGTGAATATGTTATGTTTGTCGCATAGTAGCCCGGTACGTAGTGTGAATATGTTATGTTTGTCGCGTAGTAGCCCGGTGTGTAGTGTGAATATGTTGTATTTACGTTGTGTATTACGTATCAGTACAGTCTCTGTTAATTTGTGTATGCGACTTTGCATTTGTATTTTTGTTCGCCGCTGGAACGAGAAAGTAAAGATATATATGGTAGGCCTGAAAATCATTATTAGGTATCCTCCTAACTTAAACTGAGGTCGTAACTTTCTGTGGGGTATACTGCTGCCTAAAATGATTTGTTTATTGTTTCTCTCTATTGTTAAGCTTGAATTTCAATTTTTATCGTATTTTTTTTATTTCTCTATATTATTGTGTATGATAGCATTACTCATGTAAATAAATTTTATTTGTTATTCTTTATTTTATCTAATCTTAAATAACTCGGGATGCATCCTTCCCATCTGCGGGAAAGGTGGGAGGGAGGACATATCTTATAGAAACCGATGAAGCTGCATTGGACACTTCCGTCAGCATAGATTATATAATCTAACGAGGGGTGATTGGTAAGTATCCGAAAAAATTTCCTAATCTATTTAAAACAATTTCTTTTTCCAACGTAGCTTCCTTCTACCTCGATGCATTTAGTCCAGCGCTTCTCCGATGCCGTTACATCAGTTTGATAAAATGTTTTCTCTGACCCCTGAAAATACTCGTCTACGGCGACAATGACTTCGTCCTTTGATGAAAAACTTCGGCCAACAAACTGTTTCTTCGATTCGGGAATAAGTGGAAGTCGCGCGGGCCCAGATCTGGGCAATAGGGGGGATGCGGTAACAATTAGAACAGCAATTCATGGAGTTTGGCAACTGCAACCCTTGACGAGTGCAACCCTTAAGTGCGTCGTCGTGGTGGAATAAAACTATATTTTTGGCTAAATGGCTCATTTAGCCAGTTTCATTCAGATTTCTTCACTAAATTTTTGCAGCAAGCATTCATAATTTATTGTTTTTCCTCTTTGCAAATAATCCACTAAAACAATCCCTCGAGCATCCCAAAAAACAGTCGCCATCACTTTGCCGGCCGACAAAACCGTTTTTGCTTCCTTCGGCGCTCGTTTTCCGCTATCAGTCCGCTGTTTAGATTGTTTTCGTCTCAGGAGTATAACGATGTATCCATGTTTCATCTACTGTCACATAACGCCGCAAAAACTCGTTAGTATCACGCTTTCACAGCGTCAAACACTTCGACGAATCGTCCACTCGACGTTGCTCTTGGTTAACAGTGAGCGAACGTGGCACCCATCGCGCGCTTTTTCATTCGCAAATGTTGCTGTAAGATTTTACAAACGCCTTCAGAGGAAATGCTTATCATCTTTGCTACCTGTTGCAACTTTAAGCGCCGATCACTCAAAACGAGTTTTTTAAATCTTTTTGTTCATTATGACATGGCCAGACCTGTTGGCGTCTTTGTCTCCCACGATTAAAATCAGTTACTCAGGTGTGAATTGTAGTCAATGCAGGAGCAGTATTACCTGAAACACTGTCTAGCTTAACTTTAATATGGGTTGCTGTTTTTGTAATGTTAACGTAAACCTCTATCATCACACGAATTTCATTTCTTTCCATTGTTAAGAAAATTTACGGTAGAGAAAGTTCTAGGTCCCTCACACAAATTCTATCATTGTGAACAAATTCAAATTTGGCGTTCCATTTTCGAAAAGATGTTAATGTAATAAATTTTGTTACTCTTTTTTTAAGTTCGTCGTTTGGGCCAAATATCAATCAGCCTGCTACATAGCCCAAAAGCATCGTACATTTCACAGTCTGGTAAAAAGCAAGCCCAAGGAAGACCGCGTACAAAGCTAGTTAAGATGCTCTGCTAATAAAGCTAACCGCGCCATAACGTCCGCGCGCAGTTTATGAGCCGCGCCATATTTATTTATTTAGATATAATTCGGACTTCTCTTTTATAATTCACAACGCATTCACTCCTACTTGTTTTTTTAACGTGGAACATTGTTAAAAACAATTACGAATTTTCCTATCAATAATTTGCTACGTCACATCACATGGATGGCCACTTGGGTAGGAGGGAGACTAGACATCTGCAATAGATTATACAGGTGCTTGTGGGCGTCGGTAGTTAGCAAATCGTTTAGATTGCAGGTCTGCTCCCTTATACCTCTTATAAATATGTGCGTATTACCAACAGTATAATTGTGTATCTTCAAATTTTTAATTTAATTTATTTTTACAATTGTGAACTGGCAAACCTTTAACGTAGAGAATAAAAATGAGACCAAGGCTATAATATAACGTACAACTAATTCGCACTTTTCTCGTTTCCAATTTGCACGCGGTGTATTGTTGTTTTATTTGGCGTTGTATAAATAAATTGGCGCCTTACAAACCGCGAACGAAATGTGATCGAACAATAAAATAAATTGGCGACGTTTTGGCCGCTTGTTAGCTCATGCGCCATTCTTTTTTAAATCTGTGAAGCGATAAAAGATATTGAGTAGGCGACGTAGAGATAAAGATTGAGTCGGCGATGTAGAGATAAAGATTGAGTAGGCGGCGTACAGATAAAGATTGATCAAGCGACGTAGAGATAAAGGTTGAGTAGGCGACGTAGAGATAAAGGTTGAGTAGGCGACGTAGAGATAGAGATTGAGTAGGCGACGTAGATATAAAGATTGAGTAGGCGACGTAGAGAAGGATAGAGTAAGGTTTAGGCTGGCTTAAAACGAGTACAGCTAAGTCGAAAAAGACGGCAAATGGGGTTCAATCTCTGTCTCTCTTTATTTATTAGTTTCTCTCTGCACAATGCGCATGTGAGATTAGATAGACAAAGAAAGTAATGCATTGCCCTCTTCTTTCTCTATTAACCAACACAGACACTCGGAGTAACAGGCCGGCCTATTTGTTCCCGACTCTGTCTACATTATCTCTATGGTAGGCAATTGATGCGTTGCTGAATGTTGGTACAACTGGAGCACAACTTTTATTTACGAAGTGCTTTTGATTCTATATTTTGTGATAGTTCCAAGTATTCCAGTGAGAGAATTGCGTAAAAGATGGATTGATAATACACCTTCTGGCACGTGGATGTTGGTTGGCATTGGCAGTCAGTAAAATTTAACAAAAATACGGCAGAAATATATAGAAAAAATTACAATTACACAGTTAAGACTATCTTACTATCCTTTATCTGTTGGGTAAATAAAGAAACGTTTCAGGATGTGTGACAGTGGCATCCATCTGTCACTCAGAAGCCTAACTTAGTATTTAGTAGTTCAGTACCACGCTGTAAGGCGCAGCGTGAGGGCGCGCGCGTCGCCCTTGCTCATGTGACGTATCGTAGTGTATACACATTATTGTACCCATAGCGGTGACCTGAATTATGCATGCACAGGTCCTGGCATGACCTAGCTTGACACAACTTGAGGAACTTAACACAGGATAATAAAATTGAACTTACCTAAATTAGGACACTAGAAAATCATTCAAAAACGCGCAGTTTTATGTACCTTTGTTAAAAAAAATAATCCTTACAGATACATATGCGAAGCAAGAACTAAAGTTTTCCAAAGCTACATCGAGTCAACAATGGACGAACAAACAATTAAATCAGAAATATGAGAGATATCCGTCCCATCTAGTAGCTGGATCAATAATCATCCAAAAGGCTCCCGTTAAATAAATTGGCCCATTTAGTCGCTTTCAGCTCGAAACATGTTTATTCATTAGACCATATACCAATTACATTTCAAAATTAGTGGCAATAACTTTCGATTGAGCAATTTTAAAGATCGTAAAAAGCTTAATCATAAAAACTTGGCTGAATGCAAATAGATGCCTGCCGCCCCGGATAAAATTTAAAAACGTTCGAAATTTAAGTTATGAACGTAAAAGTGAGTAATTATTAAAAGTAAACATTATATTGGCCAATAATAATAAACGTTCGGATGCATTTAACGATGCCAGTTAAACGCTGAAGAGACGTGATTAAATGCTTTTAAATAAAAATAATCTTTAAAAATAAATATTTCGTTCGTACAACGCCATTACGTTCTTTGCCAGAGAGGATTGAGTCGTCTCGTCTCGCTCGCACTTGTGTGTTTCGCGGAGGGGGTGTATCTATCCGTCCTTGTCGCACGTCTTCGCAATTTGCTGGCATGTTGTTAAGTTGCAATCAATTGCCATGCGCAAACAGACGCCTATGATATATCCAATTAAGTCGCCCCCTCATATACGGGCGCATCTGAAAAATTTGAAAAGAATTGCCTTTTAAGTTTTTGTTAAAAGCTCCAACTTATGGATATTTTTCAAATAACCTTGTTAAGATATATTTATATTATTTATTCAAATGTATTAGCCAAAAATGAAAAGAAAATGAATAATGTTAATTTTATACTTTTTTGTTTATACTTTTATTTTATAATTAAGTGTTCCTTATGTACATAAAAATGCAGCAACAAACCTACAAAATTATACAATCAGTCACTAAGTCACGGTGTTTTTTACATTCATTAAAATATGCAAAATCGTTGTTATATATAAAAACACTGTTCAAGTATGAGCCGTACTTACACACTGTGGGTCCGTACCATCAGGAAGTACAGCAGTAATAAATTATAATAGACTGAATTGATTTTATTCTGTGCTTCAACATTTAGCAGACTTCAGCATTTGATATGACCCTGCCGCGCATTCTTGCGAAAACGGACAGACATGCAGATATTTCGAAAATAAAGTATAAAGAATGGTTTCGGTTTTCTATTAGATTTAGATAACAATTTCAGTTTCATAAATCCAGGAAAGCAGATTTTCGTCGTAGCGTTTCATTGAAAGAACAGGCTTCTCCGGAACTGGTTGGATAAAGGTAAAAATGATGATGAATAACAAAATGACATACTCGTATGTTAATAACAGTGCAAGTTACATCAGGATCGGTACAGCCATTCCATATACCCTACAAACAAAACGGAAGACAGATAGACGGAAATTTTATATATACTAATCTCAGCAACTAGCAAATTGAATATTTAATTTATGTTAAATAGTTAATTTATTATAGATTATATTCAATGATTCTATGACTAATAAGGCAGGAGTTGCACAGGTGAAACCGCGGTGCAGAGCTAGTTTTACCTACAAATATATATGTACGTAGATTGATGAAAAGAAAAACGACTTGTTGGTAGAAAAGGCTCAAGAAGAAATTGCAAGCAAATTTCCAGTTGCGCATTTACACCCGCGAAGGGCGGGCTCAGGTAACGTGAAGAAATTTACCGTGTATTAAATCTCTGAGCAAACAAGTTGTTCGCGCTTACGCACACGCGCGCGCGGTTTACACGCGCGCTGCTCTGTAGCGATGCGAACCACAGACACAAAATATAATACGTGTTAAGGGTAAGTGCTATATTCCTGTTTACTTTTAATAGAGGTATTATGGTTTATGTTTAACTGCTTTTTATCACTGATTCAGCAGTTTTGATTTAAGTATATGGTTTCCATGGGAGAAAATTTTATAAAGCAGTTCATGTTGTTTGTTCTTTATTATATTCTTATACTTAACAGCTTCAGTGATGGCTGAGCGATAGAGTTCTATTTATCCATGATGGTACAGGATCCATCACGATATATTATCAAAAATAAACTCAATAACTGAAATATATAACGAAAGATTTATTGCAAATCACAATCCAATTCGCTATAATGAAATGATAGGTACAAGGTAGGTAAACCGACAGTTTCCCCTCGTAGGTGTGGACTCAAGCGCAAGTGTCCGTTACACAGTTCGCCCGCGTGATCCCCCAATGACGTCGCCGCGTTTACACGTTACAATTATAATCAAATCGGCAATTAAATTAAAGTTATTGTTTTTCACGACATACTTATCTAAATGTAACCGTGCTGTTTATAATTCAGATTAATCATTTCTCTGACCGATGCAATCAGAGTGGTTACTATTCTGGTACTTTTATATTTTACATGCCAGTCCGGCAATCGCTAGAGATTAATTCATACTCCAAACGTAAGTATGTAACGCTAAGATGACTGTGATGATACCCAGAGTGACGATCCCAGGTCATGAACTCTAGATGAATAACATTTACATGAATACTAATGGTACATTACCACATCTCAAGGCATCATTTGGGACAGCTGTCTATTGACAAACTATGTAATACTTAAGATAGGTTCATCATTACTAGCCCTATCAGTCCACTGCTGGACATAGGCCTCCTTCAATGAACGCCAAGACGACCGATCTCCTGCTACTCGTATCCATCCCGGACCGGCCACAGCACGGAGATCATCTTCCCACCTGGTGAACAAGAGAAGAAAAAAACAACAAGGCCGGTATAACAGAGTTTCTTTTTCATATTACAGGAGGACACACCGGTCGTCGGAGTCGGAGATTTTTGATAACTACCGATGCACATAAACATCCACATAATAGTTATGCAAATACGTTCTCCTTCTTTCCTCTTCCACTCCAATGGGCCCAGATAATGATGCCGTTGACATATTTGTATTGTTACTATAGCTCTATAAGCCAGAACAAACATCACTTCTATTGTAAACTTTCGATGAAAATTTTAAAATATTATTTCTACATCCGTTACACACAAATTTCAGCAATAGTAGGGCCTTGCTGCACTGCAGTCGAATTAGACTAAAACGTCCGGGGAGGAACCTCACACGATGCAGTTGTAAATATATCACCGTACGGATATTAACAGTCATAGACAGTCA
Organism: Eumaeus atala; assembly: GCA_017140195.1. Lineage (NCBI taxonomy): Eukaryota > Metazoa > Arthropoda > Insecta > Lepidoptera > Lycaenidae > Eumaeus > Eumaeus atala. Next base: position 180,954 of record JAFELO010000598.1, on the reverse strand, counting down.
ACAAATTGGCTCCCATTTTCCGTTCGTCCCTGAAAAAAACTCCCCCTTAACACACACTAACAAACTTCGCGAGTGAGCATTTGATAATGTCTGTTGTGAGCTACGCAACTTGATATCTCGTTGTTACACTATTAGACCAAATTGTGCTATTAGTTTACTGATTTATACTAGCAACACTATATGTACTCTATGGTGCTCTGTGGTCAAATTTTGATGACATTATCTATGTGTACTTATTATATTAAAACTATCTTACAAGAAGAAAAATAAACTATTAAAAACGAGGCGGTATGGTAATATGATTTTAGCCTGTCCGTAAGGACGAATCTGACAAGAAATTTAAAACTACTTTAGTAGATTATACCGCGGTTTATCAAATATTTTACAATGCCGACGATTTAGAAGTTTTACAGCTACCGTGGTTGCAAGTGGACTGAGAGACAACACAAATGTCCTGATGTCATAAGTTATAAAAAGTAATTGAAGATTTTTATAATTTGTAATTCCGATTAACACAAAAAGCGCTTATTGTACCATGCAGCTGTGAGGTGTTGAGCTTGGGTTTTGATTTAACTATGTTTATAACTCGGTCCCAAGTAGAAGTAAGTACTCAGCCATCTCTATTGAAATCTGGCTGTTTTTTTTATTTCAATTGCCTCACGGATCATGCTTAGACGGAATCTGAGTTCTTTCGCTGGGGATTGTTCTTTATCAAATCTAATGTAATGACAGGGGCAGACCTCAGCGTCCTTACAAAGTGCAGATTTTTGAACGCGACGGTGTTTAATGGCTGCTATATGTACCAGTCCACCCGTGACCATGGTAGCTGCATAGTTTCTGAAACGTCGGGATTAAAAAAATCGTTATAAAATCCGTCAAAGTAGTTTTATTAAAATGTGTAACACTCGCGTAAACCTATGAAATCATAACCTAAGAAATCTTTATAAATTCTAAATTTAAAGATGAAATTGTGTTTTATTCTAATTTATATTACTGAGATATTTTTGTAGTAAACATGACGACCGACTGGCTCAGTTGGTAACATGACTGTTTGTCCGCGTGTTACGCCAGAGGTCGCGGGTTTGAATCCCGCCTAGCTCATGGATGTTTATATATGTATTATATCTATTTCTATAATAAAAATCTTAAATATATATTTTTCCATTGTCTAGTACCTGTAACACAAGCCAGCAGCCACACCAGCAACGTCCATGGACAACCGCATTATTGTCATGCGGCATGCGTGGCCCATTAGAAGTGAGGAGGGAAGGAGGGCAGTGGATCTGAATGACAATTATGCGGCTGTCTATCGGTAATCGCCAAAAAGCTAGAATTTCAGGTTTATCCCCTTATACAATTAAAAAACCATACATACACTCATAAAACTTTAACCTCTTTCTTACGCAGTAAGCAATTATTTTCTCCTAGCCGCAGTGGCGGCGTTTTAGTACGAGATATTATAAGGTGTATATACGGAGCCCCTTGAAATAAATACTTTATTTGCAAAAACACACAGAGCCATACGCAAAAAAAAATACTAAAAAAACTTACAATACAGAAAGGAGTACAAATTAGTGATATTGGCAACAGGGTGTTATACAAAAGGGGGGGCCTTAACTATAGTCAGAGCCTTGAGACCTGACACTGATTTTTGGTGACTACAGACGCCCGTAAACATCCGCATTACCAGACGATATTCAGATCGTCCCTTCCCACCGCCGGACTCTTAGAGACCACACTAAACCCGACAAAACAGTCCGATTCATGTTTTTTTGAGACTACCGGCTACTCTCAAGCGCACGAAACGCGACACGTATTATGTGAGCCCGTCGCACAGGATGAGTGGTGTCATGGACAATGCATGGTACTACCTCCGCATATGCAGGGTGGCACTACCTCATCTACAACGCACCATAATACAAGTTCTATCCAATAATTTTCTCAATTTATTCGTCAAGAACACATGTATTGGACATAGGCGAACTTGGCCCGATTTTTCACTTTTGCGCCACATAATGTGATCATTTAAAAGCAATAACATTACCAGCTGTCGCATCGGTGATAAAATAAATGATGGCATTAACTAATGGTGTCAGGTGACCCAATGGCGCAACCATGTAGCGGGTACGCCGGGCTCTGTTGTCGCGGTTACCAAGGCTAGGGCTAATCCAATAAAATAAATTTCGCAAGAGCTAGTGTCATTGTTGCATTACAGACAAATCAAGACGGCAAATTATAATAACTTTTTTTATAGAATGGGCGGGGGTCAAACGAGCAATCGGATCCTTTTTTACGGCTACCGACATCAATGAACTCCTTCTCCCCCCCCCCCAATTGGGCCACCGGCTACTCACAAACTACACGAAACGCGACACTGAAAATGTCACCTTACTACGGTATTATGTAAAGGAGAGGTACCTCCCCGGTCGTGTCGGCCCAATTTAAGTACATAGGCGGATGTAGTGTTAGGCACTATGCGTGGCACGACCTCCTCCTATGCAGCATGGCACTACCTCTGCCTGAAATCAAGTTAAAAACAAAGTTACGTACCTGCTGTGGCTTATGTAATAAGAGCCATAAGAAGCAGTGTTATTGCTGCATGACTCTCAAATTGGGCCATAAGAGAAGGCCAAAACATGGACTGAATAATTCTTGTTAACAGGTATTGAAGTACAGGATTGAAGTGACCGCTAAGTGTTGGGACACGTGAAGTATTATCGAAAGCGCTACGTATACTTTGACAGAAGATGGCAAGCCGACGCCCATAAACATCTACACACATATCGTCAACATCATCATCATTATCAGTCCTTATCGGTCCACTACTGGACATAGGCCTCTTTCAAGGAACGCCAAGACGACCGATCCACAGCTACTCGCATCCATCCCGGGCCGGCTAATGCACGGAGATCGTCTTCAAACGTGGTGATCGGTCGACCAACAGCTAAATGCGGCCTCCACTCCAGAACCTCACTGGCCCATCCGCCATCTGTTCTTCTGAGGGTGTGACCAGCCCATTGCCACTTCGGCGAGCCTATTCGTCGCGTGATATCGGATACTTTAGTTCTCTGCCTTATGACTTCGTTACGAGTTCCGTCTGACAGAGAAACACCCCACATACTCTACGTACACATAGATGTACACGAGAGCACTCGCAGCCCCTTCATCATAACGCCCATGAACATCCGCATAAATATTGATGCGGATGCATTGCCGTCATTCGCATTTCGTCTTACTCTCCAATTGGCCACCGTCTTGTCACAAACCGCATGAAACGTGACAGTGCTAATGTAATTTGACAGCCTTATCACGTGCGCGAGAGGTACCTCGCGCCCGCTCAATTCGGCGGCAGTGCAGCATACCATTACCGCTTACTGAACTACTTATTAGTACAGTCCTCATCGGATTACAATTGCGCGAATCGCGACATCATAACTGGGTATACGGAATTCACAGCCGCACCCTGGCACACATAACTCAAAAATCCAGCTGTTGTATTTGACTCAATTCAGCCATTACTGACAATTTACGACTTCGACAGGCACAAACACACACACATGATATAAATCAAGCCACATAATGTATGACATGTGACAGTTATGGTGATAATATGCCGTAAATGTCATAAACATTAGTATAATGTAGATTGTAGCCTCGATAGTAAATGACGTCAGCACTTGGCCGTATTTTCACTGTGCCTCCAGGCGGTTCATTTTTCAATGTAGAAAGTAAAATTTTGGGCCATAGTTGTATTGCACCGCGATGGCTAGTGAGTCCCCTCTGGGACAGACGCAGCCTCTACAGAGGGATTGCCCACCACAGGACAACGCCACAAACTTCGGTACAGTGTAATGGGACGAGGTTCCCATCCTCACCCGTTCACCCGTGTGCATAAGCGTCTCCTTCATTTTAGTCCTCTCCTGTTGCGACGATAGGAACCCCACCCCACTGCACTGTCCCAAACTTTGTGGGGTTGTCAAGTAATCCGGGACAACCTCAACTGTGGAGGTAGAGTCGGCCCCTTAGGGGACTAACTAGCCGTCGATGTGCCCTGATGATTTGTTGTTCCGGGGCACCTCACCAAAGGCGTCACTAGTGACACTCGCGGTGGTTCTTGGTGGTATTCGGCACTATAATGAGCCGCGAGATCCATACACCACTGGACCCCACCCGGGGCCAGTGAAGACGCATAAATGCGTTTGTCGCGTCAAAAAAAAAAGGTTATATTAGTAAAGATTTCGACTATGCGTTTAACAACCGGGTCATTTAGGAATAACAAACATATCTATATATTATAGAAAAAAGAGTTACTGTACGTAAAATATTTTTCAATATTAATAATAATAAGAGGATGACAAGGTCAGTAGATGAGAAAGAAATCGAAAAAAAATCAATTTTAATTTTCGAAATCGAAGAATTACGTCGCGGGCAAAAGATAGTATTATAGAAAAGTGAAAAGTCTCGGAAACAACATGTGCTAGGAGTTTCAAATGTAGCGTGTGAACTTCCCAGGTCGTAAGTACTCACTAAGACCTGATTTTAAGGATGCATTTTAGATATGACCACGCGAGAGGAGTTCCACGGCCACTTTTGTATATTTAGAAGATACACGGCAATATGTGATTAATTAAAGTTATAAAGAATAGATCGTTTAGAAAACTCAACAAGGTGGTTTAGGAGAGCATCTGTCAAATTACATGCAACCCCAGAGGGCGGTGGTTAGCTGATAAATTAACTGTTAATAACTTACGTAGTGCAGCTAAAGTCCGACTTATTATATTATGGGGTATAAGCGCGTGTTTCCATTGTGCCACGATAAACCAAGGAAATGATTTCATCTGACCCCAACCTCAGGTTCGTCGCCCACTGTTTAGAGTGTACAATTTAGCATAAAACCATCATTTTTATAGCATAAGGGAGGGGGGCAAACAAGTAATCGGAGCCTTTTGATGACTGCCGACGCCCATGGACATTCGCATGATTGTTACGTAGATGCGTAGCCCTCCTATCATCCCCCCTCCCAATGGATCACCTTCTACTCACAAACTGCACGAGACGCGTCCGCGACGCTGAGATTTCACGCCGGTATCAAGTGAGCGAGAGGTATTTCCCCGATTGTGCCGGCCCAATCCCGTTGCATGTGCGTTGCGACACCACATACATACACTATACATGGCACTACATCCTCTTATGCAGCATAGCACTACCTCTTGCTCTTCTTCCTCTCGCGATTGTCCTATCATTAAAATCTTTCTTCTTATTGGTATCCCTTTTCCCGTTTCTATATCAGATGATATCTTAAATCTAGGGGGTTTGGCGAAAGAGTCAGCTTTTAAACAGTGCGACTGCCGTGTTGACTGATAAAATGTTAAGTTATAAAACCTCATGGGTACATGGCAGGGCTAGAATCTGGACCCTTGTGGTGAAAGGTAGGAAGCGCTAACCGCCAGACCACTGAAGCCCTTTCAAAAAAATCTTTATCAAAACAGAAAACGCGAATTTTGTGTTTATCGATTTAATGTTAGGTTATTAGACTATAATAATTTCTTAGGTTTACGCGAATCTTACACATTATAATAAAACTACTTTAACGGATTTTAGCGAGGTTCGTTAAATGTTTTACGATCCCTATTTTTTGGGATCGATTTGGAATCGTAAATAATTTAATAAACCGCGTCAGAATCCGTTAAGGTAGTTTCATTATAGGGTTGTTACACAATTATCATAAATCTGCACAACCTCTATGCGGATGTGTATGATCGTCGGTAGTCATTAAAAGGTTCTGACCCTTTTACCGTGTTTTACTATACAAAAAGTATTTTTCGACTTACGTTGCAACAATGTCTAGCGCATTTTAATGTTTCTGCTTACATTAACGAACAATGGAGAAACACCATGAGCGCTGATGGCTAAAGTGGGTGTTTAAACGCTCATTCCTCCTTAATATCCACCGCCCCGCCCCCACCGTGGTTCGTTAGACAATCATACCATAACTACCGATATTTTTTTATACAAGCCCCACATTAGAATGTATAATTGAGTAAAACGTTTGTATTTTGAACTTGCCATAGACAAGAAATTAATTGGTGCGCGCGGTTTAAATCCAATTTTGATTGTGGTTTTTTAAATTGAAATGGTTAATATTATCTTATTAGGTTAGTGGTAAACAACGTCTTAGTTTCCCTTGTCTCTGATTTAGTTTAATCCTTGGGAAATGATTGCAGCAACAACGCACCGTCCGATGGAGTGAAAGAGATGACTTGTTGCGCTCTCTCCGGATCCACACAATCGTTACAGTATTATGCCTCGGATCGTTATTATGATTTCGTATTTTTTCGTGTATGCACATAGCGTTATCGATTTACAAGACGTTACTTTCACGTTAACTACAGCTGACATTTGTAGCTACATCTAACTATACAGCAGCCTTTTTTTGGCGACGAAGGGGAATGCATTTACGCATGATACCTGGGAGCCCGGGTAGACCCCCAGACCTATGTTGGACTCGGCCATTGGGAAGCAATACCAACTGAACCCCTACGGGAGCCTTCAGCCGCTATTATTGGAGAGTCCCGGATCTGCAGGCAAACAGGAGCCCTCCAGCGACAGGCTGGCATTGACGAAAAGGCCAGACTTCACCTCCTCAGGGACTGTCCGTCTTCGCTATGACAGTCTCCACGACGCCGTGTCTTTATGAAGTAGATCGGGCTCCCATCCCAGCCCGACACGGAATACAGGGGCACTAATAAAGGCGCTGCAGATGGCGCCTCCTTCTACCCCCATTCATCGTCGGCGGGTGGCTTTCACGACCTACGGTCCCACCATAGCGAAGTGTAGGACGAAGGTCCACCCTCCTTCAAGGATGAGCCCCAGATACTTGATGTGGGGGCTCAACCTGGCCCTCTCTTCACCGATCTGCAGAACGGCTCCCGGTGGGGGCCCCTTGCGGCCGGTCCCGCGGAAGAGAAGGGCTTTGGTCTTTTCAAGTTTTACCCGAAGCAATAACCTCTCAATGCGGCTGATCACGAGGTCAACGCCCACCTCGGCCAGCCGCGCCGCTTCCTTGAACTATACAGCAACCTCTCGTAGCTACATCTAACTACACAGCTGACAATAGTAACTACAGCTAACCACAGCTGCCATTAGTATCTATAGCTAACTACAGCTATTAGTAGCTGCAGCTAACTATACAGTAGCCAGTCGTAGTTACAGCTACCTATACAGCAGCCCCTCGTAGATTCGAGCTAACTATACAGCAGCCAGCCGTTAGCAACTGCAGCTAACTATACGGCAGCCACTCATAGCTACACAGCCGCCAATAGTAACTACAGCTAAATACACTGTCATTAGTAACTACAGCTAACTACAGCTGCAATTAGTAGGTACAGCTAACTATACAGTAGCCACTCGTAGTTACAGCTAACTATGCAGTAGCCCCTCGTAGCTAGAGCTAACTATACAGCAGCGCCTCGTAGCTACAGCTACCAGCCATTAGCAATTGCAACTGACTATACAGCAGCCACTCGTAGCTAGAGCTAACTATACAGCAGCCCCTCGTAGCTACAGCTAACCGTACAACTACCGTTAGTAGCTACAGCCAGCTACTGCTGTAAAATACACAGACCAATTAGAGGACTATTGTTAACTACGCTGACACTTGAACAGATACTCGTATGTTGGTGACGCTATCATTGTGTGTATCACTCCATGGAAAGTCCAGTTCCTTGTATTAGTGGAATGTCAACCGTGTTATATAACCTAATGTCAAATCTCTTTTCGTCTGGTAGTTCCGGGTAAGATTCTGGTTGGGGATGAAGACGATTAATCAAAATATCGCATAAGAATTTGAAGTTTTACTACTATATGTTACACATGGTCGTATATGTCTAATGTCTATGTAATATTAAAAAAAAAATAAGAAAATTTTGACTAACTTACTGTTTTTTATAAATATACATTATAACTTCTCTAAATTTGTTTCTATAGGTAGTCAATATCTATTTAAGTCTATATTAGTCTTCTCTATCAGTCAACGAGAGAATAGGCATTTCTTTTAATTATTTTTTCATATATGTTTGTTTCCAAATTTTATTATAACTGAATAATACGCACATCATTACGTGCGTGAGACAACAGGATCGCGGATTCGTCATCAAATTAAAAAATGGTTCACGAAGCTTGAGTGGCTTTTGTAGGCTACTTAACTTCAGTTGTCTGAACAAGTGAATTATTGCCACTTCATAAAAAGATGACAAAACCAATGAGATCGAAACCAAAACATACGGCGGACACAATCACCCGATCTTTCGGTGGACATCACAAGAAACCACAATATTCATTTACCACTCGCCACAATTTAATGATCTAACCTTAATTATACAGGCATAAAGCATAAAATTCCCTTGCCGACGTTTTGTGAACCTAAAAAAGGCATTTGTCACTTTTCGGCTGTTGACATGTTTGACATGTGTCAGTGTGCGCGCACTTTATTATTAATTAAGATCAAAGATCTGACGATTGGGCTTTAATGTAATATTCTGGGTCGTAAATAATTGACTTATTTACTTGGGATATTATGTCGATAAATTAAATAACACGATCTTATTAAGTGAATGGAGAAATTCTTTAGTGCACATTGCACATGTGGTGAAAGTATCTGAATTATAAAAGTAGACACTTACATTAGTATGGTAATAGTAATGTCCATATTGCAGCTTGGTACCTAGATTAACGTCTTGCTTCGCTCTGGGGTCTTCTGCTGCAATTATTAAATGGGGATACGATGAAAACGGCAGCTGATGAATAAACATCCACATTTTTAAGACGCACGGAACTTGTGGAGAAATTCCTCTCGCGTTTACAATGCCACTTAAATAAATGTTATGTTGTCTTTCGTGCAGTGTGAGTGGTCCAGGTGACACATTCGAGGGTAAGGGAGGGTAAGACGGCAGGAGGGCAAAATAAATACACAAATAAGGATGAGACCGCTTATTTGAAACCTATTATAAAATTATAAAAGTATTTTTTATAGTGCCATTCTAGGCAAACGGGAGGGCGGTCAACGGGAATACTTCTTAGGTTAATTCAAGTACTATCTAAGCAATAAATACTACACTTTATTATTTTGTTGGTTAATTTAAATAGACTTAAAAACACTAGCAACACTTATATTTTATTTAAAGATGCGCCGATAACAAACATATTGTAGTTAATTTGAACGATTCTGTTTTGGTGTCAACGTTGATATAAAACAATAGACTCAATACGGCATAAACGTTACCTACCAGTGCCAGATTAACCACGTTAAATATGGTGGATACTAGGGGTCCTGGGACCTGGTAAAGTCTTTATGGAATCAATTTAACTTTACTATTGTACTAATCCAAAAGATAGCAAGTCCTGAATAGGATTCGCTGCAGGCCCCCGCGCTAGCTTAATAAGGCACTGCATACTACCTATGTGAATATGACCATTTTTGTATTGTACTAAAATCAACAGAATTCAGGGATCTAGAGTTTTGGGCGACATATTTTGGAACACAAAACTTCTATAACAAAATTATTATTTCAGTTGATTCAGAAAAAAAAATGTGATATTATCAAATAGAGTAGAAATTTTGATGTCTTCAGTTTACGCGAATGCTAACCATTACAATACGATTTTTACGGATTTTATCGCAGTTTGTTTGATTATTTATCTAGCCCGACGTTTCAGTTCCCGAGTTTTTCTTCGCCGATTAATTCAATCCAATTGCATTTCAGTTTATCCTAAGTGCGTCCATACAGATACGTCAACCCTATCGTACCTTCAAGTCAAATTACAGTGTCTTATTTACAAAATCAGAAAAGAAATAAATGAGTTATTGATAACAAATTTGTACCAAACTACTTATTACTTTTACTATTTCTGAATTTGAATTAGCTAACATAGTTTGTAATAGTCCGAAGCGTGACTTTGTAAATAAAATCTCTAATTAGAGACCCTATACATGTAATAGAAATGAAACGAATCTTTAAGGTGCTTTCATTCTATAGGTATTTATTTTATAATAGTTAAAAAGTCAACATCTATTGTGTTATATCGATGCGTGACTTCAACAAACCTAGATTCCGTGATAACAACATGAACAAACATACCAATAATAGTTATAACTCAATTATAACCATTTTAAACTCTATACCGTTTAGTTAAGGTTAAAAATAACATTAAAAACACATCTTACACTATAAAATGCAGATGGAGTCTCTTGCCGCTTTAATTTGATTAAACTTATCTAGATGAAGTGTCAATTGTTGTAAGCTACGCCATCTTGAAAAGTTTTAAACGTTGAACATTTAACACTTGTTTATTTTATGTTTTGATTTAGAACGATACGCTTGTTTAATTATTACATTATTTTGGAAGACACTAATTAATAAAATACCATATTGACGTGATACTTTTTTTAAGGAGATAATTAATTTCTCGTATTTGAACATGGGTCAGTGGATATACGGCCTCGTTTTGTTTGGTATTTAGCTAGTCAAGCCTAAATTATACTTCTTATATATTTTTTTGCATGTAATTCTAAAATGCATTGTAACTAATCTTATGTACCTGTTTATTTAGCTACACATTGTAGTTTCATGTAACAAAGATTTTATCTAAATTATATATTTTTCCCGTTTTCACCGGACCGGCATTATTGTCATGCAGATTCGTTATCCTCCATTCCTCCTCCTCTCCATTAGTCCACCGGCTACGGCTTTACGGCGGTGTCGTGTGAGTGAGAGATACCTCCCCGGTCCTGCTGGCCTAATTCGGCTACAATGCATCATGGCACTATCTTTTGTCACATGAGTGGCTGATGATGATTCTGTACAAAGTTTCTATAAGAATAAAATGAACCACTTAAAGCTCTTTTGTGAATGTTAAACCGACTGTGCCGAAGAAGATTAAACTGTAAAGTTAACTAGTTAAACGGATTAGAGTGCGTTTTGGTAAAGGGACATCGCACGTCGTGGGTGGTACATCAGCAGAGCCCTTATTGTACTTTAGTGGTCAATTTCATCAGACCTTGCTTCTTTTGACGGAAGTAGTGTGAAGGTATAATGGCAAAAGGAAAATGGAAAAATATATGGATAAGTACAATTTTAGCTCAGTCATAACAACACCTTAAATGATAACAATTAAATAGCAATTAATCAATCATTTTGCACTAGGACTTATTATCTCCGTGGTGCATAGCAGTTGGACCTTACCTGGCTGCCCTTTCTTTTCCCTTGGCGTGTACAAGTCATTGCAATCTTGTACTTTTCTCCCGCTTTGATTGCGGACGGAAACTGGAATTATTTCCTCCTGTTTTCTTCTGATTAATTTCGTTGCGGGTTCCAAGACAGTTTTAGCTATTCTCTCGGGCTCCCTGTGATCATATCAAAGGGTCATCGATGGTCGCCGCTGACGATCCTGGCGATACAGGTGTTGGATAGTGGGAAAGAGTGGCGGGCCAAGCCCGATTAAGAAATTGGCAAAACAAGTAGGCCCTTTGCTGACCCTACTGTTGGAGATAAGATAACAAGTAGTAAAAGGTATGCATGACACCGCCTTAAAATGATAGCTATGCTGTCGCATTTCGTGCGGTTTTTGATTAGCCGGTGGTCCATAGGAGGGAAGGAGGATAGAAGCAAAGTGACTGCTACGCGTTTTGGTGTGAGGTGTGTTTCCGGTGACCCATATGAGTGAAAGATCAAAGGAACACGTCTGCATAACCTCTATGCGGATGTTTATAAGCATCTGTCCACAGAAGGCTCCTTGTCCCTTATGCTATAAAGAAGTTAATGTCGGTGTTAAGAATGCGACAGGCACTTATCCAGACGTCGATCTGATTCCACTGTGCCACTCATTTTCATTATCAGCCTTTACCGTTCCACTGCTGGACACAGGCCTCTTTGAATAAACGCCAAGACGACCGATCTCCGGCATCCATCTCGGGCTGGCTACTATATGCAGATCTTCTTCCCACCTGGTGAACGGACGACCAAAACTTCGTTTTCCCTAACGCGGGCTCCACTCCAGAATCTTACTGGCACATCTGCAATCTGTTCTTCTGAGTGTGTGACCAGCCCATTGCCACTTCAGCGAGTAAGCTCGCTGAAGTGGCAATGGGCATTCTTCGCAGGATATCGGATACTTTAGTTCTCTGCCTTATAACTTCGTTACGAATTCTGCCGGATAGAGAAACACCCGACATAGCACGTTCAATAGCCCGTTGAGCTACCGCAAACTTGCGGACCAGTCCTCAATTGAGGCCATGTTTTGGCCCCGTAGGTCATCACGGAGAGAACGTATTGGTTGAGGACTTTAGTATTCAAGCTGTGCGGTGTAGGCGACGTGACAATATGACGAAGGTTCGGGAATGCTGTCCAACCCAACTTCATTCTCGTAGTTATGTCTAACTAATTGCAATTGTTGCCCGAGGTAGACGTATTCGTCTACGACTTTGAGAATAGCACCATCGACGTTGACCGGCCTACGGAGAACGTGTCCGTTGAACATGACCCTTGTCTTATACAAGTTCATCCTAAGGTCAACTCGTCGGGAGGATTCATTTAGGCTGTGCAACGTTTCCTGCAAACTCTCCAAAGATTCGGCCAGTACAACGATATCGCCGGCGAAACGAAGATGTGAGCGGTACTCGCCGTTAATATTTATGCCGCATTCTGCCCAGTTTAAAGTCTTAAAGACGTCCTCCAAAGCATTAGTGAACAGTTTCGGGGAAATGACATCACATTGTCGCATTCCTCGATACAATTGGTTTGACCTTGTCAGACCTCCCGGGATCAGAACGGACATAAAAGCAGTGTCATATAATACTCTCAGTATTTCGCCATATTGCCAATCGACCCGGTTCCAACAGAGTCAAATGCTTTTTCATAGTCCACAAAGGCAAGGTACAGCGGCTGGTTGTACTCATGTGTCTTTTGAACAACTTGACTTATGGTGAAAATGTGGTCCATAGTGCTAAATGCTCTGCGAAACCCATCCCGCTCCGGTGGCTGAAATTCGTCAAGCTTTGTGGTGAGACGATTCGTCGAGACTCTTGAGAACAATTTCTAAATATGGCCATGAAGCGAAATTGATCTGTAATTTTGGAGAAGTGATTTGTCATCTTTTTAAAAAACAGAACAACGTCACATCCAAGTCATGCCTTGGGAGGTACGCCCCGCTGAAGGACAAAATTAAAATCCTTTTTTGGCTCATTACCGGGTCGCCTCCTGTCCAACGAAACTCGATTGTAATTCAGTCCTTCCCCGAAGCCTTTCCCCATTTAAGCTGCGCAAGAACCAGACTAATCTCACACAAGCTGAGGTTGGGCAGAACGCCTGACAAATATTGTGTCAGGCTCGCACGTGGATCGTTGTCTAGGGTATCGGGATGAGGAGCGTGCGACGTATACAAGTTGCTATAGAAAGCTTCGATCTCATCTAAAGATCCCAGGCTTAGAAGAAACGGTAACCCCAGAATCAGATCTAACCCTTGTCAGGTGACCACTTCCAAGCTTCTGCAAAAAAACCTTCGACCCTCTATTATGTTCAATCGCTTCAGTAACCCGCTGCGTGTTAAGCTCTTGAGTTGATAAGGTCCCGGCGTATTAGTTTGCAGATTCGCTTTGAAAGACATGGGCAGACGTAACGTCTTCGTGTGCTCTGCGTTCCCTCATAAGTTCAAGTTCCCTCATAACTCCTACAATACCCTTCACCCGCGGCCCGCATGCAAACAGTTACGTCACCCATGACCCCGTCCATTGCCACTGTAGTTTCCGACATATCTAGGGTATCGAACCGGTTTTTTAATTCAGTTGGATTTTTCGGAACCTACCATGGTTCGTTGAAAGTTAGGTTGAAGTGTTGGCTGTACTAATCGGATACGCTCGCGTCGGAAGCCCATATTCACAGAGCCTCCAATCAATCGGTTATCACTTCCGATTTTAAACCCGTTAATCACATCCCTAAATATATGCCTTCGGTCCGTCATAATAAAGTCAATCTCGTTGAGCTCGTTCGTCGAGGCTCTGCCATGTCCACTTCCTATGGGGCTTCTCCTTAAAGTAGAAGTTCATTAAGAAGTGAACTCCCCATTTGGCATTAAAGTCCCCTATAAGAACATTGTAGTGGGCCTTACAGGTGTTATGGAAGGCCTTCGAGACATCCTCATAAGTTGTCACCGGAATGTGTCGAGGTTGGTGCGTATACTTGTATCATTTTGCGGCTGTACCTCTTAGTGAGTTTAATTATGAGATTCGCCACCCTACTCGACATACTAGAGATTTCGATAATGTTGCCTACGAGGGTCTTATTCACAAGGATTCCGACGCCGCCTTGTGATGGAGTGTCGCCTGCCCTGAAGTAGAATAGGTAACCCGTAGTTCCTGATGTTTCCACTTACAGACACACTCATTCACTTCTCACATGGATTTTAGTAAGAAGTAGTGCACTACTGCATTCCAGCCGAATTGAGCGGGCACCAGCTTTGTGATTAGCCGATGGTCCATTGGAGAGGCGGTAATGATGGCATCGGCAGTCTCCAAAAGCTGAGCTGATCTTGGATGAAATCTTGGAAATACTTCTTTCACCGCAGCGGACAGAATCGCAAACACCTCGCCAGCTGATAATATATACATGACGACGCTGGCTCAGTTGGTAACATGACTGTTTGTCCGCGTGTTACGCCAGAGGTCGCGGGTTCGAACCCCGCCAAGATCATGGATGTTTATGCATGTATTATATGTATTTCTATAATAAAAATCTTATTTATATAACATTTCCTAAGTCTATAACAATATTAAATATACTTTCCATTGTCTAGTACCTGTAACACAAGTCCTTACGTATTTTCGATGGCAGATTTATGGTGTCCTCACCTTGCCTTCGGACTTCACATGACCCCAGAACGTGCCATCGGACTTTTCCCAGTTACACCTTCAGCTCAACCAAGTGGTTATCTAGTCTAAGCGTTCGTCCGTTGTCTAACGTAACCAGGTCAAATCGGCGGTAGTGATCCGTAGCCAGGAGATTCTTAGCCCCCCCCCCCTTATTCCACCGTTACCGTGGCCAAGACTAGTCGAACTACCAAGAACTTGGGCCGAATTCTACTGCGGTCGTCCATTTTAGGTAAATGCTCGTAATTGACACGCTGAGCAGGCGGATTGGCAATCGCAATTTAGGTTTCCGACCGGTACCACTGTCGCCGATCCGATTGACGGTGCTGCCATCACTCGGCGCGAGCGCTGTCCGGTGATCCCGTCTATTTCACTGTTACTATGAAACACACTTGACACAAAACAACCGGTTCACAGAAGCTTCTTTGCTGTTCAGAGACTAGTGCCCTTTAACAATTTTTACGTCACCCTGGGCTCGGATTGAGGGTGATGGCATAGGATGGTATAGGCCTAGGAAGGCCACATAGCACCACTACCGCTTATTATATCCTTTTGTACATTTTTAGGGTCCTGTACCTCAAAAAACGGTTCTCTTTGCTGTCCATCTGGATAGAAAAATATGCAGGTTTATATGCATCTATTGATTGCATTGACTTAGAAGTATGACTTTTTTCAGGGCTTTAAGACTTTACAGATTTTAGTATTTCACATAAATTTTGCTTGATACTACCATAAGTTCAAACAAACAGGCCTTGACAAAGGTACAGATAGAAATACGGATGGACGGTTCTTTAAAGAGATATAAGAAACTCCTGTTGATACGGAAACCTCGGGTCCGACTCGCTCTTGACCCGTTTTTAATGAAAGTTCCAAAATTGTATGGACAACAGAACTAGTCTGGTGTCAATCGCGAAATGAAGAAAGTAAATTATATACAACAGTCTTGATTGTTGAAATCCATGAATTCTACTCAATTTCAGCGCTAGTATTTTTTTATAATCCTATTGCATAGAAAGCTATAAATTTCAGCTATTGATAGTGTAACGGAATTTCACCACAGCTGAAAACGCGGTCCATTATTTTAAGATCCTTAACTAGAACCCACCCAAGTAAAAGAATTGTCGCCTAAAACCCTTCATTACCTTTTATTATTTATGTACCTTTAAGCCACAATTTAGTTTTTTTTCGTCTCAACCATGCCGCCAGTTTTTGCGTGAAATACAAATGTGATAAAAACATTATTCCATTAACAGAAGAGGATTAATCTGTAATGTATCCTTTGCCACTTGGATGTTAGAAAAACTTTGCCGCCATCTTCAAATAGAACAGCTCCAAAAGATGCTTAAAATTTAATAGGATAAAGGATTTAAATGTTTTTGTTGTATTTAAATACTTTATGAGCATTGAGTGCGAATTATAAACGTATTTATATGGAATTTAGAGGAATTTCATTTTACTTGTAATGGTAAAGCCGTTTTTTTCTAAATGAGGTTGACATGTATGCTATTTCAGACCTAATAGATAGCAGATATGTCCGTGTGTTTGAAAGTCTTCAGGGGACTCCCGTCCCGCCTGGAAATTGTAGAAGGCATTTGAGGGTGTGACCAATTTCGTCAGTGGTCTCCTTCATGTAGGTAATCTTGCAGATAAAAGCTCAACTGTGGCTAAGGTTCACCCGGTGACGTGCAGACGGAATCACGATTGATCGATTTTCTCCTTTCTTCTCGAATTTGCAACCGGCTACTCGACCCGCCGGCCATCGTCCCACACGAAACGCGGTAGCGAAGCGGTCATTTTACGCTGGTACCTTGTGAGCGTGAGATACCTTCCGGGCCATGCCGGTCCATTTCCGCTGGAATGCAGCATGGCATTATCTCTTACATCTGTCTTCTTAGTCCATCCGTGTCCATAGTGTTTACAGGCATGCGTTGGCATCTCAAAAATCTAAATCAAAATATTTTATTCATAATAGGATTACAATAAAACTACTTTTACGGATTGTAACGCGTTTTATATATTTATTTATCTAGTCCGACGTTTCAGAAGCTTCACAGCAACCATGGTCACGGGTGCACTGAGATGATTTATTGCAATGACTAACATTGGCGTAAACTTAAGACATCAATATCAAAAATAGGATTTTACACGTCTTTACTTCACTACTACCGGTTCAACCCTAACCCCGACCTGAGACGAACCGGCGAAACAAACTCAACGGGACCGTCTAGAAACAACGCCAAGCTTCTTAAATATTTATATAAACCACGATAAAATCCGTTGAAGTAGTTTTATTGTAACTAGTAACATTCGCGTAAACTCAAGACATCACAATAATAACAAATGCGTGTCAGTGTTTTTTTTTGTTATTCATTTGGCACCGGTTTTAAGTGGCACGTGATGAGTCCGCTGCCATATGCCGCATATACTTAGGTGCCCCAGATCAAGACTCCAAAATCGTGATAATTTACCATCTATACCAATTCTTTATCTACAGATGTCTTCATTACACGATGAACCAAATGATAATAAAAGACTAGTTTCCCCATCGTAAACCCATCGATGACTTAAGCCCGAAGTAACTCTGTCAACACATAAACTAAAGAGACTTTTATTGACCATGAAAATGCTAATTCACAATCCACTGAACGGTTTTAGATGGTACAGATAATGTTTTTTTTTATTACTAGCAACATTAAACTTCTTAACTTGAAACTTGGTCTAGAACATTACGAGTTCTATTTTCAAACTTCTTTGACGATTTAATTAAATGTCATAGAAAAAAACCATAGAGCTTTTATACAAAGAGCAAGCAAGTCTAAAGTGTGTCCATCGTAGAAACAAATATGGAATCTCTAAGTGATGATATCTCTTAATGATAAAATTTGATAGAATATATGTTACTTTTTTTACTGCTCTCTTGCTCTTTTGTGAGTAGCTGGTGGCACATTGAGGGGGTGGGATGTAAGGTGGGCAACACATCGGCATAGTAAATTTGTGGATGTTCATGGGCGTCGGTAGTGGTAAAGAGGCTCCGATTGCTGGTTTGCTCCCCTATTGTAATCATTGAAATTAATGTAATGTCATAGACATCTGTCGGTGTCATTGCGCGTCGTAAAATTATTTCACTCGTTACGATCTCTTTTGAATTAAAATTATTTGTATTTAACTTTTGCACGCCATCTAACCGGCAGAATATTTATCGAAGCTGTTTCTTTTCCGTTGTAACATCTCTTTGTATAGCACTTTCTTGCAAATAAAGAATAATAATAATAATAAAAGTGTCGAATTGGCCCGCGGTACCCAGGCGATATTCGCTGGTTGCATTACAATTGGGTAGGTGTGTATAATCTGTATGCTAGATTTGTGCTCGTTACGTCATCGATATGTGTGGTCTATGACCGTGCAACTGCGCGCATATTTCTCTTTACTACATATCAATTGTCTGTCAATAGTACCTACCCCATTAGGGATCAGGCGTGAAGGTTTGTTGTTGTTATTGTCAATACTTAAAAAGGTTATTCATAGGTGAAGACCAAGGAAGGGTTACAGGTCGCAACTATCCGGAGTTCCTGATTCCACTTACGGACACACTCATTGGCTTCTCGCATGGATTTCAGTAAGAAGTTGTGCCATGCTGCATACCAGCCGATTTAAGCCCGCAAGATCGGGGAGGTATCTCTCAATCACACGATACCGCCATAAACACCAGTTTTGCAGTCGCGTTTCGTGCGATTTGTGATTAGCCGATGGCCCATTGGAGAGGCGGCAGCGATGGCATCGGTAGTCATCAAAAGCTGAGCTGATCTTGGATGAAATCTTGGAAATACTTCTCTGACCGCAGCGGACAGAATCGCAAACTCCTCGCCAGCTGATAATATATACACAACGACCGGCTGGCTCAGTTGGTAACGTGGCGGTTAGTACGCGTGTTGCGCCGGCGGTCACAGGTCGAACCCCGCCTAGGTCATGGATGTTTATGTATGTATTATATGTATTTCAATAATAGAAATATTAAATCTATAAGAATATTAAATATATTGTCCGTTGTCCAGTACCTGCAACACAAGTCCTTACGGCACTTAGCACAGGACTGGGCTAACATGGTGTGATAAGTCCACAGATATTATTATTATTATTTGAAGTAAAACTTTCTTTCCGCACGCTTCTATTGGGGAGTAAGCTGGTGAATGCGTTATGGAAACGACGGCAATTAAAGTTGAGAGAGAAATAATAATTAGTAGAGAGTTGCATTTCGTATATTACTGCAGGGGCGAGAGAGATAGACATTTTCATTCTCTCTTTCTCAGCCAGTTACTTTCCGCATATATAAAGGTACACATACTTCGGTCGTGTGGTCTAAAGCACACGCGCGTAAATCAATCCGAGCATTCGGAGGCTTTTAGTGACTACTATAAACATCTGCACAAACATGTGTTAAGCATCAGATATGCCTTCCCTTACATGGAATGTTACACTTGTAGTAAACGAGCCCCAGGCGCCCTCTCGGTCTATCCAAATGCTAGTACACAATAAAAGGAAACAAAACAGATAAATGAGTAAAAACATATATTATATTATCACTCGTCAGCCCTACGTACATGGAACTCGACTCTGTCACGGAGATACGCAATATACACACAACTAGACTAACACACATATTTACAACAAGCTAAAAATATATTCTGAACATTTACAAATAAAAATGTATTTACAATATGGCATGCTAGTTGGAATTTGGATAACACTGGTGGATTCCGCCATCTTGTAGTCGGTGTATATCTGAGTGGCGCATACAATTATTAAGAAAATTACACAGTGTTTTTAATTTAAAAAAAAGCAATGGAGGTATTAATAAAGATAAAATAAATTATATTCTTGTGATTGGAGAAATACTTACTGTAATTAACCAAAAAGGACCTACAATTGTAATAAAACGCATTCTATCATGATCCATTTTGATCATTAGATATACACTTTCCTCACATTTTAACACGGTGATCCGTACGTTTTGACAACGTCGGACCGGGACAGATTTCGTTCTTCTAAACGATATTTCCGAAAATTATGCGAAAAGAACGTTTTTTATAAACTCCTTGTCATTGCTTATGTTGCCAATTTAATTGTCATAAAACCTTGAGCATACGGAAACCATTCTCGTCGTATAATTAGCATATTTAAACTAAATTATAGATTATTCAGCACTTTACGTTGACCAAATTGCAATAATACTCTTTTTATTGCCATAAATTTAAAATACGTACAAAGCTTACATATAATTTATTTATTTCAAGAACGTAATTAGTATGTTACTAGAGTTAACTGCTGCCTAGTTTATATATTACTTATATATGTTAACATTGGAATAACATATTAACATAACAGTCTTTCAAATTAACTAGTCGAAAACATTGCAATTGATATGTAGATTAATGGACAAAACGCTTAACATACTAATTTTGTCCATTACAAACTAAATTTTAAGCGAAATTCAACTGCAAAGTATATTAAGTGTCGCGTTTAGTTTATCATAGCTTGTGCGTGTTTTAAAAATTAACAAGTACGTAATTTGTTAATGTTACAAGAAATTTAAGGAAATAAAAAAGGTTTGAAAGAAACTGGACGCATTTGTCATCATAATGAATCACGTTCATAATTTTTAAATGTTTCATTTAGGCTCTCCACATCTATACATATTTCGAAATTCAAATCGATTTATTTCACATCAACATTCAACCAGTACGTACATATTTTCTCTACTCTAAAGGAACTGAATAAAATCTACATTAATTTGAGCGAATATTATTTAATTCTACTATTAATGTAACCAAAACATTTTACTAAAATTTACTAAGCATTGGCTAATTGACTTTATTTAGTTTTATTATAAATATATTTATACACTATAGACAATATTTTTTATATTATGTGGGTATTACCTAAACGAATCCATGGGCAAATGTTTATTTACGCAACAAAAAATGTGTTATATAACATCAAATGTTAGCCCTTATGCTTAGTAAATTTGAGTTACATTTTAGTTATAGAATAATTTATATATTTACAATATTTTTCAAACGAAGATTTACTTTATATACATTATGTTGTAATAATAGCATACCTAACTATGCAGACAGTCTGATTCTAGAAGGCTCTGGCTATTCCATAAAGATAGAAGATGAAATACTTAAAAAAGGAGACGGGAATTCTACATTGAATCAAGTTCTAACTTTTATTTAAAAAAAAAAGATAACTGTCAATTACCAATATTAAAAATGAAGGGATTCAATTACTTGGTTTTGCCAATTAAATCTTTGAAAGATTAATGTATTTTTAAGATAACAGCACTATCGTATTATTGCTACAACAATTACGAACCATTGGAAAATGTATTTGCGACAAACAAACGGTTACTCGACGTAAAAGCGATCACGTTGAGGGTAATTAAAGTCGACTTCGCGAAGAATAGATCGTAAAAATATCGACATGGTCGCTAATCGGAAACAGTTAATGAATAAAAACCATAATCAAAGTGCGTTGAGAGTTAATTAAGCAGAAAATGGAAATCTGCGCTTTGACATGTGATATGGCAACACTGGTAAATACTCCAGAGCGGAATCATATTTGTAATGATTTAGCAAAATGATCAGAATAGGCGACGTAATAGTCATGAACAAAATGCACAGAGCCGTACGTAATGATGTAAAAAGAAGAGGCTTAATCCCAGCAGAGGGACTGCGGACCTTGTGGGTGATTGGTACCTAGATAGATTTGAAAAAATGAAATATCTCCACGATTACAAAGAGTTTATGATAGAAGACAAACTAATAGCCCCGAAAGTCATTGTACAACTGTCTTCGACGAGAACCAAATAATAGAAGCCGAAAGAAAATAAGCTGAGCATGAAATAATTAATTTTAGTAGTAATTACAAATAGTTTTTTTTGGAATAGATATGCTCGTGTGATAAAGAATTAGCCTCAGTACGGTATTAAAAAATATGCTTAGTTTAGTCTTTTTACGATAGAGTTGACAATAATGCCGCATTTTTATTTGTATGTATTTGCATACTTAAATAATCACAAAGCACGTGATTATTTAGTTGTTTGTTTATTTCCTAGGAACCATTTGTATCACTGATAATCGGCTGACGTCGCCTCCAACACCTGACAGTTATGAAACAAACAGACAAAGAAATTCCCAAAGGTCCCACCCATCAATTGGCTAGGGATATGGATGATAGCGTTTTAGAAAAGGTATGTCTTTATAGTTATGTGAAAAATATAGAAAACATTTAAATATAATTATAATTAGAATTATCTATACGATATGAATCTATCAGAGAAAGAAAAACATTTCATAGATATAATTATCTTGTATCCATAAGATGTAATATAATATAAACAATATTGCTGCTCAACTATTCTGTGGACGTCCGATCCTCGTCATCATAAGACAGCTATAAACATGGGAGAGACAATGTTGTTGCTTTACCTAGCAACGAAATAATTCGTTGATTAGCTAAGCTGAATACAGTAATTATGCTTACAATATTGTCTAATTATTCCTACAGGAACTGATCATAGGCCCATTGTAATTATACGTCAACTTGTAGTGATGTGCCACCGATTATTGGACCCTATAATACGAGCTATTGCTACTACGCTACTGAATTTAGCTCACCAGAAAGTGATCGAGTAATTGTTCGTTATAATCGATACAAATAGCCATTGGGGGGCATTACACAAGGAGCGGACACGGCACCGCTAAGTGGAACGCGTTATTTGCGCCTTTCTAATTAAACCCCCATTGGACCCGTCTCGGGTTGCAGACGTGGGTGGTACTATAAATCGTGTACCACTGTGGAACAAATATTGATCGCTTTTGTGGGTATTGATGAAATACCTGCTAAATTTAATAGCTATACTGACTAGCTCGGCTCCGCGATTTCCACATATAATGTAACTTAAAAAATAACGGCTGATTCACCTCAGAGGACATTTTTTTATTATGTTATGTGCGCTTATTACATGTGCGAACTTTAACTTCATGGGTAACGGTCGTCTTAAACACTTTCTATATTTCGATGGATTTGTCGACAGGAGATAGAATTTTGTCAGTTTACGTAATATTATATCCAAATTTTATCTCCAGTAGCCATATAAAATGGCTGGATAGAGAAAACGTCTTATTGTAAAGCTGTCCGTAGATATTCAGACACAAGAGAAGTTGTGCCAACTCTACTATTGAGGAGCAGGTGGTGCAAAAATCGTCCGCGAAAATGAAATAATCAGAGAAGGAAACCACAACATAGCTAACCCAACTTGTTAGTAAAGAGAAAACAAAAGCAAACGGTTCTTTGATTCACCAACCCACGCGGATTTCTAAATCTTCAAGAACATATTTAAAAGATACGATCAGACGTTTGACAAAAGATGACCAATAACAATAAAACAAATCATGTTACAATATACAAAAGGTGTGCACTAACAAGGGCATCAGAAGATCTTAATCGAAATCCAACGCGTAGACAAATAACCGAGGAGAACAATCGTCAAACGTTTAAAAACAATTTTGTTACGTCCCTAGCAATTACCGAACTCGATTCTTACCCGAGATACGGTATTCTAACGCATCTCTTAATAATAGGCCCACAAACGACGTAAAATAATCGGCCCATCTCTAAATATAACGCGTCTCCTTCTAAAGCGTTACTATCTGATATACCCATCTCGCTCTAATGTTGACAGCGTAAAAAAGCCTATCGCCGTTCAAAATCAAACTGTCTAATTATACCCACATCACTAGAACCCATCGAAAGAGGCATTTTTTAATTAATTTAATACCAAAACTATAATAATGCGTCTAATTTTGGTTATCTAATAATTCGTGACGCTAACAAGAATACCGACGCCATTTTGAATGCGTTCCGTTAATTTAATGACACGGTTGCTTGTTTATAATATAAATGACGATCCATGAATTGAGATAAATTATGTAGATAGTTTTGTTAATTATTGGCATTTATTGCTTTTTAACAAATTTGATGAGTAAACGATAATTTTATGGCGACATCATGACTACGTTCAAAATATGCATCTACTCTTTTTTATACAAATTGAACAAATGTCAATGAAATAAATTATTAATCTTTCTATTATATTAACTAAATTACAATAATATTTACAAATTTTTATAGTGTCCTGTCACATTTAAGACCAGTTTTTACGTTTCGTTCTCACTTTCACTTAGTTCGTCCATATCCATATCTATTAGTTCTTCATCTTCTTCTTCGTAGGAGTTGTTGAAGTGATTGCCATCGTCTGGCTTCGAACTTGATGAACCAGACTTGCCAGTCTTTGCTTCTTCTTCTTGCTGCATTCTTTTATGCTTGGTTCTTCTATTTTGAAACCACACTTTTACCTGCCAACCAAAATATAATTTGTTAAATTGTATTTTATTCAAACTTTTCACTGCCGATTTTTCTGGACAATATTTTATTTCACATTTAACATCGACCCAAAAATCTCTTTCTAGCGATCAGTAATCAGTTGCAGAAATAAACATAAGAAAACCCCAATATACTACTTCACATAGACCAAACAAAATATGATTTTATGAAACAAAAATTCACACAATAGTTTCGCATGGCATGAATAAAAGCACTTATTTACAGACAATAACACCCCAACTACAAAGGGTTAGCAATACCGAATACCCCAAGTCGTTTGTCATTATGTATTGAAAGAAAACTGTCGAAAAATCTACTGGCAACACAAAGAATTTCCCGCGCACAAAGCTCCGCCATCTTGTAAAGCTATGTGTCACATGTTTAATGGCATGTGAAATCCATTCAGTGCTCAGTGCCAGATCCGTTAGGGGAAAATATGCTAATACCAAGCGGATCACGTAGGAATTTGGCATGGGAAATTGTGTAACGATTGTAGTTCGATATTGAAGCGTATACAAGTAGATGGCGCTAGTTGCGTAGTGATCGAGTGCTAAGCTAGCTCATAGTATTGTTTTCAGCTGCTATGGCAGCCTTGCTCGCTTGAAATATTTACCAAAAGAAGCCCTTTCCTTTTTGGGATGAAAATGGTGTGTAATTGTAATCTACCTATATCCAAAACCGTTTACTTGTTTTTCATTGATAGAGTAATAAAACTTTTGTATTTATTAATAAGTAACAAGTTTTGATGTGTAGAGACAGTTATTATTAGATGAATTAAACTTGTGTGTATTATACCAAATCATCAGTCCCGCTGAGTTTGTTTCGCTGGTCCTTCTCGGGTCTGAGTTAGGATTGAACCAGTAGTAAAGAAGTAACGTCGTTCAAAAAGAGATTTGTAAAATCTTGTTTAAAATAAAATATTTAATTAAGAAGCAAGTTAGGAG
The DNA here is from genome assembly GCA_017140195.1 of Eumaeus atala. Classification (NCBI taxonomy): domain Eukaryota; kingdom Metazoa; phylum Arthropoda; class Insecta; order Lepidoptera; family Lycaenidae; genus Eumaeus; species Eumaeus atala. Next base: position 155,646 of record JAFELO010000598.1, on the reverse strand, counting down.
ATGTAGAAAGAGATATTATTAAATAGATAAAATAATTTCTCTTTCTACGTCTCTATATTTTACGTAATAAGTATGCATTAATATGCACAAGAAAATATCTAATATTTCATATACAACAGAGCCTCTATACCAGGAGGCACATACAATCTAGGACTTATCACGAGTGAAAGTACAATCTAGGCAAGCGTGCTTCTATCTTCGTTCACATCATCAGTTACCACGATATTTAAAAAAAAAGTTGTGACAGCCAGGAACAGACTTCCCGTAATGTAATTAAGGCACCATAGCTAAACGAGAGAGAAAGAAAAATTAATTAAAAGCGAACTAAAGACGTATACTTTATAAAACAACTAAAGAAAAATAAACTACTAATGACGAATCTCACAACAACAATAAACATAACTAAC
>JAFELO010000598.1:120639-155108 GCA_017140195.1 Eumaeus atala | reverse complement strand
GTTATATTGATAAGTGTAATTTCTAATACGTGTCATAGAACAGTAAGGTATACATTTAAGTGAATGAATCGCCAGTTTTGTTGGCCGAACTACTTATTATCGGTAAAGTGGAATAAGGGGAGTTTACAGCTTTTTTAGTTCCACATTATTGGTTTCTCATATTCACGCGAGTGTTTGGTGCATTTTTACACCAAGGGGCAATGTAAGCGTTGAAGCAACTGCTGACGTTCTATAAAACTTTGAGTGCGGATGTTTAACATCCGCACTCAAAGTTTTATAGATGAACTGTTGTACTTCTGTCATAAAAACTAGGCTTCTCACAAATCATCACTTTAAAACTCGTAATTTTAACAGATCCTCCGAGTTTGTTTCCCCGTTTCTACTAAGGATAGGGCTAAAGTTGAACCGGTGATAGATTTTTTGTCATCATCATCAGTCCTTATCGGTCCACTGCTAGACATAGGCCTCTCTCAATGAACGCAAAGACCGCCGGTCTCCTGCTACTCGCGTTCTTCCTGGCGGGTTATTGCACGGAAATCGTCTTCCCGCCTGGCGAACGGTCGACCAACATTTCGTTTCCTATACGCAGCCTCCACTCCAGACTTACTGGCCTATCTGCCATCTTTTCCACTGAGCGTGTGACTAGCCCATTGCCACTTCAGCGAGCTTATTCTTCGCGTGATATCGGATACTTTACAGACCAGCGAAACAAACTCAGCGGGATTGATGATTTAGTATAATACACACAAGTCTAATTCATCTAATAATAACAGTCTCTACACATCTAAACTTATTATTTATTAACAAATACTAAAGTTTTATGACTACGTTAGGAATTCTGTCGGACAGAGAAACACCCCATATAGCACGTTCAACAGCCCACTGAGCTACCGCAAACTTGCGGACCAGTCGTGAATTAAGAGGCCGTGTTTCGGCCTGTAGGTCATCACGGGAGTGACACATAGGTTGAAGACTGTCGCCTACAAGCTCTGCGGTATGGGCGACGCGAGAATGTGATGAAGTTTCCGGAATGTTGCCCAGCCCAACTGAATCCTTCTATCAGCTTCCTTCTCGAAGTTATGTCTACGTAATTGCAATAGTTACCCGAAGTAGACATATTCGTCTACGACTTCGAGAATAGCACCAACGACGTTGACCGGCCTATGGAGAACGTATTCATTGAACATGACCTTTGTCTTGTCAAAGTTCATCCTAAGGCCAATACGTCGGAAGGATTCATTTAGGCTGTGCAACATCACCTGCGAGCTCTGTTATGATATGGTCGATATTTTTATTAATTTTAATAAGTCTATTTAATAAGTCTACTTAATAACTCTATTTAATAAGTCTATTTAATAAGTCTATTTAATAAGTCTATTTAATAAGTCTATTTAATAAGTCTACTTAATAAGTCTATTTAATAAGTCTATTTAATAAGTCTATTTAATAAGTCTATTTAATAAGTCTATTTAATAAGTCTATTTAATAAGTCTATTTAATAAGTCTATTTTGGAATAAAAATATTTTCATTTCATGGCAACAAAATTAGTGCTGCTCTCACAAGTCCACAGAGTCTAAAATGTCAATCAAACAGTCAAAGAAATACCTTCCGCCTCAAAAGAAGAGATTATTTACTTCTTTGATATGGCCTATTGGGAGGATTGAAGAGGGCAATGCAGATGCACTAAGAGGTTTTGTTAAAAATATTGTTATATTCTATAACACTAAGAGGTTTTGTTAAAAGTATTGTTATATTCTATAACACTAAGAGATTTTGTTAAAAATATTGTTATATTCTATAACACTAAGAGGTTTTGTTAAAAATATTGTTATATTCTATAACACTTATCTAACATCTAACTCCACATGCTCATCCGTTACGCATCATTATGTACGCGACGGATTGATATTTAACATGGCGTCTAATGTACCGTGTCTATGGGGATGATGGGGGCTGTCTATGGAGCGTGTAATTTCAATTTTTAACGCCAACAACCCCATGATTCTAGATCAGCGCGTTGGAGGCTAGCAAGCGTAAGATCATGGGGCTCTTACGCCTGGCTGAATAATGTGGTTGAGGCAATTTTTGTGCGGATTAAGGGAGTTGTTGAGGCAGACAAAAGTTTAATCTTTACAATCTTGCAACGTCAGGTAGTTGAGGTAAAAAAGCGTATAATCATTACATCCTAGTGACTTCAGGAAGTTGTTCAAGCCAATATGCGCCTATGTATTAGATGCTGACAACTTCAGAAAGTTGTTGGCACAAAAAAGGTAGCTTAAAATATAATATTGATATCCTTGTACACCAAATATTTGTGGCTGCAGAGAGTGTGAGGTAATACGACCGGAGAGCTAACTCACATAACTCATGCGTGAAGTGATGGTGGTTTTATTAAACGATATTTATATATTTAAGGAATGGTGGGTAGGGTAGCCGAGCTGCATAAGAGGAGGCAGTGCCATGCATGGTGCACGACACTACATCCTCCTGTGCAACGGAATTGGGCCGGCGCGAGCGGGGAGGTACCTCTCGCTCATATAATACCACCGCAAAGTGACAGTGTCGCCTTTCGTGCGGTTTGTGAGGAGGGAAGGAGGGCAACACATCGGCAAAGTAATTGTGTGGATGTTCATGGGCGTCTGTAGTTGTAAAAAAGGCTCCGACTGCTCGTTTGCTCTCCTATTCTATAAAAACAAAATGTCTTCGATCGTTTAATACAGATGCGTAGGGTAATACAGATGCGTTGTCCTCTTCCGTCGTCCCTTCATATAGGCCACAATACGTACATATATGTAAGCATCGTAAACATAATTAGTTTATTCATCATTATCATCATCATTATCAGCCCTTATCGGTCCACTGCTGGACATACGGCTCTCTCAGTGGACGCCAAGACGATCGATCTCCTGCTACTCGCATCCATCCCGGACCGGCTCCTGCACGGAGATCGTCTTCCCACTTGGTGAACGGTCGACCAACACTTGGTTTTCCTAAACGCGACCTCCACTCCAGAACCTTATTGGCCCATCTGCTATCTGTTCTTCTGAGTGTGTGACCAACTCATTGCCACTTCAGCGACCTTATTCGTCGCGTGATATCGGATACTTTAGTTCTCTGCCTTATGAATTAGTTACGAATTCTGTCGGACAAAGAAACACAACAAATACCCAAATAGTTTCTCAGTTTGTCGCAAAAACTTAACCAACAAGTTAAGCAAGCATTAACTCGCAAATAACATAGTAATCACGTTTGTGAGCTGCGCATTTAAATAACAATGCAGTTACATTTAACAGGAGTGTAAAATATTTAACAATACAGTTAAGTTGTGGTGTATTATCGAGGCAGTAAAATTTAACTGCTCTTAAATATAGGTAACGAATGCGCGGTTATTTGTTTTCAATTGCTATGCCATTGGTTTTTTAATGCGTTTTATTATTTGCCAATGTGTAATCTTTAAAGTGTTAAAGGTTTACCTCATTGGATATTAGTTTTCTTTCATAACTTACGATTACTTATTAAAAAGGAATACTGCCAATAGCTAATTCCACCCGTAACTCGAGCGTTCCGCGCTAATCCGTTAATAAAAAAAGAGGTTGCGAGCGTTGTATCATTATAAAAGTCCGTCCGTCCGTATGTACATGTGTCAAAAATGTTTTCTCAGGAACGAGTAGCAGGATCAAGCTGAAATTTACATGAAATATTAAGGTCTGCTACATCTTAAAGTCCTGATAAAATCGGACTTACATATCAATGTAATGAAGAGATACATGAATTACATGAATTTTTGTGAATGTTTTCTATGCGCTCGCACAAAAACTGAAACCTATTATACCAGGACCTTACCAAGGTAAGCCCTGAAGACAACTGACCCTGAAAGCCTGAAAACAATCTTTAAAAGCTTGTCTATCTACCTTTATTAGACGTCATATCAATGGGATGTAACCTTTTTTGAACTGAACGAATAAATTTAAGAAAGATATCGTAGACAAAACCACGTGCAATAACATAATCTCCACATATCTGATACGCTCATAAACACCCTAGCCATCCCTAAGGTCACATCACCACCCCCGAACTCATCCCTAGAGAAACCGTCCCTTATAATGTAACGCTCATTTGACAAGGGTTTCTGGCTATTTATTACAACTATAACAAGCTTAACACTGGCCATAAAACTAGTTACAGTTCTAATGGTGTTGCTGGCAATACAAAAGTTTAAGATGAAAAAAGTATGGACAGCAATAAAACAGAGGTAATTTGTTCCAATTTGGAGTTGTGGACAGTGAAATCCTAATCAGTTGAGGTAAAACATTTGAGTGAGACTTTTGTTTTTTCTTTCTCTGCGGAATGTGTTAAGGCCAACCAGTACGCGGAGAACTTGATGGTACAGCTGTGTTTGTGAAAGCGGTAGCATTCGACGTGCGTGCTGTCACAGGCTCATCTCGGAGAGACTTTCTTAACATTGCTTATTTATAACTCTTCTCCCCTATGGCACCATTCTCTACAAAAGCCCCGCTTCAAATATACCTATTTTATTTTATTATTCAAGAATAAAATGTCATATGTCACTCGTGAATTGCTTCGTGATTTTTCGTTCCTAGTATGTAATGTTTATATAATAACCTAGATTTAATGCGATATTGTTAGTCTTAAGATCAAACTCTCTACTTATACTAAAAGACCTGTTAGCAATTCTTCATGCCTTTGTTAATAAACAATATATATATAGATAATAATGTTGCTAGTGATAATAAAAAAAAGCTTTGGATTTATAACTCTCCATTTCATTGTCATTCGGATGCGATAAAAAAATAAACTGCCCATTATCAAATTAAGCAATTATAATTAAAAGCAGACAAGCGATTTAACAATTATAGGAGTTTGATGCAAATTTAATGGCGTATTGTGTTGAGACAATCAAGTTTAATTCGAGTGCGCATCTGCCCCTATCAACCCCGACCAGAGGTAAACGACATCCCCTTACCATACCACCCCATTGTCAAAGGGGTCTCATAAGGATGGTCCTATAAACGTTGTAACGCTCCGCAAACAATTTTAATGGAGGGGGAATCCGTGTCATAACGATACCCGCACTGAATAAATAAAGGGTGTTCACAACATACCCTGAAATACGATTAAGTGCTTATATACTCCCTACAGATCAAAAAAGGGACGGAGATACGCGAAGCTATGTGTTAGAAAGTAACAGAACACGAAGGGGAGATGCGGCAATTAAGGGGTAGTCGAATTGGGCCAAATTTAAGCGGAAAGCTATTTATCTGTACATTACTTTATATTAGATCCATTAGTGTGAGCGAGAGCGGTATACGTTCGAGTGGGATGTCATTATGCGACAAATTGGGGTAGTTAGGAAATTGGGATTCCGTCTCGTATTTCGCGGGCCGTTAGAGCGAGATGGCGCGCGTGTGAGTGGGACTTGCGAAGATCAATTGGACAGAAATAACGCCTTTGTCAGATAATTGGGCGAGTCAATTTATAATTGTCGGTAGTTGGTTAGTGATTAATGTTCGCTTTAGAAAATTATACGGCCATTTCGTGCTTAGCAAATGATTAAACTAAACGGCGCGAAGTTAAATTGAGTGATAGATTTTATGAAACGTCATCTAATTACTTTTTATATAAGCTTTGGGCTGCCGTTGCGTATATCAAGGTGCCTTTGTTAATGGTTGCGCAATTTATTAGTTTAAAAAGACACTAATAAGTTTAACGCTGCTAAACACGACAATGGCCTCCCGATATGATTTTTTTTCACATCTGTATTTTTTAATGCAGATGCGTTGCTTTCTTTTCCTCCACCCGTCCAATCGGCCACCGGGCAACAATGGAGCACAAACCATACAAAACGCGACAACGTATCTGTCACTTTACAGCGGTGTCTTGTCATGTGTACATCCCCGGACGAGCCGGCACAATATGGCTGCTGTGCAACGAGACATCTACCTCTTACCAAAACTTTTTTATTATTATACCTCGTTCCCACTAGCACACACAGCAAACCGTGGAAAAGCATTCATGATATATATTAGAATAAAATTAAAGATCATAAAATTATTTTAAAATAATACAAAATGTAGAACAGGTAGAAATTATGTATGAATGTACTTCAGAGATAATAGATCTATAACATTACACACATATTGTAACATATCATACATATCAAAGATACATTACATATCAAAGATATTGCAGAATAGAGAAACTCAATAAAATTAACTCTGAAAAAGTGTGCTGATGAAAATAATCGTATAAAAAGGACATAACGCTTGAATAATAATCATGTTTCTAAAACAATGTATCGTTAAATAATATATCAACACAATGAAGTATATAAAATTTTACGGCTGCACAATATACATCCTTTGCCTGTATTTATAAATATAAAAAAAACTCCCTCCACGTCACGTGTCTCGGAAGTGGACATCATATCCGTTTTTCCCGGACGCTGTCTATTGTTCGTTTTCGGAAAAAGAGTTTGCCTCGTTAAAAGTTTATTGACGTTATAGATTTATTGGTTTAACGGTCCCCCGAATGTATTCATGTTCGATTCGAAATTGGAATGTTGTATTTGTCATGCAAAGGTTGGTACTACATGACGATAAAAAAGTCAATAAGAATTATGTTATATAACAATGGAACTATGGAGGGTGCAATTTCTAAACTTGATATCCGTAGGTGTATACCTCCTTTAGTCTATCCTCCATAACTACTAATAGTTAGTTTTATCTTTTAAAGCTTTATAGTTTTATTTTTTAAAGCTTTTTTATAGCATAGTAGAGCCACTAGATAGTAAATGATCACCAACGCCCACAGACATTCGCAACATCAAACGTCTCGCAGATTCGTTTGATTTTCGGAGTGAAAACTCTTTTTTACAAAACCACCATGAATTAACAGCTACGCTGTCGCGTTTCGAGATGCATATAAGTTCCCGGTGGCTCACTGAGGAGTGGATCACCACGGCTTAATATATATTGCGGATAGGCATCGGTAATCAACAAAATGTTCCGACCGCTTATTTGTCCACATGCTATAAAATCAAGTGTAAGTAGTATTATCTCACTGCCTACCGTATTTCATGATAACAAGTGACCTAGAAGTAACCTTTAAGTCTTAAGTTTACGCGAATGTTACTCATTACAATAGAACTACTTTTACGGATTCTATCGCGGTATCCTTTAGATATTGTTAACATACTTGCAGAGAGTTCCGCTTTTTTCAAGGCGCCGAACCCTAGACACATCAACACAAGCTTGCTCATACGAGTCCACGTACACCAGGTAGGCCAAGTGACAAGGCTCATACGAGTCCACGTACAGCAGGTAGGCTAGTGACAAGGCTCATACAAGTCAACGTACAGCAGAGCCGCGCCACTCCAGGGCGGAGCCCCGGGGCGCCGCGTGTCCAGGGGCGAGGAGGTATTTGTTCTATAAATGCGAAAGCTTGTGTGTATGTTTGTTACTTTACACTCTAAAAATACTGAACGTTGTGAAATAAAATTTGGCATAGAGATTAAAATTACGAATCATAGAAAGATCACTTTTTATCTCGAAAAAAAGAATAGTACATGTCGCCTTTTCAGAGAGACAGGCGTTTCAAGCGTTCTGAGTTTCCGGTGGCCCAATGGAGGAAGAAGGAAAGAAGAGCAATCTGCATAGTAATTATTCAGTTGGTTTTTTATAGGATCGGCGCAAGCGAGTCGTTTTAACAACTACCGACGCCAATAGACAGCCGCTTTATTGTTTTCACGCATATGCGTTTCACTTTCCTCCCCTCCAATGGGCCATAGGGCCTAAGGGGGTCGATATTCATCGAAATACTTTTAAAACTTCCCATCAGCTTAATCTCTTTTTTCTTCTGCGGATAGACCTATTACTGCTGACTGTGTTATTGCGTCTGCCATGACGGTCCATTGGGAAGGGCTTCATGTTATCAACAGCCATCAGGCAGGTGTAAGAAATACATAAAAATTAAAGTCCAGTAAGATAATATAGATGTCCAACCTCCTCCCGAGCGGAGCCGCGGGGCGCCGCGTGTTCACGCGCAGGGGGTGAGAACTTAAGTAATGTTCGTGATATATTGTGATGTTAATTTTTTATCCGGTGTTTTTCCGTTCGGCTCTTTCATACCATCGGTAAAATTAATATGGCGGTTTCGACGTCTATTTTAAGTTAATCTATACAAAAAACAAAGTCCCCCAAAGGATGTCCTGTCTGTGATCGATTTTCTCAAAATCTCCTGATTTCACGAGGAACGTTTTAGTGTTTAATTTATTAACAGGTGAATCCGGGGTGGATCGCTAGTATTCGTATAAGTTGAAACGAATTAATCTGTATTGAAAGTATTTAAAGGAAACGTTTATAATATAATAAAGAACATTATATTTGATACAATTTTTATGAAATGAACTGCGAATATAAGATTAAATCGTGTTCATCTGTAATATAGGTCCCTAAACAAAAATTTCGGGTTTATTCCTTGACTATATGTCACGAGTATGTACTCTGTTTGTTTCCTTTACAGACGTCCAGACAGACAAATATTGTATTGAAGCACAAGATGAGCCTATATGGGCCTTTCTTTTGAGGTAGAAAACTTTAGAAAAATCTTTTCTTATTTTAGATTTACAAGTCAACGGAATCCTAAAACATCTTGTCTATTTTTAGGTTTACAAAACTAATGGATTCCTTGAAACATCTTGTCTATTTTAGGCTTACAAATTAATGAAATCCTAGAAATATCTTTTATATTTTTAGGTTTTCAGATTAATGGAATCCTAGAAACATCTAGTCGGTTTTAGGTTTACAAATTAATGGAACCCTAGAAAACATCTCGTCACATAATAAGTCAATTTTGATGCCGGATTCGCAACTAGCGGGTAGATGATGATGATGGAGCAGAAGATGATGTTTAATCTCCACAGCGCCATCAGCGTCACGCTACGAGCGCTTGAGACGTATTAATTGACGCAAAAACAGCCTAATGTCATAGTGCAGGAGCTGATCGCACTTTTAGTGAGGCGCTACAGCTCATTGTACACTTAAAGGACATTCGATTATGTCAACAAATGCTTTATAGCAACTCCCTTTCAAAGTATATAAAATTTTAAATGCCTATGAAGATAGAAATATTGTTGAGAAATTGAGACAAATATATAACAACTGTGACACGTGGCTTATTAGCGCTCTCTCTCTCTCTCTCTCTCATTACCATTTTTTTTTTCAGAGGGACCTATTACTGATGGCGGAGCTGTTGCCCTCGCCCCTACAGTTCGTCGGGTCTACGGAAGACTTTTTGTCTTCAACTCTCTCATTACCACCCAACAAGCTCCATTATATAACGAACCCAATTAGATAACGCCAAATATACAATATATGCCCGTAATAAGTACCGTAAGGATTTGTGTTACCGGAACTAGACAACAGAAATATATTTACTATGGAAATACATATAGTGCATATATAAACAGCCATGACCTAGGCGAGATTCGATCCCGCGATATCTGACGTACCACGCGGACGCGGAAAACGATCGGCGCGTTTATGACAACGCGTGCTGACCTGTTCACACATCAATGCCGTTGCGTTTAGGATGATTAGGTTACATGTAATCTGGAGCATCATCACATTCCCCTATTCGACACAAAAAACAACAAGATGGCATCTAAAATATTAAAACATGCGTTTAGATTCATTCCAAAAACCTGTGTAAGATGCAAAAGATCGTTAATCACCTTATTAAAAATTCTCTTCTATCGTGTACAGATAGCTCACACACTAGCCTACCTAACCTACACGATTAACCTATGTAGATACGCCCGGTCGTAACCACGAACGATCGGACGTATTTTTTACTCATTACAGTTCGTTTCGTAATTCCACAACCGACTCTTATACTATAACCACCGCCCGTGGCTCATTACATCGTAATTTCAAATGTAAATTCTTGCCTTTTCTTGGACATCGAAAAAATTTCATGTACCAGTAACTTCAGCACCTAATGGTGAAGTAAAAACGTTCTTAATAATTTGCGTTTAAAGATTATTATTGAACAATCAATTAACGTCAGTTGGAGTAGGATTTTTTAAATGTAATTATATGCTAGACTAGTTTGTTTTATGACGACAGGAGCCGCCCGCTACTAGTAAATCTTGAGTTAAAATTTATACAGGAACAATTTGCGAGTCACATGCGCATGAAAAAGAAACTCATGATTGACACTGAAGACTCATGCTTTAGTACATAAAATAAGATATTCATGTTTTAATTTATAATGTGTAGTAATTTAAAGTCAGCTATATATTAAGGTCAAGACTTTTAAATGATGTTCATTTACATTCATCGCTAACGCTAGCTGCATGCACGAAAAAGCATACTTTTTGATGATGATGTTCTATAGCTTTGCTATAGTAATGTTCTGTGTGGGTGGAGCCTACGAGCGAGTGAGCTTAATAAGTCGTCTCTTTCACTCCATATGGCTATGCGTTCAGATCACTTACGAGAACCGTTGTCACGTCAATGATATTGTCCGTAACCCGACTCACAGACAGCCAGTCTTTTAATAAGAAGCATATTCCTTTTAGGACCGACAGCCTAACGTGTTCGACGTAGAACGGGGGTGTAACACGCCATAAAGGATTACGGCGTAGAAATTACGATTTTTTTTAAACTCCTAATAACACTTTTTGTTCCAATCCACCGAATGCAAACATACACTGCAAAGTGGCGTAACGTAGCATACGAACAGCCGGAGAACATCCTAAGCGTCGGTTTTAGCCCTGTGGTGTCCGGGGCTTGGAGAAGAGAAGTAGAGACTTTAGGGTGATGATTGATTGTAGAAGCCCTCCATTCATTCAATAATTTATTTTTGAAAATGTTTCATTAGCACACGGGGTCGCTAAGATCAGTGAGGCCCGGTGCTACAGCCCTCCTAACCCCCTCACGCCTTATCCACATAAGTAATACTTCAACTCTACAATTCGACACGAGGACATAACTAATAATGAGCCACCTGCACGCAACACGTTGGCTTGCAAGTTATAGGTCACTGTGTTGTCAAATGGCCATATATTATATTAATATTTCGCATTCAGCACCTGCCCTATGCGACGATAGACATTAGACAAACAGCTTTTATGAAACTTCAAGTTCGAGGATTATAATACTTTTGTTTGTAAAAGAACATATTGTCTATTAGGTTAACAAATTAATGCAATTTTCTAGAATTGAATCGTCTGGTCTATTTTTATGTTTACAAATTAATGCAATCCTAGGAACATATTGTCTATTTTTAGGTTTAAACATTTATGGAATCTTGGAAATCATCTCGTCACATAATATACTAGAAGGGGAAATCTCAATGAGCGGACAGATTATGATGATGAAGCTGAAGATGGTGTTCAATCTCCCCAGCGCCATCAGCGTCACACTACGAGCGGTTGAGAGGTATTATTGCTGAGTCCCTGCCGGCCCTCTCGCTCATTTGGACCGGTGTGAAATGACATGGATAATGGTCATGGCGAGATGAAGAGATGTGTAGAACACTTTATTCGCAATGGCAAACACCACAATCATAAAACAACAGAATTAAAAAGTAAAAAAAAAAGCCTAATGTACATCTCCAACGAAATGTATTTTCAAAAAGAACAAACGCGTCTGGAGAAAAGAAAGAACAAACCCATGGTTTTGCGAATGTTTATGGGTGTCGGTGGGATGGAGGAACGTGGGGAGGCAGCCAGCGCGTTGCATTGATGACCTTGTGAGTTGTCGGATGAAACTCCATCGCCGCTGCACAAAACCCGCAAAGACGAAGAGATTTGGAAGTGACCACGGGTTAAAGACGAGAAGTTTAATTACTGGCCTTTAAAAAGGTAAGTTAAATAAGAAAGTTCTCTTTCATTTTATCACGAGATCTTTCAAAATACAGTTTTTTAAGTGCGCTTATGGCATGTTACACAAAAATGTGAGATTGCTCATTTTAAGGACGTACGTGCCCAAACATATGACTAAAAAGTGAAGTTGTATGGCAATTTCTATCGTCTAACGGGCGACCACAATGATCTAAAACCCACTATCATAGAAACACGACGGATATATAAATGTTCGCGGTATTCACTGGCGTGACGATCGTCCAGGTGTTGAGGTTAATGTTGCTTGCTCTATAATCTATGTCTTGCGTTTCGGCGCGAAACTTATTACCTGTTAATAATATTAAATCGAATGTTTATTGGGTGTATTGTTTTTAATTACCTCATTAACACATTGCCTTGTTAATTTTGCTGTTTATTGAAATGGTATTAACGAATTGTGTGTACAGATGTTAGCATAGTTGGTATGGTAGGTAGGTAAGAGCAGTGTACATCTAGTAGGTTTTTCATAAGAGGCTTTTTAGTGGCTCAAGACCTTAATAAAACGACACCAAAATATTCCCTCGCCGAATGTACACGTAATGCTACACACAGAGATAATTGGAGACAAATAGCAAAAGCTGCTACCAAGCATGTCAAGTCAGATTATTCCTGACCACGACCACTCCACCAGGAGTGTACCACCAAGGAGAAGTGTCATGTTGCATTGCAGTTGAATTTGGCCCACACGACCGGGAAGTATTTCTCCACCTACGTAAAATGATGAACTTAGATGTGCAGTTTGTTAGTAACTTATTGGAGGGGAGGATTAAAGGAAGGCAACGCATGCGCATTACAATTATGCAGATGTTTGTTATTGATTACGATCATAGGTATCGGTCATCCAAGTTCTCTGATTGATCGTTTGTCCCCTTATAATAAATGCTTGGTAATCAAAACCGGCCGGTTTATACGGGGAGGTCCCTCTCCTTCTTCTTACTGTTTGCGAATTTCTGGTGACCCGTTGGAGCAAAAAAAATCGTGTTTGCATTACTTACAATCGAATCACTTCGGACTTCTCCCATTTTCTACTCATTAAATACGTTGCGGGTCCCAAGGCAGTACATGCTTTTTCCCTCGAGTTCTCTGTGGTCATAGCGATGGGTTCACTGGGGATGCCGCCGTCGACCCTGGCGATACACGAGTGGCAGAGGTGGGAATGAGTGATAAGCCAAGCCCGTTTATAAAAAAGAATCTCTAATCCGATGTTTAAAGGCATCGGTCATCAAAAGGGTCGAGCGCTCGTTTTCCCGCTTATAGCCCTTACATCTACCGTGACTATATATAACGTCTTAGCGTTTCCTCCTGGAAAAAGCGCGATGATTCTATAAAAAGGTCAATATTTATCGTTGATCTTGTGGCTACGATGAAAATAACGGGCCAATTTCGTTCAAAAGTAAATCGATAATTTTACTTTTTGAAGATTTCGAATAATTTCTTTATTGTTGGGACCTATTATCGTTGGCGATATTACTGCATTTGACATAAAGGTTCATCGGACTGGCGAAGACTTCTAGTTTAGAGAGACAAAGGGGGAGAGATACCCCCTCTTTTTTCCCGTGGACGGGAAGAGGTGTACCGGGTTGATTTTGATTTACACTATAATAATTATTGTTCCCCTCCCCACACTAGTGGGTCGGCGCGCGCACGATGCTGTTAATGAGACGGAAACGTGGATAAGGATCATTTAATTTTGAATATTCAGGAGCTTAAAAGTAGTTTCTACCTTAAACAAGAGACATTCTTTTTAATTTGAAAGCGTTAGAGTTTAAAAGCTGTAAAAACTAAATACCTGCCTGTGCACAAACCACTAGGAGTCTAAAAGGCCCATGTTACACCATGAACATTTAAGCGTCCGGCGGCCCGCCTAGGTCAGATGTGAAATCACCGATGAGCTGTAAAAACTATCAATGTTATAGAAACGAGGCTACATAATTACAACAGCACCACGCCCTGGCTGTCTCGAGCGGAGCGTTGGCAAAACAGATAACGCAAATTATTAAAAAACAACAACGGCACTTCGGAAGTGTGGAATGAAGTGAAAATTTGAATAAAGCACGCCATAGACATACATTTCAATCATATACTATCCCCATATTTATTAAGTACATTAAATATATGCAAATGATGTTAAAAAATAAATATTCAGATATTATATGGCGTTACACGAGGCTCAATGGGTCCTACAAAATTCCTCAACACGCCTATGGAAATCTTCGCGCCTATCTAATTAGATATTATAAAAAAAAACAAAAATCCCAAGTGTACAAAATTACCACTAACAGGGAGGAATGATTAATCTGACTGCTTATGGTCTATTATATAGAATCGAGCGTTATTAAGACGGTTCTAATGACACCTCATCATGGAGATAGAAGAGAAGCCAGCCTAAAACATGTCCGTTTAGTTCGAAAGAAAGATAATGTGTTGATATTTAAGTTTACGTAAATGTTATTCATACATTTTATTATACAATAAAACTATTTTTACGGATTTATTTAATTATTTAACTAGCACGACGATGCACGAGATGCAGACTTTTCAGTCCTCCAGGCTAGTTAAATAATTAAATAAATCGCGATAAAATCCGTAAAAATAATTTTATTGTAAAATGAACATGTGGTTTACTATGTCTCTCTTTTTCTCGTACATTGCAATGCGTAGTGTGAATTTAATTGAAGACAAGACAGACAAAAATAAGATCTCATCTTCCTGCTCCATTATCATACACGGAGAGTCGCGGTCATATGTATGTATATGGCGTCCCTTCTCTAACTATATTAACTTTGTATGAGTGTATCATCATGCGTTACAATCCGTGAAATCGTTCAGGCTATAGCGGTAGAAATCTAAGTTTTAGCAGAGGTCAATTGTGTAAGAAAATAAAAATTTAACAAAAATGTTTTGGAGAGAACATATTCGTTTAATTTTTAGACAAAATCATTTCCTTTTTAAATACAATTACACAAATTAAGTTTTACTTTAGCGTGGCCCTAACATATAATATATAAACTGGTTATTCGAAAAAAAAAAATAATTTCGTAAAATTTTCAAAATCCTACAGACGGCTATGATAAAAACAAACAATGAAATTTATATAATAATAAAGATAAAAATATGCGAATACGACTTTCAACAAATATTAATACCAATTATAATAATACAAATAAAATATAATTATAAATAAAAAATCTTTACATAATCAACTTTATGCGGAAGATAAAAGAGTATTAAAGTTTTATAATTACAAATAATTATTACCTTCCAATTGAACAATGTTCAAAAACCATTTTTGAATTACTCTTGTGCTGTAATTTTCAGGATTAATTTTCATGGTAATAAAACATGTGTTAATAAATCAAGTAATAAAACCTCTTTAATTGTGAATGAATAGTTTAAATGTGAATGGCAGTAATAAAAGCATCAAACGTAGGAAGTACATTTTATTTTGCAGAGACATCTGCTTAATCACATTAAAATTATTTTTTGTATTCCTTATATCACTATTTCATTTAAAATTCTCTTTCCACGTAGAAAAAGTGTTTCCTTTCTATTTAACTAGCATTTTATCGGATTTTATTTTAGCCCAAACGGCATATTGAGCAGTTTTTTAATTTAATGTGGCCATATATTTGCCAATACTTACTACTTACTACTATGTACTGGTGTTTGAAGGACATCCTCATAATAGTCATCACAACTCAAATACTTCCACTGTTTTATTTTCATTATTTATTAGTGGGATCTAAGACAAGCATTTACACTATATTTAAAGACAGCTTTTGTTCTTTACGTGATGAATGAGAATATTAAAGTATGGATTTAAAAATGTATTAGTGTCATAATTTTTTTATTCGATTTTTTAAAACCTTTATTTAGCCTGGCCTATGGATGGACCAGTAAGGTTCTGGAGTGGAGTCCCTGGTTTAGGAAAGCGAGGTGTTGGTCGACCGTTCTCCAGGTGGGAAGACGATCTACGTGCAGTAGACGGTCCAGGATTGATGCGAGTAGCAGGAGATCGGTCGTCTTGGCGTTCATTGAGAGAAGCATAGGCTTCTCTTATCAGTCCTTATAGGTCCACTGCTGGACATAGGTCCAGCAGTGGACCGATAACGGCTGATAATAATAATGATATCAATGATTGCGACATGTTGCTATAATTCCAAATAACACACTTCTCTTTAAATCAATACGAAAATCGCTTTACAATAGAGTATTGAAAAATCAATTTTCGTGTTAATTTTAAAATGTTTCCTAAAAAGCATCAGTCTGTGTATGAGTCGTGTTATCTGGTTCCAGTCGCGTCCAGACAAGTCTTATTTTTTAATTAAAATTACTTAATTCACTTCAACAAATTTACCACCTACTGGTTCATTATTAAATGTAATTTCCATCTGTAATCAGATCTTTTCCAGTGTTTTAATTACTTGACTATAAATAACAAACATTACATAATTAAATCTACTCAGTACACATGTGTGTGTAATTTTGTTTTCTTGTTTGTTTATTCAGCAATGTTTTAAAAATTAATTCAAGATGGGACTTTATAAACGATATTTCCTTTTAAACGTCAACATTACTCTAGCAAGCCTAGATAAGACAGAAACCGGAAGAACTCGACGGGGCGGCCATTTTTCAAGTGATTGTTAAAAAAGTGACATTTCGCTAAAATTCAACATTCGCCTAGCTGCAAGGACTGTTATTAGTTTATTTTATTTACCACACTACTGCACAACTAAGGAGTGATTGTGATTTTATAAGCTTTGCCCTTGAATAACAGGAGCCAAATTAAACACTAAAGCCTTTCTCCCGAAAAGCTATATTCGAGATACCGCTGAAAATCCGTCTAGTATTTTGAGTATGTTTGCGATTTTGAAAAAATCGATAACCTACAATCAGACAGCTTTCAAAGGACCTAACTAACCTTTTTGATCAAGGAAAACTTATTATATTATAAGCTGCTTAAAATATCCGACTTCTGTAAATTCTAGCAAGAAACACTTGCGTTTTTATTTTTCAGTTTTTGACGTTGTCTGTCTATTTGTCATTCATCATTCTTCTTAATAGAAAACGTTGCGCGCACGAAGTTGCCGGTTTGAGTCTTATATTAATTAACAAGCTCTACAGAATCTTATAAAATAATGTACCCATAGAAATGTATAATTGACATTTGGTCAAAAGTTAAGCAATGAAATAATGTATGACCACTGAATACCATAAATATTACTTATTCAAAAGTCATAAAATGATATTTAACATTAATTGATTCAATTTATTTCACTGACGCGGTAATTTGATTTTTTCTCGTAAGTAGAGTGACAAGAATGTTAAGCTGCATTAGGCCCCGGTTTTTGGTTCCCAGTGAAAAGTTTACCAATTGAAAATTTTGGAACTTAGAATCCGGAGTCAGGTTGAGTTTGAACCCGAAACGTACGAAACTATACAATGATGCTAGTGGTTAGTACTTCGGGAAGGTTACATTCAAACATAGTTGAGTATACAGAATTACAGAACATACACAGAACATTTGCTTTTTATTTTATCAAAAATCTTTCTGGGCGTTCACACGATTCAATTAGCCGAAATCGGACACCATAATCATGTCTACCTCACTGGTTCTGTTAATTTTTGCGAGCGTCTCTATAAAGCTTGTATGTTTGTTGCATGGAGCCCTTCCGGGATCCGTCAAGCCCGTTCAGGTCGATGCAGGGAACGTCCGCTACAGCCTGAAAGGGATGACGGATCTTCACGTGTGAGACGTCAACTGAATCAATCTGGACAACGCCAGCAACATTCATTCACTCCAACTTTCCTGCCGACAGTCCACAAGTAAGGTGCACGCGATTTTACTAATGGCTGATAATTGTTAGTTTTTCTGTCCGTCCGTTGTAGCCGTTTAGTTTCCATAATGCCGGTCTATGTTACTAATACGCACGCAACGTAAATAAATATTTTACTAATGTTAACGTTTCGATACCATATAGACATTAACAAGTAACGTTATTTTTTTATACAATGGGGGGTCAAACGAGCAATCAGGGTCTTTTTACGACTACCGACGCCCATGAACATCCATATAATTGCTATGCCGATGCGTTGCCCTCTTTCCCCCAATGGGCCACCGGCTACTCACAAACCGCACGAAGTGCGACACTGCAGATGTAACTTTACGGCGGTGTTATGTGAGCTAGAGGTACCTCCCACGTCGTGCTGACCCAATTCCGTTCCATAGGAGTGTAATGTATATGTAGTGCCATACACTATGCATGGCACTACCTCCTCCTGTGCAGCATGGCACTACCTCCTCCTGTGCAGCATGGCACTACCTCCTCCTGTGCAGCATGGCACTACCTCCTCCTGTGCAGCATGGCACTACCTCCTTCTGTGCAGCATGGCACTACCTCCTCCTGTGCAGCATGGCACTACCTCTTTCTATAAGTTTGTTAACATAACTTGACTCAACTAGAAAGAAATTGACTTTTTAAATCACTGGAAACGAAACGAAATTACATCGTTTTGTTTGACCCGCTTCGACATAGAGAACCGGTTTGGCCGAAACTCTATATTTATATGAGTGGGATGAGAACACAGACTGTCGGCTACGTCATAATAAAAGTAATGTTGTCGTAGCCGAATTTCGGCCACGTTTATCATGTTTATTCGGCCATCACGGAGAGCAGTCTACGCGGGACATATGGTGCACAAGTGTTTGGTCTGACATGAGTGCACTGTCTTTTCCCTCATTCCCGTGTTCCAATGGGACGGCAGTCCAACACGAGCGGAGAGACATCAGTCGCCGGACCCACGGCTTGACGTACTCTCCGACGCATGAGGGCGTAACACCGCCAATTTCCTAACTCCGGACTGTTGTTAGAAATTGAATGAAAAATCCTAGCAACACTTCTTGTTTAGTCCGATTCGGGATTCGAACCCGGGCCTCATGTACATTAACGTTCCTATCACTAGACCGCGAGGCACACTTGGCTACAAAATCTCATATCTGGTGCATCTCTCCCGTCTACGGAAAAAAGAGCACAAAAAGCTAGTCTCACCCGTGCAATTGTAGCTCCAGTACAAGTACTTTAAGTCTTATCATCTATTAAGGACGGGCCCGCGGACATGACCCTCTCCACGAGCCAAACGTTTTATGGAAAAAAACGCCGAAGCCATTTTAGCTACCGCGCGCGAACTGCCCCGGACGTCATTCGGAGGAGGAGACAGATCTCTCTCTCTCAGAGGAGAAAATACTTAAATAGTTATTACAAACACTATCGGGATGCACCTCTCCCATCTGCGGGAGAGATGGGTCGATCACTCCATTTTTCGATCACACTTTTAAGCCTAGTCTCATCGCCCGGCAGCGCTCTAACTACCCGATGTGGCTGTATTGGGTTTCTCTTCGCTTCCACAGCATAATCTCAGGTCCGTTTCCAAGACTGGTCATCTCACCTGTGTCTCCGTGAGGCTCAGCGCCTGGGCCAGCTGCTTCCTCTCTGCGCCCACCACGTAGTGGTTCTTCTCGAAGGCGTGCTCCAACTTCAACAGCTGTGACGGTGAGAATGCGGTTCTGATGCGCTTCGGCTTGCGGAAGGGCTGCAGGAGGAAGCCGGGTATGTCTGGACCTGGTGATGAGACAAGAGTTACATAAGAGCGGGTGATTCGGTCCTGGATGCAAGTGGCGGGGATCATCTTGGCGTATATTTTTATTTTTATATTATAGGGGGACAAACGAGCAGTCGGAGCAGTCCATAAACATCCGCACGATTACATAATGACTATGCTGCTAAGTTTGCCACCTAACTGCATAACAAGTATGCGGATGTTTATGGGTGTCGGTAGTCCGACTACTCATCTACACCACTGTAAAATAAAAGAGCCATGGTATAATGGTGGCAATGAATTCTCTGTATGCAACATAATCAGTAGTGCCAACTCAAAAACCTATATTTAAGTGCAATTTTCAAAATGGCGAAGCGCGATGCGAGAAACGACCATTAAAATTAAATTAAACAAAGATTAGCGCTAAACGACTGGCAGCGGGATAATTTGTGATACTTTAGGGTTAAGTTAAACGGAGGATAAACGTATTATAATAGTTATCATTTAATGGTTAGATGGATACTGACTTAATTTAAAACCCATCAGTTAAAACTCTTGAATGTGTATGTAAATTGTACATCTGGTATTTGTAGATGCCTAGCGCCTTCAGAATGGTTCCGTGGCGCGTAGAGTTACGTCTCGTTCACATGATACCGCCATTTGTTCCGGTAGCCCATTGGAGGGAAGGAAGAAAGAAGAAGAAAGAAATGCCTATTCCTTAGATACCGGCAACGCGTCTTTAAGATGCCTAGTCTTGCAAATGTCTCTCGGCGGTGTTATATTACAATTACGAACAGAATTAATTATGCGGACATCTCTGAGCGTCGGTACTCATCTAAAGGCTCCTAAAGCCGTTTTGCCCCTTTGTACAGACTAGGTGCTACCCTCATCTACCCTCATCAGATAGATTAGTGCTCCAGTTTCAAAGCAACAAAGTCTCATGTTAAAGTCTATTTCAAAAATGAAACTTACGTAATGTGACGTAAAATTTCGAACTTAAATGGAAAAATACAGACCGTTAAGGCGAGCGATGGGATTGTCTTTATTTTTTCCACTCGAGTTCCCTTCAGTGAATGTAAAAAAGCTTCACACGTATAAAAGGTTCCGTATATGTAAAACGTAATTCATGTACGATCGCTTTGTTGTCCGCCTGTATGTGTGTCAACATCTTTTCAAACACCTGCAGTACGCGTTACTAAATATCACACAACTATTTATTTTGACCGCCAATTAAATTTGAAAAATAGCATGACGTCATATCTTGATTATCATTATTAACCTGACTCCTAGCCGCATTGTGACAGAGGGCTATGAATATACATAAGTATACTAAGGATCTGCACCGACTTCGCCCGTGAACACGGGCTGGCTGCCTGCTTTTTGAATAAGGAAGGAGTATTGTATATGTATATTTTGTGTATATATATATGTATGTATATATATATATATATATATATATATATATATATATATATATAATTAAAACGAAGAAAGAAAAACAATTATTTAAACACTAAAGACATCGATCGACAATAGTTTAAGACGGAAAAATCAGTGGAAGCAAGAGAACATAGGGCGCTTTTACGCTGCGCTAAATTGGTTAGGTTCGGCATAATCTACGTGCCTACCTATGCAATGCATGCCAAATGCGTCCTCTATATGTCATGCTTAGCAACCACAGATAAAAACAAATAAAGAAATAGGTGTATATATTATGTTAATGTGTAACCATCCTAGGTGATCAACTCTAGGTGAAGAGCGTTACGTGTGTGCGCCCAGGGTGTCTTCGTCTCTTGGCCGTACGTACTTGGTGCCGCACTAAATATTATGTCGTCTAAAGCAAGTAAAGCGTCACGCTGAGAGTTTATATTCCACGTGATTTTACTCCGATTATTTTTTCTGATCTTCATATGGTGCCATAAAGATTTGAGTTCCATAATCGTTTCACACACGTTTGTTTTCAATATCAATTACGCACATGTTTTTTAGTTAACAGACCATCACCTATTTGCAAACACCTTTTCGATGTCCACTTTGTTGAAGGTACTTGCTATATCACAAGCTTTTAGGAATGGCGTGACCTTGCAAGGACGTCCTGATTAATGTATTTTTTATAAGATAAGTGGCAAACGAGCAGGTGGTAGGTAACTACCGCCGCCCATAGACATCCGCATGACCCCAGGTTATGCAGGCACGTTGCCGACCTTTAAAATGGAAGTACGACCTTTTCTTGAAGGACCTATATAAGGAAGGAATATCGTATAGGTTCGGAAATACCGACAGTGGCAGCTGGTTCCACATCGATGTTGCGCGCGGTAAGAAATTGCGCTTGAAACGCACAGTTGTAGACTATAGTATTTTAAGTGATCCTACAATTTATAGCATAGCAACGCCCTCGTAGCTCTGGTGCTGTTAGTCATAGCGTCATGGTACATAGCCTATAACCTTCCTCGATATATCGACTATACAACACGAAAAGAATTTCCCAATTTGGCCATTAGCTCCTGTGATGGACTCGTTACATACACGGCTATATAATATAAACCTGAAGAGTTAACAAACAAACTCTTCAGGTTTATATCATATAGACATAGGCCTCTTTCAATGAACGCCAAGACCATCAATTAATATATAACAAATATATTCATTAATAATCAATTTATATGCATGAACTTAACTGTAAGAGGTAAAGCCATGGGACATTGCAGCCGAATGGAAGTCAAGGAGATACCTCTTGCTCAGATGACGCCACCGTAATGTTAGCTATGCCGTCGCGTTTCATGCGATGCGAGCAGCCTGTGGCCCATAAACAAAGGAGGGCAACGCACCTGAATGCGGATGTCTATCTCATCTTACTAGCGAACCTAAAGCTTTGAGCCCTGGTTTGCCCCATAATTTTAAATAAATGTAGTACTGTTCTGCTGAAGTGTAAACTATTGATAATAATGAAATATTGCTGATCCAGCCTGCTGTCAATCTTCAGCTCTATCGACGATATGTACTCTTGTCGCACCTTAACTGATGCTGTGACAGCGATGAGGAGACCGATACGGCTTCATCGGATTGATATAAGTGCTCAACGGGTCGACGAGACTTTTTTTGGGATCGAAATGGGGCCCCACTCGCAGATGGAAAGGATGTATCCCAATCTCGTATTGGTTATGTTCGTAATGGTCAATTTAACTATTATTGTCATGTTCAGTGAAAAATTGCTGTAAGAGATAGTGCTATGTTGTATAGGGGCTGGTAGTGCCATGTGTGGTGCATGACACTACATCCTCCTATGTAACGGAATTGGACCGGTACGACCGGGTAGGAATCTCTCACTCACTTGATGCCGCCGTAAAGTGACACCAACGGTGTCGTGTTCAGTGCGGTTTGTGAGTATCCGGTGGCCCATTGAGGGGAGAATGTCTACACCCACATATGCAACAGTATTTAAAGGCCTTCGGCTAATCGTTGGCCCCTTATACCCTTATAAACCGGTTTTTTTTTTACCGAACCGAAAAAAACCGAAATTACCAACACAATACACCCCATGTAAAGATCAATATAATAAACTAAATGCCGCTCTAATGTCAAACAAATTTAAAATCGTTAAAACCATATACAATATTTAATTTTCAACTACTTGAATGAAGTTTTAATATAACTCGTATCATCGTAGAAAAATTTTAAGTTATGGCGTTACTTAGATTTGACGATTTTAGGATCTTTTCATTATGCTACCTACCTACCGTATTAGGTTCTTAGAACAAAGTGCCATAAGTGGAAGTGCCTTTGTTTTATTGGTTATTAAAATCTGGAGTCACATGTGAATCTAACAATTATTTACTGCCTTTTTTGTAGAACATGGGGCGAATGAGCAGACGGAGCCTCTTGGTGTCTACAGACGCCCATTAATATAATTATTATGAAGTTTGCCATTCATCGCCATTCCTACACTGGCTACTGGAAACCATAAAAAAGAAAAATTTCACCATAGGATCTGATAATATGCTTTACCTTTGCTGTATTCTCCGGGAATCCTTAAGTTATGTTTAGTGTCTAGGTCTACAAATTGCAACACAACTCTCCCTAACTCTCTCTCTCTCTCTCTCTCTCTACCTGTGTGTCACTGTCTCTCCTGCGCATAATGGTATCAGTCCATCTCATTTTTGGTCTTCCCATTCTTGCTCGAGACACAGTTATCAGACACTAATTTCTGTATTGTTATAAAACGTAAATGTTATTTTAAATCCATGTTCAACCATGGGTTTAAAATAATAATCTATTTCTTGTGGTGAATTTTGTGTGCAACCAGTGATGGAATATTGAGTGTTTAGTTTTAAAAAGGGATATTTTTAAATCTCATTTTGAAGATTATATAATTGGACCCCTGGGGTGGGAGGTGAAAAGGAGGACAACGCATTAACATAGCAGTTGAGCTGATGTTCCTGGGCATCGGTAGTCGCAGAAAGGCTCTGATTGCTATACTATGAAAAAATAATACTAAACAAACTAGTACATAGATAGATAAAAACTATATTTGCAATCACGCTTCAGTTACAAGCTAGTCTAAGCCTAGCATTATGCTTATTGGATCTGCATGAAAAATACCACTTTCCACGTGAAAAACACTACAATTAGTCATCACAAGCCCTGTAAATGCCTATTTAAAAACTTCCCAACAATGTTCCCGCCGCCATCTTGATTATTGGCCGCATATGTCATTAGTGTAATAATATTTTAATAAGAGCTGTTTTAACGAGAACTTCGCGTGTTACCCACCCGAGTTAAGTGGTCGGTGATTATTACGTTAAATAATACGTTTACATAAATTACATTGACTTCTTAATTCGGTAGTATTGCTCATTAAAAGTTGGTTGTGCTAAAAACGGCGGGTTTATTTATAAAATATAACGATCCGCTCCGAATCGCGCGAAAAAATTATTACATTATAATTCTGGTAAGGTTAGTAAGACGCCCGAAGCTGGTAACACTACAACTGTCATATCGTGCGCTTTGGCGTTTAATTTAGACAAAAATAAAAGAATGACCCGAAAAGTGCATGTTTCAGCCTCCAGTTGGCATGCCGGCCTAGACGCACGGTCCATATACACGGTCACATAATCTGTACATCTCGCTGGAAAATAAAGCCCCTTCTCGTTCCCCTTGCACGTCCAGAGCTAGCCACGGTGACGCATCGTGAAGTCGTCATCGACGTCGGGTCAGAACAGACAACATAATAAAGTTGTACCTACATATTATTAGAACTATTTCTGTTACAGCTAATTCATGACAAACCTCGATATCATAGACTACAGAGGGCAGATGTCAAGTGACATTAAACAATTCTCACCAATCGATATTGCAATTCAAAATCGATTTCAAAGTGGTTCCTCCTTGATATTTTCTTCGTATAAAAAACGTTTAATTAATTATGAATTTAAGGTCTTTATTGTTCTATTTTATCGCTTTCATCTTACTTCATTCATCAACATCTGAGTAGATATTAGTAATAATGTCCGTGGACTTATCACACCACGTTGACCTGCCTAGTCCTGTACCATGAGTACTTGTGTTACAGGTATAAACAACTGAAATATATTTAATATCGTTATAAATTTAAGAAATATTGTATATTTAAGATTTTTATTATAGAAAGAGATGTATAAACATCCACGACCTGGGCGGAATTCGAACCCGCGACCTCTGGCGTAACACGCGGACTAACCGCCACGTTACCAACTGAGCAAGCCGGTCGTCAATAATAAAGCGTATTTATAAAAATATAAAGTGTATTTATTTCAAAACAAGTACCCACTTGAAGAAAAAACCTTAATAGCATTTGAGATTTGACATTTAATGTTTCTTGCAGTTTATGTTTTCGGAAATAATATTTAAGGCGTGTTATGTGAAAAAATATGACGAGTAAAATTGTGTTGAAACCAAAGATAATATAGGTAGAGTAGGGACACGATAGGCAGGTCTATGACTATTAGTGTCCGTGTTGTTAAATAGAGAAGAAAGATGAGAGTGCATTTAATTACTATATTTGTCTATCTAATCTCGAGAGCGCATTGCGCGAAAATTAATGAAAAAGGAGAGCCACATAAGTTTCATTTACATTCTCTATCGACATAAACGGCCGTGTTTTAGTCTGACTTCCCTTTTCTATGTCATTTCTATAGTTGAAACTGTGACGCTCAGCGTAACGCTTATATACTACACTTATTGAAGTGAAACTTATCTTTATTCCGCGTGAAGGTGTTGGACGGATTCGGCCTTGAATGTTGTTTATGATACCGTTCACTTGTTCGTTGAAGTTTCACTTATATTATATGCCCCACATTGTAATTTTTTATAGTTTTATGATGTTTGAACATTTGTCACCCAAAGTAACGTACTTTAGATTACATGTTTAGCATCAATTATGTACTTACCTAAATGTGAATCGGCAGAAATTTGTATGAGTTTAAGAATATGGATGAGACAGGCCCAAGACAGAAAGGAATGGCGTGCATTGGAAGAGACCTAAACACAGCATTCAGTGACAACATGTTTCGACATTGAACATTGTGAGGAAGACGCGTCACATTGTGCCTATATATTTTATATTAAGTGAATTCCTATCGCACAAACCGTCTAGTTAACGTGATGATTAAGTGTGTTAATTAGCACTTTTAATCGAACGTCGGCATTTCGTTCCTCATTCAATTAATCATTAATATGTATTAATAAGTAATGACGTAACCTTTTTTGCTAAATATTTCCTTGGTATAGAACCTGTAATGCAAGACCTTACAGTAGTTAGCACAGGGCTAGACTGACTAGTCTTCAAGAGATGCAATCGCTCTCTTATATTCTGGAATTACAATAAAAAAATGTGTTGTTGTTGTTTATATATAATGAATATGTTTATGAAGCCGCGTTTTAGAAGCCGCGTTCGACAACCACTTATAAAATGGAAAAGGTTCTATGCAGAGTATCCGGATTAGATAAATTGACGGTAGAAAAGGGTTTGTCAATCTTATTTTTAAACATACCTATGATTTTAACTCCCACTCATATACCCTTAGAGAAACCCTGCAGTAGATGCCTAGACGTTAATTAGAACCTCAGATCAACGTTACAGAAGAACTAACCAAACACAAACGCTAATTAACATTGTAAGCGTAAAACTTAATGATATCTAAAAAGATTACGTAACATAACCTAACACATTAATTACTCAAAATACGTCAATAAGTGGCAACACTCACAACGGATAATTAACAGATAAAAACGCATATCATCGGACAAAATTAGTGACGGCTGTTTATGGTTCGCTCTATTGTGTTTCTTTTTTATTGTCTATGATATTGTGTTCCGTGAGATTCATAGATAAGTTTTGACGTGTGGGTGTACCGTTTAATATTGGGGATGCTAGATTGTTGGTTATCGGTTTCAGCATTAAGAAATCGGGTAAAAGAAATACTCAGTATACTTTTTTACAAGGGGCCAAATGAACTGTTGAGCTGTCAGTCGAGCTTGTTTCTTGGTTCTTAGAACTTAATAGGTAACACAAATGGGCGTATCTTATGATCTTTTTTACGGAAAACATTAGATTTACAGTCACAAAGCCAGTAAATCTAATAATCAATATTTATATATACTGATTTTTATAGTTTAAGCTAACAAACAAGCCGACGGAGCCATTTGGTGACTACTGACACTCGTAGATATCGCCATTATTGTTGTCTTGGCCTCTTTCCCCGTCCAATAGGCTATCGGAAACACAGAAACCACACGAAACAAGAAAGCACTCACTCTGCAGCGGTATCATGTTACCAATCTGTAGAGATGTATCTCAGGTCGTGCTCGATTCAGCTGTAATGCAGCGTGGCACTTACCTAAGCATTTTGCCATAAAGGGCATATGACCAATATCTAGAATATCACAGGATATTAAGATGCCTTACTTTACCTTGTCTACGCCGCCAGTGGCGCCATCTGGATTGCTACAAAGCACATGTATCAAGACAGTAAACCTCCACGCCCGTATTTTGTGGCTTGATTCCTCTAGTTACGTACTTTTCAACTGGCATGGCCAATGAAATCATAGAAAGAGAAGCCTTTTCAATTCTTGTTAGTGGTTATTAAATTACCATGTAACCTGGAATCACTAGCTATCCACTCCATCAAAAAGGAATGAAAAGACCAGCTCGTTTTGCGTTTCGTTAAGTCCATGCTCAACAGACGATGGCAAATTAGTAAACGTAGGCACTGAGATAAAAAAAAAAGTTTAACGCATCCGCTCAGACGTCAATAAAGTCGAAACAACGAGCCATTCCATATAATTACGTTCACGTTTTATTACACTGAACAAACAAGCTTAAAAGGCGTTTTCGAATATTTAAACGCAACAGGATAATTAATCATAAATTTTCTCGACCCGAAATAAATCATCTAACTACTGATCTCGATCCAAGATGGCCGCATATAAATAGTTTTAATTTTAACCTTGTTAATCTCACTCAACAAAGTTTCAAATTACACCCAATTATATCCCATTCAATCCTTAAAAAAAAGAATTCGGTAACAATTGCCGTCGTTATGAAAAAAGGCGCGTAACGAAAGATTTGACACTTGGTACTAACAAGCCGTAGTGATGCGAACATAAAATCGATAATAGTATTACGTCAACACAAGGTTTTATAGTATGTATTTAATCGCACTACCATTTTAATGATTTACATAAATACATACGGATTTTTTTTTAATCTCATAATACACCTATAATATTTTATCATAATTAAACTGTGACTTCACTGATTATAGGAATAATCAGTGAAATTCAGAGGACTAAAATTCAAATTTTATAACTGGAACAGTCATCAACATCATTATCAGCCCTTTTTCATATTTTACATTAAAAAAAAGCACGAAGTACGCACGAAGCGTAATACGTATATGTAGGTACATATCTAGATATAAAAATTATAAAATATGAAGTGTCATAAAATATCATCTTAAGTAGTTTGGTAACCACGATGATAAATAGAAAAATGAACTTGTTGGTTTGTTAAGCATTCAAATCTAAACACTCTTAAAAGCATGAATTGTTGTTGTCCTATGGGAGCTCAGAAAGGGTTTATGAAGTACCCTTCAGACTCGAGACACTCGTTCGGAATAAGAATTGACTCTAGTGTGGATGCCTGATAGAAATCTATATACCTATCTGAATTAATTTTTTAAAGCAGCTAGTGTTGCACTATAGATAGATTTCTGTCAGGAATCCACACTTTCTGGCATAGGCTCAATTATTATGATGATCTTAAATATTTTCATCGCAAAACACAACCACCATATTTACAAATCTGAATTACAAAAATAACGTACTTATTCATAATATTGATTTTTGTATAAATGTAACTTAAAATATACTTGATATCGATTATATTATTATAAACGTAGACAGCCCTACGAGCTAATCGAATTTAGAACAACAATGGCGTCGGTTGATAATCGCGCGCGTTCATTCCCGCCATGTCACAAAAGGCTCTGTCAAACCGCTTCCATATTACTTTTGTATAACTTTTTTTTTAAACTCTAACCGCGTTAAGCCGGTTTGATTAAAATCATTTTTCAGTTCATAAAAATAATGTTATGAGAAGGGTAGTCGATCGGGGCGTTATTTGTAGAGCAATCTTTCCGTGCGATATACATTACGTATTATTTTTTTGTGTTGACACAGATAATGGCGCGAATATTGCAGGGGTCGAATAGAAGCCCAATTATATATATGGGGTTGCAAAGTTAACAAAAAATATTACCGAGTAATAACTTTACATCAATCATATCGGCGAATCAGTTAGTTAGCTAAGCATGAACTATTGTAAAAAAAAATATAATTGGTTTTTTAAGTATAATCGGGGGGATGAGCAATAAGATCCCTGTGGAGTTGGTGTCGGTTTCTATATTTGACTAACAATTATTAGTAAACGTGTACCATGCTGCATTGCAATCGAATTGTTTGTTTCCTTATAGGGCAAATCGGCATTATACGCTTTTCCACTGATGACAGTGGTAAGGAGAACCATTGTAACCACGAGTTAGTGATCCTTACACCAATCCTCCATAAAATCATGTATTTACAAAGTACGATGCAGTAGCGATATAAGACATTTATCTGTGCTCCGTTTCATAATTACCCGCAGATAACCTCCCGTGACAATGTTGCAATACGTTCATTAGTTGTAATTATATTCACGATAACTTAATTATGTAGATAATGTGTATTCAATAAACATGATACTGTTGCCAATTCGTATGTATAACGCGTCATTCATTAACGTAATTATTTGTGGACAGTCAGTGGTTTCTTTTTTGAGTTGGCTGTTTGTAAAGTGATTTAGGGCGTGCGGTATTAAAACGTGCGAGTGAAATCGTGTGAAACAGCTATCAAGGACACAAACGTAAAACCAGCGTAACGTTGTGCCGTGCTTACGTCTCTTGCGAACATTTCACCTGTCATTTTGGCTCGTAAGGAGCAAACTCCAGTCGCATGCCAGACTTGTCACATAGTCTTATAGTGAAAATTTTCTCCGTATTTCTTTTTGGGCTATATAGGTATGTCGCATTACACACAACTGTGTCTGCTACAACAGAGCAGCAACACTACGCCAGCGTAGACGATATGGACTTAACATCACTTGCGTCCGCTGGCCTCATAGTCTGTTGTGTATGGGCGGTAACTTTAAAAGTGATAGATTCTTTTTGCCGCTGCCTAAATTACTTGGTCGCCTGACACATGTGCCTCTCTCCGACTTGCTGCTACGCCGTAGCAATTGAACCAAAACATAATATATATAATATAAGTTTTAATTAAAATCGGTCACATCGGAAGGCCACATACCTGGTCTGGTCTATGTATAGGTACTTGTTGAAAGCACTTAATCTAAACATCAAAGTTTAAATTTCATCCTGATTTCTTAAAACCACTATTTTGGATAAAAGTAATTTTTTTGGCGCGTTTGCAAAGGAGCTATGACAGTTTACTGATATATAGGATACGCGAAAAATTTTGTACTTTGTGTTCGTACCTTCTCTCGTAGATAGACATGACTGGCTATTGCAAACAACCAGGTCCGTTACGTGGTTGTTTGCAATAGCCAGTCAAATATTTTTTCTTAGATGGGAATTTGAAAGTTTTTCGAAACCTAGAACGGATTATCTAAGGAATATTTTAAATTTCAATTAATTCAAAAAGGGAAAATTTATGTTTTGGAAAGCACACCAGCCTTAACGCAAAATAGGAGCTAATACCATTAGATAAAGTTACCATTGTTGATACACAATTAACATATTTATCGATCGTTCGATGTCTGTTTAATACTAACAAATAAGTAATAAAATGAAACGCCAAACTTGCCGCCAGTTACAATACGACTCGATTAAAGTTTCAATTTAGAACATGTTCCGTTCGAAACGACTTAGTACAGATTACCGACATTGAAAGAAACACTGCCGTGTTTGTGAAGACGGAAAAGATTTCACAGACAGAATAGCTAAGCGACGGTTGACTTTTTTTTTTAAAGAACTAGCTGTGTCGTGCTGTTTTACTCGCTTACATTCTATCTCGTGTCAACCATTCTGTTTATCAAGATAAAATATATTTTTATTTTCTTCACCTAATCTATGTCTGTGCCAAATTTCAACTATTTGGTTAAATTCGAAACAGATTGCCATTCAGTAGTTTTAAATGAAAGGCTAACACACAGACACACAAATTCGCATTTTTCATATTAGTAGGATTATATTCACTCGCTTGCTTCTTAATGCACTTTGGAATTGCTATAATGCATTTTGAAAAAAAAAAAGAAGAGTCATAAAATTAGCAACTGTATCGGAATCTACATCGGATAATTTGGAATGGTTCGTAGTTTGCAACAGACAAAAGGGATGTAAAGGCGAGTAGATCATCTGTTAATAACCTATATGAACAAGACAGAGAGTACGCGAGCGAGATAGCAGGCGATAGGGCAACTGTGACTTGTAGCCTGCTCCCGGATATCTGTTTATGGATCATTGGAATAACTTAACGTCAGAATAGATTGCTAATAAGAAAATAAATACACAATAGGTATCCCAAAAGTGTTGAGTACCAAATATGCTATCCACTGAAAAAATAAAAAAGCTATCAAGAGACGGTATCAAGGACAAGTAAAAAATTAAATTTACACGTAAGGTACGTGTATATTTAATATTAAAAAATAAACACAAAAAGAGATGGACCAATAAAGAACATTGTAATCTTTTTTCTTAATTTATAGACGTCGTGTTGTAAACGCATTGGCCACTACCTTTAAAAAAATAATCGCTGTACACACAGCCGAGTTTGTAATTACTCGTTTATTAAATCAGCTCATTAAATCTGAGGAATTGACGTTGAGCTATGGTGTCCGATATTTTTTTTTATCAATGGCTTCATGCCATTCTGCTTGACGTATATTGCTGATTGACTATTAGTTAACTGTTATTTGTTGCTTTATAGGACATTTAATTAACGTTTAAAATACTGGTATGGTAACAGCAATCGCTGTTCAAGTGGAATGTTGACTGCGAGAAACATGGCAAATCTCTATATTTACTTATTTGGCAAAAGTTAACAGTTCCGACGGAGTTTTAAGCCGTGCACGTGAGTCTGTTTGTCACTTAATTGTAATCTATATTTTTTAAATTTAGTACGTATTGACTATTCATAGCTGGGTTAAAATGATGAAGTTGAGCAAAATTAATATTATTTTTTGAATTTTTAAACATTCCGATAACTTGAACATGGAGTTCATGTTGTGTGATAGCACAATTGTATTGATAGATTTAATACGAACCCGTGTTACGATAAAAACCAATTAGAAATACAGATAAAATAAAAAATACAAGCGTAAATTAAAGTCCATTACCACTCAAAACAGAGAAAAAGTTGAAGGTCCCTCTTATCTTAATAGCGTCATGTTTAGGATAAGCTCCTTAACTTTTTTATTGGTATGGCCCGGGTGTGAAACAATTAAAGATATCGTCCTTAACTTTGTCAGTTCACTACTCGATTCCTTCGCCTCATAATTTAAATGCAACAGATAAACAAGATAGGAACTATCAGTGTTACCAACATAAAGGAGTTTATTTTGATTTAAGTAAAACGCTGTCTGGCTTCACTATGGTCGTGTCTATTAATCATTTGATGATGAAAAATACTTTTGTTTGCCAGCAAAAAAAGAATCCGAATAATTATAATAATTTAGTAGTTCCGATTAACGCTGTAGAGCTTCTGAAAGGTTGGGCTATAATTTATTGTACCCATAAATATACCCACCCAAATATTATGTACTCATACCCAACGGCATGAATTCAAATATATTTGGTACTTGAAGCTTGTAGCGTGTAGGCGAAGTAGAGTCAACGGAAATATTCTGTAAGTGGTATAGAGTTACAAAATTGCTCAACATCTTACATACATACATACAAACTATACTAAACTAGCTTCGTGCCAAGACATATATTTTTACCGTACCGTAATTTTTCTTTCTCGGTAACTCTTAGGCGCTTTTGTATCTGTGTATGCTGTTAGCGACTTTTCCAGTATTTCCGGCCATCGCGATTTTAGAGAGCTCTAATAATAATAAAGAATTCATAATCACGGCTTCTTGCTGATTTGTAGCGCAAATCAACTCCTCCCGTTAGAGGGGAGGGGGGTTGAGGAGGCCGGCCTCCTTAGATAAGCCAAACAATAAACGAGTTCAATTATCCTCGTTCACGACACCGCAATTTAAACGGCATCGTGCGCGCGCCGTCCCACTAGAGTGAGGAAGGGAACCGTCTCCCCCTCTTCGGTCCCAAAAATAATCACTATAGGGTACGCCCACTAACAACCTGGTACATCTCATCCCATCTGCGGGAAAAGAGGGGGTCTGTCCCCCTATCGTCTCACTAAAATAGAAGACACAAAAGTCTTTGCTAGGCAGTCGAACTGTTGAGGTTGGAGCAATAGCGCCGCCAACCAAACAAAAAAACAAAGTAGGTCCCTCCGAAATAAAAAAAAAATTACCGGTCATAGAGAATAATATGGATACAGTAAGGAAGCCAGTGTAAAACACGTTAATCAAATTCGAAAGACAAAGCAAATGTAGCTTTATCTCTCTCTTTTTTTATCTGTCTGGCTTTACTAGCTTAATATTCTAGTATTCTCTTCGTCATTCTCTATTAACCAACATGGACACTAGCAGTCGTGGGCCTACCTTTTTTTGTCGTGGGAAACGCATTTACGCGCCTTCACTGGTCCTGGGTGGGGTCAATGTAATGAGTACATCCATTCCATATTTTGGGTAAGAGGTAATTCCAAGCTTTAATTCAGCCGAAATGAGCCGGCACAACTGGGGAGGTAAGCCCAAGTACGTCTCACATACAAGAAACCGTTGCAAAGTGACTTTGTTGCCACGTGTCGTGCGGCTTGTGATTTTCGGGCGGCCTATGAGTAGAAGACAAGGGGGACGACATGACTTATCAACTTATGACATAATGAAAATGTTTCGTGCGTCGGTGTAGTCATCAAAAGAAAACAACTACTCGTCTGCCCCCTTACACTGTCAAAATTACTACTAACTACCTTTATGAGTAGATATTCTGAATTATTTTAAATTAAATATTGTTCGGTTAAAAGTGTTATGTCGCAAGACTAGTTTAAAAAATTCTTATATGTTAGGAATTAACTATGTGCAATAATTTTATCTCATCTCTGTAATTTTATAATACCCAGTGTACGAACATTACGAAATAAGTAAACCTACCTGGTATGAAAAAATTACAACCTCAATTTTATCTGCGGCGCCATCACTGATATTTCGCGCTTACTTTAATTAATATAAAATGGCGGACTGTTTATTCCTAATTGTGGTTTCTTGATATTTAAATTACAACAAAAATTTTA
>JAFELO010000598.1:88494-115600 GCA_017140195.1 Eumaeus atala | reverse complement strand
AGAGTACAACAAATTTACAATTGTTTTTATTTAAATAAATTGTGGTTCCATCGTTTTAGAGTTCTGTCATAAATAGACAAAATATATACAAAAAAAATCAAAATTCTTTACAAAACAATATAAAGTTACCTATGTTATTTACTATATTTAAAAATAGTTTCATATCTCTATTTAAGACCTAAATAATTATTAATACACTTTATTTAATAATAACGCCAAAATTAAACAATCGCCGATATCGTAAGCCAAATGTCAAAAGATTGTGTATCTATATATATATTCTGTTTTGACATGGTTTTTTTATGTATAAATATTGTCCCTGACAATTGCTTGATAGCAACCCGTAAGAACATTTGATAATAACTTACTAATTATTATGAGATAAGTCCCAGATGTTATAGGTTATAATTATATACCAATTAGGAAGCTATAAGAAGCCTAATTTATTTTCTACAATCACACAGAGAACAGGCCAACGACTCTACATCATTGTGGATAAAATTAATTTAACATTTTCTGGTAAAATTAATTTTGAACACAAGGAACAAAACACTGTCTGGCACACTGTTTCCATTTGATAGTTTTTTTTTATAATAACCGACAATTAAAGGTTCCATCCCTAATCACGTATATAAATATTAATATCACTTACCACCAGGAAATCTGTGGGGGAATATTCTTCCATGCCTGTTGATCAACCATGGATACAGTTGGTACGACTCTCTAGGTACCGGCGCCGCCGGATGTGGGGGCGGATGAGGTGGCAGAGGTGCCCCGAAGCCCTGCTGCTGATGAGCAAGTGCGGCTGCCAACGCCGCCCCTTGAAAGTGGGCCAAAAATTGATGATGATGACTCTGAGCGTCCAGATACGGTAGCCTCTTTAGTTCCGGGGACGGAAACACCGCCGGTAGAGCGCTAGGTCGTAGCAAAGGCCGGGGAGACGGACTCCGAGGCGATGCGATTGGAGAAGGCGACCCTGGGCTGGCCAGCGGCGGCGAGGTATGTTTCGGTCGTTCCGCACCCACAATACTGTCTATACTGAATCCGATCTTCGGCTTCGATGGCACCGCCACCACAGGGGTCGGTGCGAGAGGCATCATGCTTTCACACAGTTTCCGTGCACAATCACCAAATCAATAGCACATGACACAAGCACAATCCATCGTGACGTACGCGATACGAACGCCAAGGCGGCGCGCGGCCGAATGAGCCCTAATTCTCTTCACACCCGTTGATCTAACGAAAAAAAATTACAAAAATGGAACCTCTCACCGCGATTGGCTGCCGCCGACCAATGGGCGTTGTCCGCCAACTGAGCGACTTTGACAGAACACCCTCGGAACTTTCGATTGGTTGGGATGTATGCTGAGGAGGAATTTGAATTTGGAACGATCCCAAGTGGGCGGTTTTGGTCGGGAACTGTTGATTTTAAGCCGACCGAATTGCATGTAAGTTTGTGTACGTATAGGACGAAGGGTGTTGCATGTCTTTTATATTCCGTTGCTTATAAATCAATTAAGGCGCCGATTGGGCAGGTTAGCGAATTCTGCTCTTTTTGGTCCGTCCGTCGGTCGCGTTGCATTACTCTAATTAACTCAGATGCTTTATTAGTTTAATGTATCGAGATAATGTTTTAACGATTTTTAGTGATGTTTAATCGATTCGGAACCGCGTTGTGTATTTTATCGATCCATAAAATAATTATTTTCACTTGTGTCGATACAATTTTTATTACGACCATAAAGAAATGAATTTCACGGGAATTTTCCTTTCTAACTGAACAGTATTTTGTAAATAGTTTGATTTGGTTTTCTAATTAAATTCCTAATCTCTGTGATTGATTTTTGTTTTACTATTATAATGTTAATATTGATTTTAGTTTGGTTTTATACCTTCATGTTATTGATTGGAGATTTTTAATTAAATTTCAAATACTTGGTTTAAGAGTTAAAACTGTAGTTTATGAGATTGTACTTTATAGTTATTAGTTATCCATTGCTTTGTACATAGAGAGTTCCTACTTAGAAAATGACTACAGTATTTTTGAACTTCGTTACGCACGTTCGATTTACGAAGTAGGTAAGCTGGTGAATGCCTGACGAGAACGTTACGGAAACGAGGGCGACGGAATTGGAGAGATTTATTGTGAAAGATCTCTCTCTTTCTATCATTTTCGCAACGTTTCGTAAATTACTAGCAATACAATGAGAGGGTCTTCGCGTCTCTTCCTCTCATAACCAGTGCATAAAATAAAATTAAGTTAATATAAAAGTTTATTCAGTCTAAGCCACACACGTATTATTTTTTCATGATAGATATTTGAATAACTTAAACCTTAGTTATAAGCCAAAATACACTATAATTTTATGAATCGAGCACAATATCATTAACTTAAATTATTCGAGCGTAATGTGGGTGGGTTACTAATAATCTTGTAAATTGTACCTACCAAAAAGTACTATTTATGGACGCGTGGCCTTTAGACGTAGGAATCATCAGTACCTAAGCACCGGTAAACACCGGGCAAGAGCGATTCGGACTTGCCAACGAAAGTTTTCGTAGCAGCAAATCAAAAATCACATATCCCTTGAATATTTATCGATTTTCTTGAAACTATTTTTTGTTTAAATTTTTTTAAACAGTTACATGTAGGTGCTACCCCCGATACGACTACGGGGACAGACGCTAATGAGGAAACTGTAAGGGTTGCGTTTTTTGCCATTTCACAACGGAAACCTAAAAGCATGGTTACTCTGTTTCAAAATGATTTAGGTACCTATTTTGTTTGTTAGCGGTGTAGCGTTAGGAATGTGGTATAGCTAGGTATTTCGCTTGCATTTATATATATTACGAGTAGCTATATATAAATATATATACCTTGTGACCCATTGTGAGGAAGGTGAAGGAACACAATACATTTGCATATGCGGATGTTAATGGACGTAAACAACAAAAAGTCATCGATTCATTTGTCCATCTATACATACTTGGCAACTTGGGTCGAGCCGGATTATGAGGTGTCCCCACTTCTGCTAGGTCATGGGTGTTTTAGGGGTACGCTAAATAGGATGTGCCTGTCGGCCAAAGGGGCCTGCTACTGCGGTCAAGCCGAGGTGGAGGCCGTGCATCATGCTCTGTCTCTTGGACGGTGTCGAAGTTGAGGTGGAAGGCCCAATTCCGTTTGCTGCGGGATTTTGAGCGAAGGTGGCACAAGATTGGAAGTGGCCTAGAGAGTGAAGAAAGGCTGAATCGGAGGCAGTCACTAGGATGAAACCGGGCTGGTAACAGTAGATGGCAGTACGATCTACCGGACGACACCGAAGGTGTAACAGTAACGTTCGCCCCAGAAAGGAGAGAAGGATTTAGGGACAAATGGGAAAAAGAATAAAGAACTTGTAGGGAAGCGAAGCGTGCGCACTCGAAGGGCACTAGACAACCCGAAAGACAGTAGTGTGCGCGCTCACGCGATTTGGCCTTACAACCATGATGGTTCATAAGGCCATGGGTTGGTGGTTTGTTGCTTTGAAAGAGACACTTACTTTATCAAATTAAATACCTATTGGAAAACCTTGATGTAACCGTAAATCCACAACAGTGCAGTTTAAACGCCACTTTTTACCGCGCACAACTGTACTGTGGCACCAGCTGCCTCCCTCGGTATTTCCGATCCGATACGTCTTACAGGTCTTCAAGTAAAGAGCATACCTACTCCTTACAGGCCGACAACGCGTCCGCGAGACGCTTAGTCTTGCAAATGTCTATGGGCGGCGGGAG
Organism: Eumaeus atala; assembly: GCA_017140195.1. Classification (NCBI taxonomy): domain Eukaryota; kingdom Metazoa; phylum Arthropoda; class Insecta; order Lepidoptera; family Lycaenidae; genus Eumaeus; species Eumaeus atala. Next base: position 111,826 of record JAFELO010000598.1, on the reverse strand, counting down.
TCACTATACCTATGTTCGTTCGCGCGCTATCTCATAAAAAAAATTGAAAAAAACCCAGCCACTGCTGAGCTAATGTTGTGATCGCTGGATTTGAATTTCGAACCAGACCACACATTTCGTTTACAAAACGGAATCAATTCTGAAAAAAATTACACCCATTTATATTCCAACTGGTGTCGTTTAAAACGGACGTTTCATTACCATACAAATGACGGTGTACAATGAAATGTTTTTTTTCCTTGTAAAACACATACACAGACAATGTATTCATACATACTATTGTGGCAATAAAATAGATTATAGACGCATTTGATACGTAGAACAAAACATACACAAAATATTAATGCGGCGCCCGTGAGGTTACGTCATGAGAGGCTATTGGCGCCATTATCAAAATTCTATAAATATCAGGTCCGTTCTTCTGTCAAAGATAATGTAGATAGAGAAAGAAACCAAGAAAGAGACAACAAATGTAGTTAACTCTCTGTATCTCTTCTTCATTCATTTCTCTATGCACAATGCGCACGTGAGTTTAGCTAGACAGAGATAGTATGCATTCTCATCATTCTTCTCTATTAACTAAGTCGGACACTCGCCGTCATGTATCTGCCCGTGGCATTCCCTCTATATCTATGTTATCTTCTGCGCACTAACTACTGGCTGAAACGTACGTACGAAAATTTTTGTATAACGATTAATTTACAATTTAACAGATGTTAGAATGCCTCCTGGTCTAGCGGTACGAACTGAACAAAAAGCGTTATTAGGTTTTTTCAATTTCCAACAACAGTCCGGAGTTTGGAAGCTGGTGGTGTTACACCCTCGTGCCTCGGAGAGCACGTGAGGCCATTGATCCTGCGCCTGGTTTCTAAAGTCGTGTCGGACTGCCGTTCCACCGGAATAGGAGAATGAGAGTGCACTTGTGTCTGCGCATACACTTATGCACTGTTAAATGGCCCATTTAGGGAGGGGGGGAGGTTAAGAAGAGGGCAACGCATCGGCATAATTATGCTAATATTCATGGGCGTCGGTAGTCGTTGAAAGGCTCCGATTTCTCGTTTGTGCCCCTATACTATAAAAAATATTTCTTCGCCGAATGCTCTTCTCAATAGTGATGACCGAAATTCGGCTAGTACGAAATTATTTGTGTTAGAAGTTACAGGTCAAACAGCCGAAACCTGAGATGAAATTCTCGTGCGGTTTTTGAGTAGCCGAGGGCTCGTTGGAGGGGAGGAGGAAAGGTGCACCGGCAACGCATCAGCATAATAATTAAATGGACGTTCATCGGCGTAGCCGTAAAAAGGCTCCGATCGCTCTTTTGTCCCCGAATAATGCAAAATAAAATAAAATACGTAACCTTAGAAAATATTTTCAATTCCCGAAAATATATTTTTAGAATTTGTTAGATGAATTAAGTTTCAACTCCGACTGCATTTGCTTTATTTATCTCGTATTGTATCTTTAAATAAATTGATATTTTACATTTGTTTATAATTATTTAATGTAAAAATATAAAAATGTAAATTTCAAACATACATAAGAATATTTATATTGTAACTTATGGAAATAATTAAAGATATGTACATAATATCTACACTAAAAACATAAAGATGAAGAGTTTGTTTGTTTGATAAAGCTAATCCCAGGACCGACTGGCCTGATTTGGATGACACCCACAAACATCTGCAAGATGATGCAGAAGCCTGGAGCTCCTTAATCCCATCCTTTGCTCAGAAACTGCACGAAACGCGATAGCACAGCCATAACTCTTAAGGCGGTTTCATATGTACTTTTGTGGGTTAATACCTTAATCAGTTTAGTAGATATTCATATTTGTCCTATTGGTAGTAGCCCAGGGCCTTCCCCGATAAATGGACTATTCAGAACAAAAATATTTTTTCAATTTGGGTCCGTAGTTCCTGAGATTAGCGCATTCAAACAAACAATCAAGCTCTTCAGTTTTATATAATTATATATAACTAGCTGCCCCAGCAAACAACCGGGTTCGGTGAACAACCCTTATCACTCAGGGGTATGAAACATAGATAATAACTGATTCTCAGACCTACTGAATATGCATGTAAAGTTTGGTAAAAATCGGTAAAGCCGTTTCGGAGGAGTTTGTAACTACGTTGTGACTCAAGTATTAGCCATGAATACCTACGAATACTATAGACAGTACATAAACAAATTCCCCAAAAGCTGCCAGCCTGTACGTGATTGATTCTCTACTGAAAGGATTTTCGTACGATTTTCACCAATCGATAGAGCTATATAGATAGTGCAATCCACGAAGACGCGCCCCACTATTCCTCCTAATCGTTTATAATATATGTTGCAATATTTTAGTGTTGTCGGTACACATTAGTTATCTATGAGTGCACGCGCACACTACAATAAATAGACCAATTAAGAGAAAGCGTCACGGTCAAAGGGAAAGATGTAACCCGCGATCCCTAAACCAAAAATTGGTGGGGCTCGTCTTCGTGGATTGCACTATCTGTACCCGTGGAAGCTTTGAGTGTACAATTTGATATAGTAAGCCTCTATTATTCATGGCGATCGCTAGTAGATTGTAAACTGAATTCTAACCTATCATCGAATCCGTTATAGCCTATAGGTAGATATGCTATAGATGCGTATCTATATAGCTGATATGAATCGCATATATAGTAACAAATTTAGATATAAAAAATAAAAACACCGACAAAATAAGCATGAAGTTACTACTGCTAAACTGACATACCAACGCCTTGTTATGGTAACAAAATAAATATGATTAAAAATAATTGAATTAATTAAAAAATAATTTCAACTGTTTTACAGTGTTATGTTGCTTTATCAAAAATTATATTTTCTTTATTGCAGTAATAAATATGCCTTATTTTATACAAATATTTGTTTTACGTTTAAAAATGTACGTACAATTGAATTTCGAATGGTGAATTATTTATTATTTAAATACGGTAGGAAATTTTGAATATTTGTTACTTGAATATATTAACAATTTATTCAATATTTAATGTAACAATTATATAGATAATTATAAATTATTTATAACTAAACTCTATGTTACAGAACAAAATACCTTTACTGTCAAAATTAATATCGGGAGAATAAAAGCAATTACAAGGCTAATTTTATGCTCGAAGGGTGAATCAAACGGGTTACAGCTGCCAGTGAATATAATCTTTTTAACCGATGCATGAGGGAAAAGGTAAATGTTTTTCGAATGTATGCATATTTATGGTAATAATATAGAGCTTAAGAGTTTGTTTGTTTGTTTGAACGCGCTAATCTCAGGAAATACTACGATTTGAAAATCTTTCATATCCGTGTGAGGGAAGATTTGTTCACCCTTAACTTAACTTTTTACAACATTTTTTAATGTATCGTGTGAACACGAAAAAAAAGTTACAGTAACAACAAATTCAATTTATGACGGAACAACGTCTGCCGACAGCTGGTGTATAAATATAAGTGAAACCCGCAAATATCCATAGCTTCAAAATGGCTGTACCGATAATGATTTAATTTTTGCGTTCTTTGGACAGGACAACGTCTATGGGGGTAGTATAAAATATATATTATGTCGCGTTTTGAGTTTTCCTATTCAATTTTCGACCACTAGAACTGAGTAACATAATACTGTAACATATGTCTTTAGGATACTTAGGAAACTTGACGTCAATACTCCACACAAATTAGTAAAAAACTGGCCCAGTTTGAGTCGCGTTCACTTAGAAGTATGATATGTACAGGGCTTTAAGACGTTGCAGAACTTAGTGTTAGTCGTAATATTCAGCGTCGTCTTTCCTCGCGTTTCCGTGGAAAATATCTTGACATACACACAGACGGACAGACGGGTGGACAACGAAGTGATCCTATAAAGTTGTTTTTTTTCTTTTTAAGTTATGAAACCGTAAAACTATAACTGATAAGTTAAAGATGACTAGGGTGGCAAAATCGCAACAACTACTGAAGCGGTACACTAAGGGAGGTCACAGAAAAAATTTGTTTACGGATGAGATTTTTTTCCGATTGAAAGAAATTTTAACAAGCAAAATGAGCGTATTTATGCTCAAAGCTCTAAGGCAGCTTCAAATTAGTCGGCAGAACGTAACGTGATCAGAGCGAAAGACTGCCCCTCATCCAGTCCCGACCTTTATCCACTGGATTATGATTTATGGTCAGTTTTAGAGTACAGCTTGCTATAAACGCCATGATAGTTTGGAGCCCCTAAAGCAATCCATACGATTGGCAGTGAATAATTTTTTCAAAGGAAAGAGTTCGTGCATCTATTGATAACTGGCCTCAACGTTTAAGGATACTATTACTTTCACTGTAGTCTACTTCGAATAAGCTTTCTATATTTTTAATTGTTTTATATTTGTGTATCAAACTGACACACTGTAAGAGTAATAAAAGTTATTTGCAATTAATAAAATATTTTTTCTTCGTTACAATGTTTATTGCAAAACTGGGTATATTTAAAAAAAGAAATGTAAAAGAGAGTCACTGATTGGATATTCGTATTCAATTGCATAATCTCATGGCCACTTCCATCTCTGGATCGGAAAGGATGGTCTGTGATAATAACACATCCAGAGAATTCAAAGAAATTCCCAAATCAGAGACTCCCTTTCATTTCTGTTCTTTTTTATAGTATAGCGGGTATAACGAGAAATCGGAGCCTTTTAACAACTACCGATGCCCATGAACATCAGCATAATTATACCGAATTAATTATGCCGAAGCGTTGCCCTCTTCCCCCCCCCCTCAATAGGCCACCGGCTACTCATATCGTGTGAGCGAGAGGTACCTCCCCGGTCGTGCCGGCCCAATTCCGTTGCTTAGGAGGACGTATTATCATGCACCATGCAAGGCACTACCCCCTCCTATGCAGCATGGAACTACCTCTTCCTAAACAGTTCTTGATACAATCCAACAGTAAATGTTGCACATCTTCGATTTCATTATATACTTTGACCGGTGCTTTGTTAAGCTTAGGTGTAAAAGCTATTTATTACTCAAAAAGGACAATACAGTTACAGGAGAATATAACTCAGGTTTAAATTGATTATAATTTAACGGCCAGTCTTTCTTTGTACTTGCCCAATGTTTCCATATCAGTATAATAAGAGTAGCAAATTAGTACGTACAATTTTCTTATTTTTATTATAACAATGATTGGAATAAACACTAGCGGTGTGTATTAAAGGGGATCATCTCCTACCCATTTGTAAGAGTATAAAGGAAACTGTAAGCTTACTGTACCCATTCTCCTCTCCATTGATTACTCACAAACTGCACGGAACGCGGTAGCATAGCCATAACTTTTAAGAATATTTCACATTATGTGCTTTGTTCACTAAGCAAAGTGCTGCTACGTTGAATTTCGAATGTTAGCCGAGCCGAATATATATATAAATTCAAAGATGAGTTTAGCAATATGAGTAAAATTGACAAATAATTGAATGAATTACAAAATAATTTCCAAATTAAGGCACTTATTTTATCTATCATTATATTCTTTTCTTTTTTACGGTAGTAAATATGTATTATTTCAAAGACATAAATAAATTACAAAAGTGTTCGCGGATACAATGAATTGCTTACTCTCTGTGTATGTTAGGCGATTCGAATATTTATTACGAGAATATGTTAACTATTTATTCAACATTACATGTAACAATTATATAGATAATCATAAATCATTCATAACTAAACTCTGTGTTAGGGAATGAAATTACCTTTATTATCCAAAACTAACATCAGTACATGTATCTATAGACATTAGTTTTGATAACAAAGGTATTTTTATGTAACAATTATAAAAACAATTACGAAGGTATTTTTATGAACGAAGGGTGGAACAAGTGGTCTATCTACCGATGGCGGTAATTCCAATCTATTTTTACCCGACTATGTCATAAGAAGGGTAATGTTTTTCAAGCTAAACCTTAAATGGCTTGACTTAATTATTTTCATGCCATTTTTAATAATATTAACCTTACCAGAACGTGCAAAAAGCAAAAATTAAATGATTATTAAATTAGTTGCAGAATTTTTGCAGCTATTACATGTGAAAACGGGATAAACGAGTAGTCGGAGCCTTTTTATGTCTATCGACGCCCTAGACATCCGTATTATAGTCAAGTAGATGCGTTACCCTCCAAGAATCTCATTCTCCTCCAAGGGGAATGAATGAGCGACCGGAAACGTGCGGTTTGTGGCACGAAACGCGAAAGCTTAGTTGAAACCTGATCGCGGTATCGTGTAAGCGAGAGGCACCTACGAAACGTTGTGCACTAGCATAATCTTTTGCTATTTCCACTGGTAATTATCTTGTTTAGTATAGTTTATTTATGAGGAAACGCGAATCGAACCCGTGGAGTTCCGTACAATATCTATAAAATTCCAACTAAAAGTACGTTTGTTGCATGGGAGTCCCCTTATATAATTAATCTATTTATTTTGGTGACGGACAGACCGACAGATGGACATCGGACTCTTATTAATAACGTCCCGTTTTTACACGTCAGGTACGGAACCTTAAAAATAAGACAGTTCCCGATAGAAATCTGAGCACGCACGGATTACTTGTGCAAAATTTAATCGAAATTCGGATAATCCTAGTAGGCACTGGTCGCAATCAAACCCCCATAAAAACCCGCGCAAAAGTTCTGTTTAAAATAACATATACACGTTTAATGAAGCAGAAATTACTAATATCTTATATAGATTGTGATTTATTTAATGCAAAATCACAGCAGTCATAAATGTTATCAATATTTGTCTACGTTGACTGATTATCGTAATAAACGGAACGGGGAATGTTAATCCGTAGGTGATATTTTACAAATAATACCACATTTCACAATTTAGTTACAATTTAATATCGACCTATTATTAAACAGCATTCAATCAAAATATTTTACAATTAAATGTGTCTCAGATGTAGTTGATATAATGTTAGCCATAAATTCGAGTTTGTTAGCGTTCAGGTAGCAGGAGGTAGTGTGCTATTGTCAGTCTAAACTTGAATAATGCCTACCTCTATCTGACATAACCCCTAGTAGGTAGGCTACTAGAAATTATTTAAACAATTTTTTTTTCTACTTCTTGAAATGTGCCAGTTTCGTTCGACTTGATTTTATTAAATTATTTAAACAATGTTTTTTTTTCTACCTCTTGAAATGTGAAAATTTCGATTTGATTTTATTAAAAAAGTTATCATCATTGTATAATTTTATTGCTTAACTTAGCAATGGTATTGAACCACCTTAAGAGTTAGTTGAAACTATTTAAACATTACACGTTTAACGCCATCTAGTTTCACACCAGTACAACTGTATATATATATTAGTAGTTTATTCGTTTACGCTTAGAGATAGATGTTGTTACGTGTATTACATTTGTTAAACATCCTTGCCCTCGGAACACGCACTTATTCTATTACTTCAGGCCCAGCGATATGGAAATATGAGGTGTACATTTATATAGGGGCTGACAAACAGTTTTCATTATTTTATAACATTGATGCACAGGAACAACACAATACAAAGCTGTGATGGACTGTTGACACCGGAGACTGCTTGTCAACGAGGCGGTGGAGGCAGAGATGCCTTCCGCGTATTGTAACCAACAGCTAATTAAAACTATTGTAATGCTCCGAGGGACCAGGCTGTCTTCCCTGTCTCTGACGACAGCTCTTTTTTATATAGGTTCGGGGGGCAAACGAGCAATTGGAGCCTTTTTTTTACGATTACCGACGCCCGTGAACATCCACATAATTACTATGCCGATTCGTTGCCCTCCTATCCCCCCCAATGGGCCACCGGCTACTCACAGACCACACGAAACGCGACAGTGAGGGTGTCACTTTATGGCGGTATTATGTGAGCGAGAAGTACCTCCCGGTCGTACCGGCCCAATTCCGTTGCACAGGAGGATGTAGCGTCATGCACTATGCATGGCACTACTTCCTCTTATGTAGCATGGCACTACCTCTTCCTAAAAATATTCCTTAATCTTCCTACTCACGGACGATATCTGCAAGCGAAATCAGAATTGTAATGATAGATTGACTCATAGATATGATGATATGGGTTGTACAACCCATATCATCATCACAGTCCAACATACGCAGGCGGCCGGGTGGGTACCGCACAATACGCGATGTAATGACCCCGGGAACATAAATTACGTGCCCGGTTAATGTATCGTGACGCGACGCTTCACTGGTCGGGGATGACTAGTGACGTGAGAGCGAGATATCGATAGAAATAGTATCGATGATCCAAATAACATGTCGACGATATGAGGCCATGGCAAGTTAATGGGATAGCTCCCTTTTTTTCAACGTAAACAACTTCACCTACTGCAAGATAGTAGACTTCCGTCACCAAAGAGTTATATAAAAAAATCCTATTTTGCCTACGACCCTCTTAGCCCGTGACATGTTAATGTGTTGCCCCCTTTTGTTACCCCACTGACTACATCAACACAAATATACAAAAGCAAATAAGTAACATAATATGTAATCATGTTATTAACAATATGCCATCTAAGATGCCTGCAGTTAGAGTACATTTGCTAAACTCATCTTTGACTTTCGAAAATATTGCCCCTATAATGGTTATGTGTTTGTGTTCGCACTGCGTAAAACTTGTATGTAATGATTAGTAGGTACTCAATTCTAGCAGCGACTATTGCAATTTACTCAAAAAAAAATCTTATGGTAGTTCTTATGGACTCTTAATGTCTTTTGTGCCTTCATTCAACGGGGTGTGAAGAAAATTTGACGAGTAAACTATCGCCGAGCGTAATCTCTTACTTCTCTTGCGCACTTTCTACTTTAGTATAATGTTCGTTTGAAAAACAATATCCTCGGTCAGACTACAGAATAAAAAGCATATCGATAGAAGTCAATATCGATACGGTGGCACATCACTAAAGAAATCAATCAAAATTATGAGCAGAAACAATACCGCGGTACGTGTGGGCCACGCGGGAGGTCGGGACGTGTACAGGGCTTGTGTTGAGCAAACGACCTGACACGAGGCACCTGATGGTAGGCGATACAGAAAAGATAGTATCAAAATATATGCAAGAAAATCGTGTGTGTATTTTGATCACGTCTAAAGTGACACGCATACTGTTTGGTCTAGTCTCATAGCACAGGGGGACAACCGAGCAATCGGAGTCTTTTTACGACTACCGACGCTTACAAACATCATCACAGTTATTATACCGATGCGTTGTCCTCCCATACACGCCCCCCCCCCGCAATGGGCCACCGGCTGCTCACCAACCGCACGAAAATCGACACCGATGATGCCACTTTACACCGGTATCATGTGAGCGAGACGTGTCTCCCCGGTCATGTTGACCCAATTCCACTGCAGTGCAGCATGTCACTACCTCTTACTGAAGCCGTTAAGTATGGCAGCCGAGACGAGCTTGGGGGTGCACATCGCTCGCCTCAGCTGTGAGTACCCGGTGAACCATTGGAGGGGAGGAAATAAGGATGACGAGGCATATGCGTAACAAATATGCGGATGATTATGGGATTTGTTAGACTGTTTGTTTGTTGCCCTATACTATAAAAAATAGTATATATTGCATTACCAAAAATCCTAATATCTTGTATGTCCCCAGAAGCCGTGTGTCTGCATCTGAACGATTTACCAGAATCTATTTAAAGGATTGTCATGCGTTTCACCAATGTATGAAGTGACACCCGAGGAAGGTATTAGAGTATATTGCCCCCGTTATTGACAGGCAAAGCCGGGGCGGACCGCTAGTTGATTAGATAAACCATATAGGTTTGACTGTTTACGACCTACAGCTAATCCTCATAATTACCGGGTTATCTTGAACTAATAAAATTTGAACCAAAAGATAAAGTTTAACCACGGTTAGCACGCCAACCGAATGTTTAAGGGTTTGTTAATGATAAGAACTTACAAATTGAATAAAATGTCAAGTTGTCACTGCTCCAAGTCGCAGACAAGAAACGTGACGTGACACACACATAAAAAAAAAAAACTTTATTTGTGAGGCATATAGTACCTGTGCTTCGTTGTAATGACGTCCTGATTAATATTTATTTAAGTCAGGGTTTCCTAAAGTAGGCGTTAGTGCCTTGCTGCACAGCAGCGGAATTGAGACGGCTATAGCTCTCGCTCACTTGATACCGCCGAAAAGTGACATCTTCGGTGTCGCGTCTCGTGCGGTTTGTGAGTAGCCGGTGGCCTATTGGGGGGAGGGGAATGAGGGCAACGTTTCAACGTAATTATGCAGATGTTTATGGGCTTCGGTTGTCGTATAGAGGCCCCAATTTCTCGTTTGCCCCACTATTCAATAAGATGTAGTACGAAGATTTCAAAAATGTTTTTTTTTTTTGAGTTTGTGGCCCATTGTGGAAAATGCGGCAACAAGTTTACATACCAATTATGCCGATGTCTATGGGCTAATCATTAAAAGGCACTGACCGTATGCCCCTTTATACAAAAAGCTACTTGGGCAAGTTTTAAAAGAGAATTAAATGTGAAATACCGAGTAAAACATTATAACCAAAGTAACCTACCATGGCCTGGATCAAGAATTGCCGTTGCGGAGTGGTAAGTAGACTAAGGTGAACCCGTCTCGACGTCGCCAATTGTTTTTTTTTTTTTTTTTTCGGAGGGACCTAATACTGATTGGCGGCGCTAGTCCAGCATCTACAGTTTGACTGACTACGAAGACTTTTTGTCTTCTGGTTATAGGTAGACGATAGGGGGACAGACCCCCTCTTTTCCCGCAGATGGGAAGAGATGAACCGGGTTGATTGTGGACGTACCCTATAGTGATTATTTTTGGGACCGAAAAGGGGGAAGCGGTCCCCCTCCTCACTCTAGTGGGACGGCACGCGCACGATGCCGTTTAAGTTGCGGTGTCGTGGATAAGGATAATTGAGCTCGTTTAGTGTTTGGCTTATCTGAGGAGGCCGGGTCGATTTGCACTACAAATCGGCAAAAGCCGTATTCTCAATTTATTTATTATTAGAGCTCTCTAAGGTCGCGTTATTTTATTTCTAGCAATCTAAGCTCTCGACTTACGGATTCGAACCCGGGCTCGTTTCCGTAAGCGGTGTGTGTTTGACATTCTATCAGTCATACGTTATATCTGTGTCACTATATGTAAGATTTCATCGCTCGACCGGTACGAGCGGTGTATATCGTATTGGTTCTAGCAGGAAGAGAATGCATTTATGCACTGTCCAACCGACCCAAGGGGGCCTGAAGAGACCCGACAGGTCAGGTCATGTGGCGATAGCTACTACCTACTACTGACGGAAAACCTGCTATCCGTAGGTCGGCCCTACTGGCATTTTACTGCGGGAGCATGTCTTGGTGTGTCTTTGTTTATGTTCTTGGACGGACTTTGCTACTGCTATCGCGATCGCGTCGTCGGCGTCGTGCAATACGTGCTTCGGCCGACGGTAACGGGAGTCGGTTAATAACGTCGGGTCGTATTCCGACGGTTTAACGATTAATTTATTTTTGTGATTAAGGGAACGGTCAAAGAACTTTTGAGACAGCTCTTTGAAGTGTCCTTTTATCGAGGTCAATTGAGAGTCACAATGTAGGTCGATGTTTCGGAAATACCTCGGGCATCCAGTAGCCATGCGTAAGAATCTATTTTGCATTTTCTGCAAACATTCTATTTGAGTAGGGGATATGTGCGCGAATTCTGCACTATAATACGACAAGATCGGTCGAATGCATGTAATATACAAAGTGAGCTTATGTCTAAACGCCATTTTGCCCTTTTTTTACGAGAGGATAGAGTTTAAAAAGGACATATCGTGCCTTTTTCAGAACGTCATCTATGTGATTCTTGAAGCTCATCGACCTATCGAGAGTTGAGGGCCGTTTATAAGATGGGGGAATAGCGGAGGAGGCGCTTTCGCGCAAGCATGTAGGAAACCTCGTCCCATTGCACTGTTGGCAGGCTGCATTGACAACACTCGCAGAAGTTTTTGTGGGTATTCGGCACAACCCCGTGCGGCACGCGACTTCATTGGACCCAGAGCTGGTGACCACGCGTAAATACGTTTCCTCGCGCCACCAAAAAAAAAAACCTCCAGTGTATAATACGTTAAACAGGTTACGAAACACCCATGGCTTCTATAGCCATTATAATTAATAAATGTTCATAATTAATAAAATGTACCACAAAGCCCGGAGGTGATATCAAATCACTACATAAACAGGTATATAAAAAGACAAACAGACATAAAAGCTGTGCCTATTAAATAGAAGTTGTACCCAATTAACCGAACCACACCTCAAGAAATATGAAGACCATAATTGCCGCCATTTATCGATAGGCACAGATAAAAAAAAGAACCATCGCGTATAGCCCGGAGCGTACCATAAATAACCAGACCATCCACTTATTTCTGTTTGTTAATTTGTTTAATTATTCTACGCCGTACAACCGTTAATTATTGTTAAAAATAACAAAAAGCACCACAACACACAAAACTGCTTATTTTTAATTACTTATAAGAGAGACGTTATGCGCTGAAATGGTGTTTAGTAGACTTAAGTCGACGTTGATGGATTGTTGAACGAAACGTGAAATTAGTTTCGTTCGATATTTGAATTTAACGCTTGGTATAAATTAATTTTAATTCTGAAAATTATCTATTTTACAATATTTTTTACTTTGCCTTTAGCTTTAATAGCTTCCTTATGTTGTCTGCACCGTATTTTACGTGAAACGATAAACGAATTTTCTTATATCTTATTTTATATTTGTTGTTGTAAAAAATATTTATTATTATATTATGCTTAGGTACTGTAACACGTAATAACTATTTTTTTTACAATATTATTATCAGAATGTAGAGTGCCGGGATCATTGATATATCAAAATACAAATTATATATTTTCATATTTCAATTTTGTGGATGATTATATATATATAGGATACTATACGAAAGTTTATTTTTACTTAAATATATAGAGCCGCTAAAATTTAATATAATTTTAATTAATATAAACCGACAAGAGCATCAAGCGATACTGCCAGCATTACAGAAAGAAACTCAACACTGAGTGGAGTGATGATTGACGGAGTCAACCAAAAATTGTTTATCTATGTACATAGTGGGTATTATGACCAGAGACTTTAAAATAAAATAATATGTGCCCAGGCTAAGGCTGCAAAGGCTGGCTTTGACCAGTGAGCGGTCTAACTTCTCCTACGGTTTACCTTTAAATGCCACAGAGCAAATGCTAAATCAAATCAACAAATCTAATGCATATGGAAATTGATTTAGGTGCTTATATTTCGTACTCGTGCATGAAATATATTTTTTCTAATCTGCATGACTAGATAAGAGATGTTGCCACTACCGCCTTGTAGCCGAATTGTGACCAGCGCAGTAAGGGAAATACCTCACGTGTTGCACACTCATAGGACCTGCTTTTGTAAGCGTCTAATCGACGTCACAATGTCAAATCGACGATTTGTGTTGTGGTTTTTTTTGGCTTCTACATCTGAATAACCACGGCTGTGTACACATTTGTAGATGACGAGCATTACTTACCATAACTGACTACTCGTTTAGCCCTCTATCAAATAAAACGTTGCAGTTAGAACTGCATATCAGCCGAATAGACATGACGATAGTATTTTTTATACCAAAGTGGGTTTGAAGTTTTACTTCGGTCGTGTGGCCTAAAGCTTTGTGGCACACTCCTTTAGCATAAGGGGAAAAAAGAGTCACCTACACTCAAAACACAAACGTTTGTATTAATACTGTGCGTGCTACAATAATTGTCTGACAATTATTCCAAGATAGCGTGCGCGGCGGCAGTTTGTACATTTAATTAGCTATTCAAACAAACGCTACTAATAGTGCAGATACAATGAGGCTTATTAATGTCTTCCTATCACACTAATACTCCGTACTACATTCACTCGGAACAATTTAAATAAAATAACCAACGAGCAAAGACTTAGATCTAATTTTAAGGGAGGCGGACGCAGTCACGTGGCCATTCTTTAAAAGTGAAATCTGAAAAATGTATTTGTACCTAAAGTTTGTAACGATCGTGATGTATGGTATTCCGTTCTCTCTGCCTGCCCCATTAGGGAACTGGCGTGAAGATGTGTTGTTGTTGTGGAATTTGTACCAAAATGTTATTCTGTTGACCTGTAAACTTCTCTGTAATTTTAGTTCACCCTTGAAGCTGTTATAGCGCAACGCGCCGCGTAGCTGTGCTCGGTCGTCACATCACGAAAAGCGTGACGTGACGAAAAGTGCTCATCGTATTGTCGCTCGCGACGCTCTACGCATGACAATGCGTGACGCGCACGCATATTTCGCACAAACACTCTATTGTCAAAATTCAAAGTAGAGCGTTTGTGTGGCAAAAGCGAATAACGTCTTCCGCGCCGAACTTCGGTTGGAGCGGCCACCTCTATAAATCGAATCCCTAATCTCTATAGAGATGATCATCTGCGCGGGGCAAATTATAACATTGCAGTACACGAGAGCGTGCGCATATTATTACATTGCAGTACACGAGAGCGTGCGCATACTATTACATTGCAGTACACGAGAGCGTGCGCATATTATTACATTGCAGTACACGAGAGCGTGCGCATATTATTACATTGCAGTACACGAGAGCGTGCGCATATTATTACATTGCAGTACACGAGAGCGTGCGCATAATATTACATTGCAGTACACGAGAGAGTGCGCATATTATTACATTGCAGTACACGAGAGCGTGCGCATATTATAACATTGCAGTACACGAGAGCGTGCGCATATTATTACATTGCAGTACACGAGAGCGTGCGCATACTATTACATTGCAGTACACAAGAGCGTGCGCATATTATAACATTGCAGTACACGAGAGCGTGCGCATATTATTACATTGCAGTACACGAGAGCGTGCGCATATTATAACATTGCAGTACACGAGAGCGTGTGCATATTATAACATTGCAGTACAATAGAGCGTGCGCATATTATAACATTGCAGTATACGAGAGCGTGCGCATATTATAACATTGCAGTACACAAGAGCGTGCGCATATTATAACATTGCAGTACACGAGAGCGTGCGCATATTATTATAATAGTGTACGCACGCTCATCGTTCAAATGTTTAATAATGAATTATTAAAAGGTCTCCGCGGCTGTTTTGGTGACACTAAATAATACGGTTTGCCAGGTTTTGTCAGATCAGGGCTAGCCTGACCTAGCCCAGATGTGCATCGTAGCTTATGTTCGGTAGTGTGCACACCTTGCGTAGAGTTTGATACGCTCCCATCTCGCTCGAGGCGATGTAGGCGGTATGTGAAGGACTTTCCATGCGACACAATAAATACTCAATACTAAAGGCGGTGCAGCTATTTTGGTGAACTTGCAGATTGTTTTTAATATAGAATAAGTACACATAGGACAAACGAGCAGTCGTATCATTTGGTGCCTACTAACGCCTATACTCAGCCACTTTGTTATTATGATGTGTTGCACACCTTTCGTCGTCGTCCTCCTCCTAAAATGGGCCACTGGAAACTCGAAAACACGTGGTATTATGCGAGCAAGATGTAACCCATAAAGTATAACGAATATTTCCCATTTCACTTTTGAATAAGTACTGAATAGGTAGTCTGAAAAGACAATTATACTTATAATAAAAGTTTATCAGGGTTAAATATTTAAAAGGTTCTATTGGTTTTTGTTTTCCCTTTTCGAAATATTAATGTTCACCAACCAAACATTGAGCCTTCACCAGCAGGCGCATGACTGTATTTTGATCCCGTAATCAAACCATATACGTGTTATCTCAAAACATATTGAAATGGAAAAAAAATGAAAAGTATTTTTATTCAATATAGTTGTAATATTTAGTAATTAGACTAGTAAGAAGTAGTGTCCTGCTACATTTCAGTCGAATTGGGCCGACATTACTGGGGAGGTAACTCTCACTCACATAATACCGCCTTAAAAGTGATGGCTACACGACAGCATGACGTGCCCTTTGTGAGTGGTCTGATGGACCGTTGGGGGTATGGGGTTCAGGAAGGCATTCGAATTTGCGGGTGTAATGAGCTTCGATGGACCACAATCGCTCCAATTACTTGTTTGACCCCTTAAACTATAAAAAAGTATTGATGTCTTAAGTTCACGCGAATGTTAGTCATTACTCTATGGTGGACTGTCCACGTGGTTGCTGTAAAGCTTATGAAACGTCGGGCTAGATAAATAATTAAATAAACTGCGATAAAATCCGTAAAAGTAGTTTTATTGTAAAGCTCACTGTCCACCCGTGACCATGGTTGCTGTAAGACATCTGAAACGTCGGGCTAGATAAATAATTAAATAAACCGCGATAAAATCCGTAAAAGTAGTTTTATTGTAATGCTCACTGTCCACCCGTGACCATGGTTGCTGTAAGGCTTCTGAAACGTCGGGCTAGATAAATAATTAAATAAACCGCGATAAATTCCGTAAAAGTAGTTCTATAAAAAGTGTTGTGAGATAAGTGTTAAAGTGGGTGGTACATTCAAATACAAATACACACACACTACAGTATTCCTGTCTTTGTCTATTTTTTCTACATAAACATTCTCCCTGTTGCTGTGATCGCCAGCGCCTTTGCTTTATCTTACATATAACGAATATTGTAACTACATGAGACCTGAGAAGCTCACTTTATTAACATTTATATCTTATAAATGGACGCTTCTGGTTTTAAGATCTCATCTTAATACAGCATCTTATTACCATCTTAATACGGAAAGTGCTCCGGTGGCCCCACCATGGTTGAAGCCTTGTCGTGGCGGTGGGGCTCAGCAGCTTGTGGTTAATCGAGATACCTCGGGCAAAGCTAACTGAACCGAGAAGGGCTGCTCCTTGTACCTCTCTTATAAAAAGAGGGGACAAAAGACCAACAGGAGGAGACACTTTTGCGCACGGGGCAAGGGGCGAGGATGGGAACCTCACCCCATTGCACTGTCCCAAGATTGGTGGTGATGTCCTGTGGTGCAGAACAACTCCATCTCTGGAGGTGGCGTCGCGTTTTCTTGTTCCAGGACACCTTACCAAGGGCGGCACTGATGGCACTCGCGGTGGTTTTTGTGGGTATTCGGCACTATGATGTACCGCGATCACCAATCACCCCGCCCAGGCCTAGTGAAGGCGCGTCAATGCGTTTCCCCGCGTCAATGTGGTTATTATGTTAGTCGGATAATGATAGTTATTTTTAATGTTTTTAATTAAATTGCACCAATATTAGATAATAAATTAAATTAGTCGCATGTGACTTCACTGCTATTATGCATGGTGACTTCTCTACTATCTGGAAATACGCCAATGTCATACCCTTACCTAAGAAATCAAAACCTATATTCATATATTTATATTTTTTTGTCCAAAGTATTGGACCGACCGGTGCACGAACTAATTGTTTTATTTCGCAACATAATATTTTAAATCTTCATCAATCCGGCTTCCGACCTGGCTACAGTACAACCACCGCTCTGATCAAATTCACTGGTGACATTCACTTGAGCGTTGATCAAAAACAATCCGATGCAACTTAAATGGTCGTAGACAGAGAGTTCAAATGGTTGAGACTATTTCCGACTGGGCTGTCATCCCTGATGGGGCTCCTCAAGGTGGCGTCTTGTCTCCTCTTCTTTTTGCTCTCTTCGCGAACAATATCACTAAACCTATATCCTCTGCCTTCCACCTCTATGCTGATGATCTTCACATTTTTTAGACAGACATCCCTCGACGAAATATCGGACAACAACATTGAAAAGGGACCTTTCGGTGACCTCATCGAGTAGTGAATATCGGTATATGTCTTAGTCCAAGAAAACACAGGTGACAGTGAGTGGAAGTCCAGGGCTCACCTCTAGGATTGGTTGGGGTAATTTACCATCATGTATCACATTGTAAATCTGTTAAAAATCTTGGAGTGTATCTTGGCGAAATCTAACCTTGCCATACATGGTATTCCCTGAGACGTCTTCAATATGTGCTTCCATTCTCAACTACACCGACATGTGTCTTACTAACTTAAATGAAGGACAGCTGAATAAGCTCTAGCACCTCCAGAATATTTATATTGGGTTCACACTTGGATTGCGCAGATACGACCATATATCAGAACTTCGTTATTGACTCAAGTGGCTGCCTGTGCGATTTAGCCTGAATGCTCGAATACTATCGACTCTTTATCGTATATTATATGATCCCAAGATCCCCGTATATCTAGAGGAACTATTTAAATTTCGTTCTGCAGCCTACACAGAGCTTCGTTCTTCAGATAAGTTACTCATGTATTTACCTCCCCACAACAGATTCTTTTTTTTTCAACAGAACAAACACAATCTTTCATTTACAGCGAGAGCCATCACCCTGTGGAATGCATTACCTCTAGCTATTAAACGTGCTAAAAATCTACTGATTGCTGACGTTACCTTGAATGCTATTCGTGTCGGATTAGCCAACAATTATAAAATACGATTTCTTTTTAATATCATTATTATAATATATTATTCACCTATTTATTTTATATATTACTATTTATTTGTATAGGTATGTATGTATTTTAATTATATGAATCTTTGTGCAGGTATATTATATATTAATTTATGATATGTATATTTGTATCTAATAATTAAATATTATATATATTTTTTATGGAATTGGTTGTATGGAAGATATTGCTCTGCAAGCAATCAGACCGCCTTTTATGCACATGAATGTTACACATTTAAGCTTGTTTTTGTTGTTATTTGTTTGTATTTATATGTGGACGACAAAGCATGTTACATTTCATTTCATTCACTCTTTGCGTACCTATTAAGGATCCGCCACCGCCACATCACCGGTATAGATAATTAATTCTCATTGGATACTATATAAATTACAAATTGTTATTCAATTGCATGGAGATTAGTCTCGTTGAGTCTAACTTTGTGGTCTGAATGTGTGAAGAATATTTAATTTGTATTGAAATAACGAGACAACAGTTTTGAATGTAGGTTTTAATGAGACTCTCAGGTTAATACAGAATGATCGTGAGGACAGCCGCGTGCCGGTATACAGTAAAAAATATTTATTTACTTTCTTGAGTTATAAACATATGTGACTCTACAAGTTTGTACCTGTTTAAAACATTTTATCTTTTTTAATCTGTTTAATATATATTCTGTTACAATAACGAGTTACGATAGTATTGCTCTAAAAATATTAGTTTTGTAGAAACTTTAGTGTACCTCATTTAGTTTTCTTGTCCTACTTCTCATTTTTGTACATGTTACACTGACAGTGGCCAAATGCTTCACTGTCAAAACCACGTTACAATTAAAAGAAGAAAGAGGAGAAATGTATTCCACTAAATCCCTATCTTTTTAATTATTTTATTATTCAAATTATAAATAGCGTCACAAAAGATAAAATGTAAGAGGACTTTCCAGAGTCGTCTAGTTTAATGAACAGAGGTTTTACATTGATGGGTTATCGCGTAACTGGTTCAAAATGTCTTACACTCTGTTTAGGTCTTACCTTTATCATGGGCTGCTTTTTGGCCTCACTTCCTATTTCACCTTCAGGTAAGCGTACTACTGATGCTTTGCTATATGTCTATGAGCCCTCGTTAGGTAATAGACGTTCTATAGGCTAATGGTTCGGTGAAGTCCTATTGTGAAGTTTTAGGATGAACTACCATCGGTATTGCTCACTAAATGGATACTGCGCTTAACAATTTGTGTATAAAATGGCTCTTTAAATTATTACGTTTCAATAATTTAAATGTAAATTATTGAAACATTATTGAAATGTTTTTACATTTTAAGTATTATTGAAATGTATATTTAAAAAATGTACATTCAATCAATTAAATGTATTATATTGAATATTGAAGTTTTTCAGTCAATCTACTTACACAGCCATTTCCTGCAAATATCACCTATCACCTTAAAGTCATAGCAATCACTTCTAAATCAACTGTAACTTCTAACCATCTCGGTTTTTTGAGCATAATATATCCCATTTTGCAGGTATAGGACCTTGATGAAATTAAACACCTCTAGGATTTCATTGCAGACTTGCTTCAATGAAATGCTAGTAGAATAAGTATTAAATTACTAGTGGCCTCGGCCCCAACCCCACCTTTAGGCCATATGGCCTCCGCACCTAGGTGCGCAGCAACCCACTTTCACCAATGGGTTGCCTTATCACCTGGGGTAGCTGCCCCCCGCAAACATACCTGGGTCATGAGGTTTTTGCCTCGAAACCTGCAATCCTCACAAGCACTTTTACAAGAAAGCTAGCGCAAAAGACCCACACATCGCACTTCAAATTACTAGTAGTTTATATTAATAAAGTAATGTCTTAATTTTCAGAAACAAAGCAATTGATTTCAACAACAACACATAAAAAACGTTTAGCAATCATAGTACCTTTCCGAGATCGGTTTGAAGAACTTTTAGAATTTGTACCACATATGCACAAATTTTTGAACAAACAAAGGATACCATTTCACATATTCGTCATACAACAGAAAGATAGTAATAGATTTAACCGGGCATCCTTAATAAATGTTGGATTTTTGTATACTAAAGGGAGCTTTGACTATATAGCAATGCATGATGTTGATCTTCTGCCCTTGAACAATAATTTAAAATACAGATATCCCAAGGACGGGCCAGTTCACATATCTTCACCGAGTACTCATCCAAAATACCACTATGAAACCTTCATCGGTGGTATCCTGATTATAAATAATGACCACTTTGATAAAGTGAAGGGGATGTCGAACAATTATTGGGGATGGGGTTTGGAAGATGATGAGTTTTACGTTAGAATTACAGATGCAGGGTTGAAGATAACCAGACCAGAGAACATCTCGACAGGAACAGAGGATACCTTTAGGTATGTTTAAATGAAATAATTAATGCTAATTTTTTATGGTATAAGGGGGAAGACCACCAGTGCGCATAGACATCCACATAATTGTTATATAGATGTTGATGAGATAGCAAGTCGCAAACCGCACGAAACGCGACAGCATGGCTGTAACATTTAGGTCATGTTTTGAGCGAGAAATATCTTCCCGGTCTTGCCAGCATCAGCTGCAGTGTCAACTACAACTTCATGCCTGTAATGATTGGGAGTGAAATCACCTGGTTGTGGTGTAATTCAGTAACCCCTTTCAAATTCGGCAATCTGTAATTTGAGTTTCCTCATACTAATATTATAAATGAGAAAGTATGTATGTGTTTGTCTGGCCCATTGGGGGGAGGTGAAAATGAGGGCAACACATCGGCATAATTATGCTGATGTTCATGGTCGCCGGTAGACGTTGCAAGGCTGCGATTGCTTGTTTGTCCCCCTGTACTATATAAAAAAATCACAGTAATTAATAGATTTTGTAGAAATTTTGCATAGAATCAGATTAAAAACACATCATGAATGGTTATGGTCCTTGAGTTTGTGTGGATGAAACCAGAAGCAATAATTTGTCTTTCGAATACCGCCATGACATTTAATTGCAGACATGTCCACGACAAGACATACCGCAGGCGAGACATGCGAAAATGCTTCAACCAGCGTGAAGTGACGCGACGACGGGACAGAATCACCGGCGTGCACGACGTGAAGTACAAGATACATGCCACTCACAATGTGACAGTTGACACATTACCACTCACCGTAGTAAATGTTGAGCTAATCTGTGACCATACTGCTACCCCATGGTGTGTGTGTCCTGAGCCTGTGAAGCCGAAGAAAGTTAGCTAACATTTACCCGTTAGCTCTGCTGGCTTAACACAGAGGCCAGGTAGCTTGTACCTGTCAGATCTGCTGTCTGGCTTGTAACCAGAGACCACGTAGCATTTACCTTCCAGGTCTGCTGTGTGGCTTGTAACAAACGTCAGATAGCATGTTCCTATCAGATCTGCTGTCTGGCTTGTAACAGAGGCCAGGTAGCATTTACCTGTCAGATCCGCTACCTGGCTTATCACAAAGACCAAGTAATATTTACCTGTCAAATCTGCTATCTGGCTTGTAACAGAGGCCAGGTAGCATTTGCCTCCAAACTCTGATTTCTGGAGTTTAATTCCAAGCCGTGATTTCCAGCTTCAACAATGAAGCTGTCCTTGATCATTGTCAAATACTCAGGTCCTTTCGGTCTTATACTGCAACCCCATGGTGTGCAACCCGAGCTAGTGACGCAGAGCAATAAAAATGAATGCTTTTATGTGTGACACCTCCCCTACACGGTCAAAATTTTGATGAAATTGTGTCAATCAAACTTTTTTGGGTAATTGCCCGAAATTGCATTCATATAACAGTCAAAAAACAACAACCGTCGGCTGTTTCTTTTTTTGACTGTTATATGAATGCAATTTCGGGCCAATTAACTTAATTTCCAAACATTCGTAGGATAAATTGCCCATGTATGTATATAGTCTTAAGTGAGTGTACCCACAACTCCGTATACGGGCCGTGCATCTAGAACGACGTGCCAGCTAGGGGATAAAACGTGCAGCAATGTCTGCTGTCAAAGTGATCAAAAAATAGTTTTGTACATGTCTCGAAACATTTTCTTTAACAGTAATAAGGATCAATGATAATAAACATTATAAATTTTCGAAAATGGTGCCAGCTATTCACATAGAGATAATAGAATATAGATAGAGAAAAGAAACCACGAGCAAACCTCTTATGGAATGTGTCCGTGTTGGTAAATAGAGAAGGAGGATGGGAGATACATGGTCTTTATCTCGCATGCGCATTGCGCAAAGATATTAGATATCTGTTAGCGAGAAAAAAATATAGTAATACTCTATCTCCTACTTTATCTATGTTACCACTGCTGACAACACGTAAAGTATTGTCTCTGATACATAGTGCTTTGTAATTGGAAAACGCCCTAAATATTAGCACTCGAGCTCGCATTTTGTCATTTAAATAGAGGGCCTCTATATTTCTTGTGAATGAATGTCTATGCTTTTTTTTGGATGTCCAATCTCTAATCATAAAACTATTGTTAGTACTATTTATACAAGATTGTAAATATATTTAAATCCTTGGTAGTTTTTTTTTATCCTTCTTTCTATTCCAAACGAAAAGGCAAAAAATATTGACACGTATCATGGTAGTGGTCCAGGATTAGTGTTGGATAGTCGATAAAATTTCTGATCTAGCTATGCTGTCGCTTTTTGTGCAATTTGTGAGGAAGCTCACACTCAGTTTGTCCAAAATAGGGGCAACACTACAATGAAGCGGCGG
>JAFELO010000598.1:15560-88327 GCA_017140195.1 Eumaeus atala | reverse complement strand
AATTGATTATAATTTAGCAGCCAGGCTTACTTTATACACACACAATGTTTTCATGTCTCCTCCTCTTATGCAGCATGGAACTACCTCTGCCAAAGACAAGGCTTGATTCAAGGTGGAGTTCCCACACATGTCTGCTAAACAGCGCCCCAAACCAAAAACCTATGAACATTGAAATTGACGTATCTATCTTTAGGTAATTACGTCGAAGTGAGTGTGAAAGCTTTAAAGATCTTATTCATTTAAACGATATTTTTTAAGAGTAAATCTTTACGCTTCTGATGAGTAAGCCTGTGAATGGGCGTCGAGAGTGTTATGAAAGCGAGGCTAAACGGTAGTTGGGAGGGAAATATATAACAGTAAAGACAGAAGTGACGTTTTATATTACTCTGCTGTAATACATTTCGTATTACAGCAGAGAAGTGAAACGTATGTTCTTTCTCCTTTCGCTCATAGCCAGGTTTCGTATAACGAAGTTTTACTTTGGTCGTGTAGTTTAAAGATTACTTTCATTTCTTGCTGGTAATGGTGTAACTGATTCATTGCAGGCAATTTAGGCGTTGCAATTTCAGGGGAAGCCGTCTGCCGCACTCCTAACGCCGACGTTAAGCGATGGACGCTCGTGTGTTGCTACCACTCTGTTGGCACAATATGGTAGCCGTAAAAAAAATATTACAAATAAACAATCTCAATTTATTCCCATATTTATTTATTGAATCAAAAATTTAAGCAATACTAATATCATTAGACTTGCTAGTAGATGTACAGCAAAAATATATTTTGTACACATTCAGAAAATATTATATACAATAGTAACTAACAGCTTTCCTAGTGTCACTAATGCCTATATGTAGCATGAACGAATTCGATCGCAGTCTACATTTAACTAGTCGTAGCGTCTTAACATATGGGTTATATACCAACACGATACAACCAATAAATAGACTACCAAAAAATTTAAGTGAAATACAATGTCATGTCAATCCAATAATCATAAAAATATGTTGACATGGATAGAACTAAATAAGTGCATTGATATCTTAAGTTTACGCGAATGTTACTCATTCCAATAAAACTACTTTTACCGATTTTATAGCGGTTAATTTCATTATTTAACTAGCCCAACGTTTCGGAAGCTTTACAGCAACCCTGGTCATGGGTGGAATGAGATGACAGACGTCCTGGTGTTATAAATTGTTCTAACTTTTAGTTATTCCGATTAACGCAAACAGTACTGATTATATCTTACTGTCTAACCCTAGTCATTACATTAGATTTGATAAAGCGCAACTCCTCACTAGGGAACACCGATACCTTCCAAGGATGATCCGTGAGGCTATTGAAATTAAAATGCATCCAAATTTCAATAGAGAAGATGGCTGGGTTTTCCCTCTGCTTGGGACTTTGGGTAAACATAATAAAATCAAGGACGTAAACATAACACCTCAAGACAGCAAGAGATAATAAGTACTGTTTTGAGTCTTTGCTAGAGCGCGCAAGCTGTCCCCGGCGTCAGAGTCGGAGGAGGTGGAACCTCGATCCCTCTGGTCATGATAATAATAGTTAATTTTGCTGTTACGAACACTCATAAAAAAGCTTCAGAGGTTTCTTGTTAGGCACTGCATTCAATTTTCACGAAAGCACTACTACGAAAAATATACAGTAACCGGGAAGAAACATATCCATAAGCAATATAAATAGAGAAGGGAAGCCAGTACGAAAGGCGGCCCTCAAGTCGTAAGAGACGGCAAATGTAATACACTCACTGTCTTTGCGTTTATTTCTCTCTGCGCAATACGAGATTATATAGACAAATTTAGTAAAGTACCTTCACGTCTATTATCCCCGAAGAGGTAGGCGGAGGTGTGCTAGTAAATCCACAATTTGTAAGCATCGTTACTGTAAAGCATAAATAATTAAATAAACCGAGATAGAATCAGTAAAAGTAGTTTTATTGTAATGACTAACATTCGCGTAAACTTAAGACATCAAGATTTATTAAGTATCTACGAAAACAGTCTAACGTTATAAGTTTGAAGCGTGCAACGAAACGCATGTAACAGTGGGGTATAATGCGCGTGTAACAGCGGCGCATGAACCGCTGGGGATAATACGCGTGTAACAGACGCTCATGAGACACATGTACCTATACGATGAATGTTAAAAGTTATGACATTAATCCTATACGCGTCGGTCACAGGTCACACACGGCTATGCAGGCACACGGTTGTGGGGCAAGTTTACAAGCAGGGCAACATGAATTATATTGCTAAAACAATTTTCGTGTTATTTCACATGTAAATATGTATATGTAAATATTGCGCAAATTCTTAAAGCCATTCAACTATATGCTTAAGTACAAATAAATGCTATTTTTCCTTAACTATTCTTCTAGAACATAGATAAATAAGAACTCGAAATACGAAAGTATAGAAAGAATATCTTGATTATAAAGTTTTTGTGACGTTAAGAATGCAGCCAAAATTTATTATACCTATTTTCCCATTGAATAACTGAGGTAAACTATTTGCCACTACTAAATTATTACATTTTACACAAAACTGAAAATCAAACAACAAAACGTCATATTTGTTATCAATTATTTATAGGTTATCAACCAAGTATAAATATAATTATTATTAGACGGTTCATCTTTGCTACCTTTCGAACATTTCAATATCGACATCTTATTCAAGTACACTATACTGGGAAACAGAAAGGCGAAAGTAAAAAGAATTGCCATAAACAAACTAAAAAATTAAGCATAGGCAATAAAATTCAATCTATCCTCACAAATACTTTTTGGAGCAACTCCGAAGATTACATAACATTGATTGTATAAGCTTATCATGCCTTACACTCGTACATAGTATAAAAGTTGTGTCTCTCTTTCTGGATGTAAATATAAATTAATGCTCTCCTAAATATATTGTTGACAGTATATTTCGACGCCGAAGTGCCAACATCTCTTAACTGACACAGTCAACAATTTACAGGAAGTGAAAAAAAAAAGTTTGTTTTTTCTTAATTAAGAAAGGATATAATTTTGGTATAAATTGATAAAAACAAAATAGTAAAACAATAACAAAAATAATCTACACAGTCAAAACAGCATAAAAGTGAATTTCTCAGGGAGAGTCAGTTACGAGGTGGGATCACTTCGCCGTCGATTACTTTATTTCTATAAAGTAAATAAATAAATCAATCTTACTAAATAAGGTGTGTTATGTATTTAAAGAACACAAAATCTTTAACAATTAATAACAACCACTTTATTAACAAAACCACCAAATTTATAAACAAAACCCCAATACAAAATTTGCAAAAGAAAACAAACAACTTGAAATTCAGTCCATCCTCCTTAGGTTACCTCCTACTAGTATAAGCATATGACTGTGGACCTATTCTTCTAACATGCCTTTTCTAAATCATTTTGGTTGGTGATTTCTCAGTCCGTTTTTTTTTATAAATACATTTTAACCCTTTACATATAAAATCCCATTTTGTACCTGCCGTTGCTTAAGAACTTATCTGTGCAGTCTGTGTTGTCAATGCCTTTTACGAATTAAGTTTGAACAACAAACTCACTAATTAATTACAGGCTAAGAAATCACAAAACCAAAATAGTATCAGTCTAAAGGTCTCTAAAGGGGATTCGGTGCCAAACCACAAGGTTCCAGATAGCTTCAAGAAGCCCCTTCAGTAGCACAACACGCCGATTTTATCACAATTTATCACCATGTGCATTTCATGCCTCAAATTTAACAATATATGAAATGAAAATAAGGTATGGCTGACAGTGTCTTCTTCGATCTATTTGATATCCTGCGAATTTTAGATAAAACAACTTTTAGGGGCAGCTTTTTCACAAGTTCCTATTATAGACCCGGTTACCAGGAACTTAAGTTGCAAAGAAGATACAAATATCTGATTCCAGTTATAAGTGCAAATTGATGTGAAGCATTAATGTGATAGTTAAGAGTCATGTCTTGACTAGCTAGCTGACTATAATAGTAACCTGTGTAAGTACGTCGATCTTTTAACATAATAATTATTTATTTAGTAACTGACAATTGAACCTTGGTTCAAAATGATCCAAAATGCTCATGACATCGAGTAGAGACAGCCATAAGATTTACTTTTCTTGTTAAAACATTCGATTTTTTAGCTTATATTCTAGCAGCCACCGTGACTTAAATTTTGCCTTATCTAACCTGCTCGTACTCTGACAGTAGGCATTGGTTGGCCAGTCGAATGTTAATAACAAAAATGGTAACCCTCATAAAAGCACACACGTCATTTTCTACAGTTAATCACGTAGAAATTAATTCTGCACCTTCTCGAAATGGGGTACCTGCGACCCTGCTCGCGTTCGCTCTACAACTCAGTAACAACACTATATGAAGTCAGCGCGAGATGCAGAATTAACTTGCACGGGTAATAGAAAATGTTAAAACTAAAGATCGACTAGAACTAGTCTTGTGGCGCGCTCTACTCGCGAGGCGCGCAACACTTCAGCTACAGCGGGCAACCACCTTCCTATGTAAAAGAAAAGAAACACTGAGACCAAAGTAAAGAACAAGGGACCAATCATCATGCAGGTTTGAAATAACGAAAACAGTCGGCGAGGTATAAGATGAGCCCTAACTCGGTAAGAACCAAAAGAGTTTGACAAAACACACACACACACGCACAAGGGCGCGTCTTAGTATAGAATAAGACGCGTCCTTGTGCGTGTGTGTGTTGTGCACTCACACAAATGCAAAGCTGTGTATTGCTCACTGTCACATCTCTATACACTGGAACTGCCTCTGGGTGCCTACACTATTCGTTCAGCACTAAATACCCACTATACATATACCAAGAGTTCCTTAGCACTCCAAAAATAAGTAGCGAATGTCCGTAACCATCCGTATGCGTCATCCTCCATCTGCGGGTAAATCTAAAATTAAGTATGGTCTGTAATAAAGCACAGAACACATACTTACATTCGAAAACCCTGTAAACTTCGCTTTCGTAGACACTCTTCATTTCATGGCTCTAGTAGTTGAGTAGCTCTAGTGTTGAGTAAAGTTACGTTTCAATTTTACTTTTAAATATATCCAGATATTCTCAAGTTATACGTAAGGTGTTCTCCTGTCCTTCATCACACAACGTCGGCAACGTCTATTTCATCTTGGGACTAAGGAAGGAAAATAAAGGAAATTAGGATTTTTCGATGTGCAAGATATAGAATACCCCTTTTTTTATAAACTCTTATATGACCTTTTCTTGGACGTGCTCTGCAGTAGACATTTAGAGGCTGGCGGCGAAGGATTAATATGGACAAAAAAATATTTTAGGATAAGGAAGCTTCTTGATATTTGGGACAGTGCGTAACTTTGTCATAATAATTGTACATTTTGCTAAGTAATACAACACAGATGCATTGTTATAAAAATTTTTGGACGAAAAGTAGCGCAAGTTTTGCTTTAAATCTGGTAGTTAGCCTTATTGGACTAGCCACTAGGGTTAAAAATCTAACGTTACTCCACTTATATTGACCCTTGACTCTTTGGCCTACTAATATTAGTATTATAACACGGTGACATTATTATAGACCTCACGGGAATACGAAGCCCCTCCCCGTTCCCCTTTGAAATCGTCGCGCTCACCGCGTTGCGACAGTACGTCAGCTCACACAACAGAAAGCCCATTGGACGTAATCGACGTCAGCTCTGCAGATGTTGTAACCGAGATATAGCTCATAAGCCTCTCAAATTATACAACTACCCTTGCTCCTAACGATGATAAACATGCGTATGTCTAGAAATACATTAAAATATACATATAAAATCCTGGTTGCATTAAAAAACAGCACAGATCTCAAAAATTATAAAATAATACAAGGGACATGCATACATCTATAATAGATAAAATAACAGTCTGAACTGAAAGTAACAAAGAAAAGCTTCAAGAGAAAAGTACAAAAGCCACAAATCCAGGATACGAAAAAAAAAACACAATACAAGTAAATTTTATTTATTCCTATTGAAGCTTTACTTGTTATATATTCTTACTACATTGTTATTGAAGTTATTTTACAGATAAGAATGAAGTGCATTTGGCTACAAAAATATTTTCTTAACACAAATTGAAAAAAAAAAAAAAATAACGCCATGATTAATTTTTACATTGCCAAATTACATATACTCAAGATTATAATAGTATTACGCTTATATGTTAATTAAAATTAATATCGTTAAGAAAAAGCATTAATTTTAATAAATGTGTCAAACCTATGCAATTACATGTATCATAGCTTAAATAATTTTGATTTAGCTTTTGAGCATATATTTTGTGGCGTTTTATTGATTCGATTTGGCACTGTCATTGAGGATATTTTCAAATTGGCGACAATTACGTTACCATAAACATATAGATCACAAGTTTTGAAGGCATTATTTAAAAAACACAACACAAAATCCATCCAAAATGTTCAGACTAAGTAAATGAAGACAGAATCAAATAGAAAAATCAAATATTACAAAAAACTTGGTACATCGACAAAATGGCAGAAAATTTTGCACAAGTCACAATCAATTATCAATTTGGATTAAACATTCTAATGTTTAATAATTATGCTTATTTTAGTACTAAAGCTCGAAAATGATAAAAGAAGCTCGGAAAATTGTATTATTTTAGTTATCGATTAGTCTGCAATAGATACGTATCCAACTAATATAGACATACGTAATAAAACTATAATACTTAACTTCTACACTTTAATTCTGGTATATTATATTGTATAAGTCTAGCTTCCACTTCTTAAAGAGGTCGCCACGATCTAAGTCTTGTCTAAACATGAGAACTAAAATTGACAAATCAGCAATGTTGTCGTTGTTCAGTAGGTGTCTGTGTGGATGTTTTTATTTTATGCAGCGTTTTAAAAAAACATGACAGCTGTAAAGCAGCCCGTGGGCTAGTGAACTCGTAGGAATATCATATAAATAATTTATCTGTGAACTTACCAAACTACGTTACCCTGTGCTGAGTACCGTGGTGATTTTACAGGAGTACTAGACTACGTAGAGTATTGATATTCGGGTACGAATAAAAGCGCTACTTTATTTAATTGTCGTCCACATAAAATGCTAAATGAACTTCAATTACTGTTGAGACGACACTGAAACTAATCGAGTATCTCACTTATAGCTCATTGTTATTATATACGAAATCTTGTACAGCTGTAACAAAAACGTGTGTTACTATTACAAATGTAACACACATTTCTACATGTCTATATATATATATATTACTATATTAATTTAATATGATAGAAATTGTATTTATTATATTAAATTGTAGGAAATTGCTTCATAAATTTGAATAAAGAATGTGTCAAAAATTTTAATGTCATTCTTAATTCAAATTCTGTTTATAAATTCGTAATTTCTACTTTGTAATAGTACCCGTATTGTAAAGTAAAATGTCCCATAGAAAAATTGACACATAAATTCTAACATGTTATCGAGGTAGGAGAAGAAAGCAATTTTGGTTTCAATTTACGGCTGACTTCCCACTATGGTATGTGTATTAAACAAAACTTATTATGAATCGCCAAAAAGAAAAATTAAAACATTTGGCACCTTGAATTACTTAACATTGTAAAATAATTACCAAAGTGTAAACTTATAGAGTTATAAATTGTAATATCATAAATTCATGTATAATATGATAGTAATACTTTAAATAGTGTGTTTACATTTTAACATAAGTAGAGCATGTAGCATTAGTTGCAATCGAGGGGTTTTAAGGTTCACAATATCACACGTCCCGCGCAAGGTATCCTAAAGGTAAACTTTTTTCACCAATTTGCACTTTTTTCACATAGCACAAAGCACATATATTTTAAATGATAGTGCCAAATATTATTTTTGTAGATTTTCCCATCATTTAGCTAGCGTTATAATCTTTACATTTGGCACCTTGAATTATTATTATTATAACATTTTATATACCTGCCAGTATTTTATTTATATTCAAGGGGATATCACAACTTTGTAGTATAATCTACTAAGGAACCGATCCTATATAGATGTAGATCGGATACACCTTAGTTACCACAACTCAGGTCACCAGAAAAAAATACTAAACTATTTATTAGTCTTTCAGATATAAATTTTTGGAACAGATTTCAGGGGAACTTGAACATTTACTTAGTAATAACAAATGCCCCTGGCCAAATTTGTGCTCAGCAACAGTATTTCCGTATCACCATTTCAATAAGAGCAATGGAATATACATGTCTATAGATACGTAATTTCTCCACGAATCCACAAAAAAGCCTGTCTGTCCATCCGCGTCGGTCTTGAGCCCTATATTTGGCCTAGATCACTTTCAACAATTATTGAACAACTGTTATATATAACTATTAAATTAATTATTATAATAAATATAATGAATTGTCTAACATTAAGTAAATATATTAAACGTTTCTTCCGTTCGTACTTTTAATACTCAACACCTATAAAATATGCCATCTACATTGTTTTTTTTTGGCATACCTGTGTACTAATTTAAAAAATAATAAAACTGCCATGAAATTTTACCAGAGTCGTATAGTTGTGAGATATGTATATTAAGTTTTTTTTAAATCTTTCCGTATGTCCGGATGTCTAACAAAAATTAGCTAGCAACACCCTTAGGCACGTCAACTCATTTTTGACACGTGCGATAGAGTATCACTTGCACAAATCTCTTTAGACCCCCCCCCCCCCAATGCGTCTTATTTTTATTTTTATTCAAAAATTTTTAATCAACGCATTATTTTATTCTATGTTTGAGTATTTTTATGTGCGTTTTGATTGCGTTGTACTCGACTAAACATCGATAGATACTCAAAAGGAAGATCAATAAAGGAAGACATATTAAAAAATATAAATATTCATTATTTCAACATCAAAACAACGAATAGGGCACGCTGGTGCAAAGACAAGATCAACAAAAATCAATGTCTATAAAACTTACATAAAACCGCCACAGGGTAATAACAAAGTTAATTTACTTACTTGACTTAACAATTTCCGTTATTTTTAATATTCACGATTTACGGAATAAAAATATTAAAGCGATGAAAAGAAAAAAAATAATAGCATTTTTGAATTTTGAGAACTAAAGAATAAAAAAAATGTCTTATACAAATTGTAATAGGCCGTGTCCGTGTGGGCTAGGAGTGGAAAAGCACCCCCTAGCCCAAGGGCTCATACTATAACAGGCCTTGCTAAGTCTGAGTTTTTAAAACTTGAAGACAGACCGTAAAATTGAGGAAGGCTCTCGTCTGGGTTACTCCCCACTACGTCACAATTAGTTGAAATAAGATTGTCAATTTAAGTGTCTCCACAGACTACAGACTTTTTATCGGCTGACAATTAGTCAGTGTGCACAAGTGTACACTAAGATATCAATTCTTATAAAATAAAAACCCTGTAGTCTGTACCCATTCGATGTCTAAGAATAGGCATCTAAGCGAAATCGTTCCAAAAAATCGCACGGTAGTGCACGCGCCAAGTACCTAGACAATAGCCTCCGTATCACTTATAACGTGTATGCCGTGTTTCGTCAGAATCAACTTGACAATATCATTGCAGCTCCTCGTCTTATAATTCTTACTGTTGTCTTTCATTTTCATACTTTTCACCTTGTCACACAATTTACTCACTTCGGATTTGCTCTTCTTCATATCGTCGGGTTTCAATTTGCGTATCGTCGAAGCCGAGCATCGTTTCCTTACGTTCTGATAGTCTTTATCGACGCCTACATTACCTTCGCTCACTCGTCTCCTATATTCGTAGTCAACATCTTGGCCTAAATAGCTGTCCAGCGAGCAATATGTCGTTTCGGAAAAACTTACCTTCACTTCATCTTTGATTGCATGTTGTTTGGCGTCGCTGATAATTTTCACCGCTTTCCCGGGGACATAGCTCGACGGCACCTTATCGATGTAGGCCATTTTCGGCTTTATCGCATCTAGAGGACTGACGGAGTCAGTATGGTTGGGCATAAGGAAGTTGGACTTCCTCGGTCTTTTGACAGTTATGGTTTCATCTGTGATAGAAGGCTTGTCTCTGATGGATATGAGAATACTCTTGAAGCTCGTCTCCTCTGGGGACGTCATGATAATATCCTGCGGGGACTTTTTGTAAGCAAGCAGGTCATTAAGGTTATACTCACTGATCCAGGCAGCGGGAGAAGTAAGTCATAGTTAGACACTGGTAAATAATTGAACACATTAACTAATTGAACACACTAGAGCCAAACCTGTTATAGTCTTTTTCATTATTATTAATTTTATTAATAATATAAAAATACGAGCAATTTGTTTGGGATTATTTCATAAATTTGATTTATTTCACATAGTGCAGGCTTAAGTCATATCAAAAAAATGTTTGTAACCACTGTCAGTGATGAAATTGTTAGTTCTCTAGTGCGATCGCTAAAAAATTCGAAAGGGTTCCCGTTGCCCCACTTTATAGCGAACAAGGAGGGATTTAGTCGGTACGAACAATCGACCCTCAGCGCGTATTCCACTTACCCCTCAAGAAGCCCCGGCCTCAAGGCATAGCCCAGCAAAGAAAATGTTATAGTAAAATAATGAACTCACGGAGCATAAGGCAGTGCACCGTACAGCCGGTTCTGTCTGATGTACTCCAGCACGGCGTCGTCGGTGAGGTACTTGGCGCTCTCGCCGCGCCGCATGAGCCGCCGTATGACTGTGGAACTCACGTCGTTGGCTATGTAGTTAGTTACTAGAGTTATATTTTTCTGAAATAGACAGTTTAAGGAAGCATACGTTACACGTGTCATGTATACCAAATTACAGGCTTACGACCGGAAAGTACATCGCGCTCACGAAATAATTCGTCATGAAGCAGACTACTGTGTCGCGTATGTGGGAGGCTGTAGCCCATCAGAATGAGGTAAAGGGCAACGCATCTGCATGGCATCTGGTTGTATACCTGTCTATAGCTATTATTATACAGTCGAAACCCTTAACAGTAGTTGCCATACCACACTGAAATTCAGATATGACACCAAGTAATTAGTGTGGTATTTGGCGCTCTCGCCACTGCGCGGGCATCGGACCCCATATAACATTCTACAGCGCGCGCATGCGACGCCATATGACTCCATACCACCACACTTTCCCACCGCTGTGGTTCGACAGCGGCCACCACTTGTGACCCTTTGATATGATCGCAGGGAGACTGCTAAAAACTGCCTTGGGACCCGCAACGAATTTAACCAGAAGAAAATAGGAGGAGTGTTTTGGACATTGGCCGTATAGTCAATTAAACCAAATTCCTCTAGGGAGCAGGGCTATTGGTGCAGGACATATTACAGTACACAAGTGTGTGCGCAGGCACAAGTGTCCTCGCTCCGTTATTCTCCTATTCCGATGCGACGGCAATCCGACACGAACGGAGAGAAGTGAGGCGCAGGACTGACGGCTTCACGTGCTCTCCGAGGCACGGGGGTGTAACCCCGCCAACTTCCAAACACCGGACTGTTGTTAGAAATGGAAAAAAAACCTAATGACACTTTCTGCATCGTCTGTCCCGCTATTTGAAACCGGGACCCCATGGCTGTGGCGGAACATGGTTACCACTAGACCACGAGGCAGTTTATACGAAACTACGTTCCCAGTGGTTACAGGTGCAGACCCTTAAGCGTCAATATCACGGCAATGCAGCTAAAATCATTATTTATGGCATGGCTCCGTTCCCTCCACCCTTTTGGCTGGGGTAGAAAAGGGAGTGGCTGTGAAGACGTGTAATTGTCATGTAAACGCTTACCCTGTACTTGTAGAGCAGGTCGGACTCGTATATGAACCGGCTGGGGTCGCAGCCGGCCCGGGACACCACCACCAGGCCGTGGCACCCCACTATAGCCTCCAGCTGGAATATTAAAGCACCCACTGTTGCACACACACCAAGCAACAACTCTCAACGTGACAACGACTTGTAAGTCGATAACGCTAGCAGTATGCACGAAAAGCATGACGTCATCGTGACGTTACGAGACATAGCAACACTCCGACTGAGCCCGCGAGACAACCCGTCTCTTTCACTGTATCGGGTGATGTGTACATCTGTTAGACAACCGTCATCACGTAAAATGATATCGTTAGTAAACTTAAACAAAAACCCTGTTGTATCTTCTAAACATGTATGTTTCGAACTGTTGAGGCTGGACTAGCGCCGCCAATATTAGGTGCCTCCGAAAAAAAATAAATAAATAGAGATACCGTAAATAATAGTTCGATAAAATCAAATATTGGAAAATTAGCAATAATAATTCAATAAATAAATATTAAAAAAGAAGTGTTTACAGTTACGTAAATTTCTGTTCAAATGCACGGCACTACAGCTCATTGTTGTAATATTAACCTCTTGTTATTGTATTAGGATAATGAAGGTAGGATAAAAATTTTGCTCCTTATTATAAGTCTAGATTTCTCAGTTGTCAGGTGATGAGTTCGTGGCCTCTATTACACTCGGGGTCATGAACATTCACGATGTGGTGATGGGTCCACCAAAGCTACCAGGCCAACGCGACGTTTTAATTCACGAAATGTAATAATATTTTAGTGATTTAATATTAGTTTTGTGTTTTTAAGTTGAACTGGACCACTAAATGACATGCATTTTTAGAATTGAATGTTATATCTGCATCTGCCCTTGGCAGGAACCACAAGGTTTCTGTTACATATTGTAAAAAGTTGTATAAGAAAATACATGACTGGTGAAAAATTATTGCTGCCACGGCGTTGTTATGTGAACTCCTCTGTCAAGTTCTCAAAACTATAGAAACACTAGTAGCGCCACGCAGTTCCACCCGCGAACTCTACCCCCAAAAACGTACGGTTAGGGTTGGAGTTTCGCGAGGTTCGTTCTTAGCGGATGTCCGCACCCTAAAAGGAAATTAACAACCAAATTTCAAGTTTGTAGTTGTTAAAGTTCCTGATATTTCGAGATTAATCAGTGAACGGTATTTGGATTTTATATTTATATTTTATATAGACACAAAGTACTGTGGCAACAAAACATATCTATAAAAGAGACGGGTCCAAACATTGTTGTGGTCTTGTACTAGTATTGAAATAAAGAATATAAAATAATACGGACAGTTTTGACTGTTGAAATTCATGGATTTGAAAATTCAAAACTGCATCATAATTAAAGCGATCAAATTATTGAATCTTTCCGCGTTAGCAATGGCGTATTCATACACTTTCGAGGTTTTAAAATTAATACGAATGTCATTGTGCATACTGATGCTTTGGAGCATTGGATTATTAAAAATATAAACTGTCGGAATGTTCGCGTCCATGTGCGTTCGGCTCTATCCGTTACTCGCATCACTTCGCGTAACATCGGTCCTATTAGTCGTAACGTCATGGTATATAGTCTTCCTCGATAGATTGGTAGTTCCTGGGCTGAGCAGGTTGAAACAAACGAACAAACTCTTCAGCTCCATATTATTAGTATAGATGGTGACGATCATAAATCAACAGTCAATAAGCATTGGGGTCAGCGTAAGAAGCACACGGGCCCATTCGTGGGAGGTGAAAGGAGGACAACGCATCGTCATAATTATGCTGATGTTTATGGGCGTCGGTAGTCGCTGAAAGGCTCCAATTGCTCGTAAGTTCCCCTATACTAAAAAAAATATGATTAACTTACCAAGGATCCTCAGTATTAAAGAAACATGAACATGAAAGTATACTTACGTCTTCATCAGACCACAACCCTGGCGTCGCGAAGGACTCTAGCAAATCAGCACCACATAACAGTTTAACCCGCACCCCGCTGTTTCCATTGCCGTTCATGCCCAGGTTATCAGTCATGCCCAGGTTGTCCGGCTCGTCTATCCGGTTGACGTTGAGGATGTCATCCGGCAACCAGGTGGGTGGATTGTCGTTTATACTGCTTCGACTAGAGCTCATAGATAGATGCCCGTTTAGGATGTCCTGAAGGGAAAATGGTAAACGAGTTATTATAAAACTGGATGAGGTTTCTTTGTTCTTATTGCTAACGAACAAGTGGACATCAATGCATCCTAACATCAGGTTGTGCGGAGTGTGAAGTTTGTGTTTGGTGCTGGGCAAAAAAAAAGTTCTAGATAAAAAATAGCGTTAAAACCATTTTAATATACAATAAAGCCACTATAATTGAAGTTAGTACTTTGAAACCGACCAGGTCATTACTTGTTATTTGAATTAGTTTGAAAGTAGAAAATGAGGCATTAAAATGCAACTCCATAAATTTGAAAATAAACCCACGGATAGGATTTAAAATACAGTTTTAAAAAAATGTGGTACAAGAATCAATTTGAAAATAGAAATCCATGTTCTACGGTTTAATATTCAGCTACTCAAAATTTGATATAAGAATCAATTTGAAAAAAGAACACAGGGCTGTTTGTAATTGATGTTTTTAAAAGCAGTGCCTATAAATTTCGTATAAGAATTAATTTGAAAATAGAAAGAGTTCTATGCTTTCAATGCACTCGATCGATTTTCTTCAAGGCTACAGAATGTGATATCCAATGCCAAGTGTAATTAGGTCATTAGGTTAGTTTAGATCAATAACTAGTGCAATTCTCTACGCTATTATTAAGTGAGGTCGATCGAGCACAATGTCATCGAGAAAATCAAACAGGAACCCCGACGAAAGCAAATCCTATCTTGAGGCCCCGGCTTCGAATGTCGGATCAAACGAAAATATTGCTAATGGCATTTTTCAATTTCTAATTTTGTCAGGATTGGCTGAGCTGCACCTCCCCGCCTCGGAGAGTACGTTAACCCGACAGTCCTCACCTTGTTCGAGATTGTTTCATTTTCGAAGAAAAGCCAGTAGGTACATTTATCACTAAAATTAAACTGATGTTGTTCGACATTAATAGAACTGGAATTTTAATGACATGATGTAAATTACAAATGATATTTTATTTTGTAATCTCTAGGTCCCATGTCTACTGACGTCTGTAAATCCACAACAGTGCGGTTTAAACGCCACGTTTTACCGCGTACAACTCTACGGTGGAACCAGCTGCAGCAGCTTTATACCTAGGTAATCACAAACCATATTCTCGTTTGCCCCCTATCTCATAAAAAGAAGGTACGTGAGTTCCCGTAACGAATAGCCAGGTTCTAGATCACTCTTGGAGTATACAGAAAATACTAATAGAGAACAATGTTTATTAACTAAAGAAATCCTATAAATCTTACTCCTGAAACAAGATAATAAGATAATAACAAGGACTTTTTATGTGTGTTTTTATGAAATGTTATTTTATATTTCTTTTTATTCAATTTTTTTTTGGCAAATAACCTTTATTACTATTTACAGCTAAACATAAATATACTGACACTGTGGTACTGCAGAGACACCTTGGTCCTCGTCCACGCGGCCTGCTGCGTCTCCCACTCAGAAACCTTAACCCACCCTGATGATCTCAACGCCACTTTTAACATGGCTATCCTGAAAGGACATGTGAGCTTATAAATGACAATTAAAAATAAAAAAAATATTGCATTTGAATTTGGAATCTGTCATTTTATATGATTGTTCATTGTGTTTTCTCATTTCGGCGACAATACATTGTACAACATTTTGCGATATTAAAATGGAGTGGGGTAATAAACAGAACAGAACAGCTGTGATTGCATTACACAAAGTAGGTATGGAGCCGAAAGCAAATTTTTAAAACTCTCCATACACTTGGTATTAGTCAAATGTTTGTATACCGGGCTATTAATAGGTACAATGAGACTTCCTCTGTTTGTGCCTGAGAAAGATCTTGCCGTCCAGGTAGTGTTTGTACAAAAAGCAGTGGTCAAAGCAGGGAAGAATAATATAAGGGAATAATATAATAAAATAAGTGAAAGAATTCGAAGAATTCCTCTGGAAATAAAGATACCACCTAGAATCATGCCGCGTATTTTAGGAGATGACTTAATGCTTACAGCTTATAAGAGACGCACTGGTCATTTCATAACTGACTTTAAACATGAATAGGGCGGTAAAATCTAAGAAACTGCTGAAGCGGTACGCAAAGGCCACAGAAAAATTTTGTTTACGGACAAAACTTTTTTTTACAATTGATTACCGATTAGTCGACGGTGTGCAACGTGGGCATTATCCGACTTCAGCGATTGTTTGGTGGGGTGTTAGCTATGAAGGACTGACTGCACCATATTTTTGTGTAAAAAGGAACAAAACATCGGCACAAGTGTATCAGGATACTATTCTTGGGAAGGTAGTTAAGCCCCTTAATAACGCCATGTTCAATAACCACGTACATTCCTTCCAGCAAGACTCGTCGCCGGGTCATAAAGCTCGGTCCACGCAGTCTTGGCTGGAAGCGAACGTCTCGGACTTCATCAGAGCTGTAGACTGCCCCTCATCAAGTCCCGACCTCAATCCACTGGATTATGATTTATGGTCAGTTTTAGAGAAAACAGCTTGCTTGATAATTTGGAGTCCCTAAAACCATTCATACGATAGGCAGTGAAGAATTTCTCCATGGAAATAGTGCGAGCTTATATTGATCAATAGTTAAAACTCTTAAGGGACTGTATTACACCCCACGGGGTCTCCGTTGGGTGCAATACTTCGAATAAGCTTTTTATATTTGTAATTGTCTTATATTTGTGTATTAAACTGACACACTGGACAAACGAGCAAGCGGAGACTTTCAACGACTACCGACATCCATGAACATCAGCATAATTATGCCGATGCGTTGCCCTCCCTTTCACCTCTGCCACCCGCCCCAATGGGCAACCGGCTACTCACAAACCGCGGGAAAAGCGACACCGTAGATGTCACTTTACGGCGGTATCAAGAGAGCGAGAGGTACCGGCACAACTCCGTGGCATAGGAGGATGTAGTGTCATGCACCATGTACGCCACTGTCTCCTCCTAATTACTCTGTCTATACAATATGTGACAAAAACATTTCCTCTTGAACCTCTTTACACATACTCAGAGGTATTGTAACCGACAATAATAGTTGGATAACATTAAATACTGGTCAATTAGCAATTATAATTTAAACAAATTAAATTCAAAACTGTTTACAATGACGACAGCATAGCTTCCACACAGGGGTGTCATGAGGAAGAAGGTACCCGTAGGCCCGTGCCAGCCAGATTTGTCTGTCACAACCGCCCTCATAAACCATAAAAAGAATATTACCTGTGATGTGCTGATACCAGGTCCTTCTTCTTATACGCATCGTGCACCGGCGACATGATGCCACCAATTATTGTGCCCAGCCCAAACGAATGGATGTAGTCCTTGGCTATTTCTGAAATATATCATTTCTATCTGTGTATTCGAACTAAGTTATTACATAGGTACAAGTTAATAGGAGGATTCAGTTGGGCTGGGCATCGTTTGGGAAGCTTCGTCATACCTTCTCGCCACTCATACTGCAGAGCTTGAAGCCTAAAGTCTCCAATCAGTGCATCCTACGCGTGATGACATACGGAGCTGAGAAGTGGACACTCACAGTGGGACTAAAGCATCGACACAAAGTCGCTCGGTGCGCAGAGGAAAGGGCTATGTTTGGTGGAGTCTTCGGGATAAAATCCGGAATGAAGGAATTCGTATGAGGACTAAAGTCATCTACATAGCTCTGAAGTCTAGCAAGCTGAAGTGGCTTTGGGCTGGCCACATAAGCCGTCGATCTGAAAATAGATGGAGTTGACTTTTAGAGTGGAGAACGGCGACGTAAACGTAGCGTGGGACGCCCTGCCACTAGGTGGCGAAACGACATTGCCAGGCGGCGAGAAGCATCTGGATGAGGAGAATCAAAGATCGGGATCACTGGCGCGCCTTGAGGGAGGCTAGACACAGACAGCAGTGGACTAACATCTGCTCATGTCGGTTACAATATCAGTAGACCTGACGTTAAATCGCTCTGGTACAGTGCAACGTAAAGACGCGCCGAGGCAAGCGCACGAAGGTAAAAGGGGGATGGGGAGAGGCTACACATTCTAGCGAGGTCTACAGATAATGT
This sequence comes from Eumaeus atala, assembly GCA_017140195.1. Classification (NCBI taxonomy): domain Eukaryota; kingdom Metazoa; phylum Arthropoda; class Insecta; order Lepidoptera; family Lycaenidae; genus Eumaeus; species Eumaeus atala. The sequence goes on along the minus strand of JAFELO010000598.1, from coordinate 70,261 downwards.
GTAGTGCACTATATATTTTTTTTGTATCTATACTAAAGGCTAAATCCTGAACGGGGGATAGAAGACACATACAATTGGGGGCACATCTCATTTCTAAAAAGCCTGAAGTTTTTTGAAATACCAAAAATGACTAATGTACATATAATATGTTTACCTCTGGCTACCACACAATACACAACATTCCTATGAGTTTTACATCATAATCAATAATAAATAACACAATCATGAATAAACATATAATTAGCACCACTCAAGGTTTGACTTATTACACAAACATTCCTGATGCAATTTTAGTATTCCCTCACAAAAGAAATAAAGCCCACACTATGAAGAATCAAATGAAACTTCTGGACTGTTGCGTGCCACTTCATTCTATTACTATAGATGAAAACTACTGTCTACCTTTCTAAGCACTATGTTAAAACACTATAATAAAGTATAGTTTACTGCACTCAACATTGATTACCATTATTTACCCACAGCCAGGGCCTAGGTATTTTCTGTTAGTAAATTCAAAACACTTAATAAATAATGTTAGTGTACATGAAATTTTATATTATTATTATATACAACTAGCATCATGCCCCCCGCGCCTTCACACCCATACTAGCAAAAATCCTTAGGGTTTGAGTTTTATAAAATCCAGTCATTGTGAGCACTCATATCCTAAAAAGTATACCACATTTAGGTAACTAGTACAATGGCTCAAATGGTGACTATTCAGAAGATATTTGGAGAAATCATATTCCTGAAGCATAATAATTTCTAATAATCCTCTAGACTATAATTAATTCAAAATCTCACCGAACATTCTAAGGTGCATATAAGTTGGCGGACTATAGCTTCCACATGCCATTAGCACAATTTTTTGTGACATTTTTGCTATTGCTTTTTTTAAATACTTTGTTTATGTTATTTAATCACTGCGAAAGTAACGCGTAGAATTAAATCTCTTCACGCAATGTTTTGGTTGTAAATAATATACCGGAAATAGAAATAAAAAATATTTTATATTTCACAAATAAAGATAGTATTTGTTCAGGTATAATATATTTCGTATTTCACTCATTTTTGTTATCACTAAGCAACTGGCATGTCGAATTCAGAGCCCAAACTTGTAGTTTATGAAGGGTCAGTCACAGGAAACATTCCCGCAATACAATTTAGTTTCGTCAACTGCGGAATGCGGACTGACTAAAAAGGTTGTTCCAAACCTGAAGTCTCAAAAGTAAAAGTGTAATAGTTCTAAATCAATCTTTACAACTTGACAGTTGTTTCATTGTGACATTTGACAAAGGCTTTTTTAAGACACGTACATAGAACGTAAGTAGGAGTAAATCGCCGAATACAGTAATTGCTATATTTCTAGGTAATCATGAATATCTTCAGTCTTAATAATAAAATAAAAAGGCTTTTACTTGTCCGACAAAAAATTATACATGCAAACGTATACAAGGCACAAAATACAAATTATTCAGTCACATTTAAATTATATCGTAACCCAAGTAATAAATATGTAATTCAATGCAGAAACATGAATTTAATTAAAAATCGTGCAGCACCCAATATCAAAACACAAAGTATTAGGTACATATTTTCCTTATTAATTATTAAATTATTAATGCTTATTTATTTATTAATTACATAGCAATCTAAAATATTGAATTTATTTTAATATATTCATGGATATAATTTTAGTCTTAATCATGAATGGGCTCCACACAGCGGCTTCACGCTGAAAATAAAACAAATATTATATATAAAATGATGACAACCAATGAGCTTCAGTACACAATATCTTACAAGGGAGCAACCTACGTTCCATATGAAGAGGTAAATGAACCCAAAGAGTTAAATACTCTATTTTTCGCTTTTTTATTGTTTTCATATAGAATACGCAAACGAGAAATCTGAGCTTTTTTTTTGATGAATACAGATGCCCATAGACATCCGCATTACAGTCATGCTGGTGGGTATTCCTAATTTCATGCAATCTCCATTCACCACCAATAATTGTTTGCAATAGCGTCAGATTATTCTTACATAAAGATTTCGTACTATTTAAGATAGTGTTATCTAATTTTTTATTAGTAGACAGTGATTTCCGAAACCTGCAACTTGTATTAAATCGCTCTGGAATTGTCTAATGACAGCAGAGGGAGCATATTTAATCTGTTAAGACGCTTATTCTACCATAAACAAACTTACGTCGATACTGGGTTTCGCATCTCGATAGTTCGATAATTATCGTCAGCCATTTTCTGTTACGTTTTACCAATTAATTTATTGGGTTTGTAATCAATCGTTGTGTCGAATTTGTGTAAGACAACCTGTGCATCTAATCATCACTTACATCTCCACTAAAACCTTAAGTACGTAAGTATTGAGAATAAAGTTTTCTCGGTAGTATAGTAGTTTTACCGGTCACAAAGCGTATGTATTCGTCACAACTATTAATTGATATTATTCTTTATCTCGCAGTATCAACATGGCCAACCGAAGACCACAGCCGGGAAATCGACGAATGGACTTCGGGCGCAGTGATCGCAATAAGAACTTTCGAAGCGGAGTGTCCCCTTGGCAAGGGGGTGGACCAGGAAACGACCTCCCGAATCTCCTCCCCCTAGGTGGCGGTTCTACTGAAGCAACCCTAGCCTTGGCTAGCAATATCATTAACTTACTCCAGCCTCGTCAAAATCCCGTACCTTCCCTTCTTGATATGCCTATAAGGCGTGATTTCGGACCGAATATGGGTCGGTATGACCGTGGTTTTGGACCAAATAGGGTAAGAGTTACTTCCATTTCCACTATAATTTTTGGAATGATTACTTACAGAATAATTTTATGATTTCTTCAAAAGATGAATCATCATCTTGGGTTATGTTTATTTGATAATATCTCGTCGTATTTGTAAGACAGGATAATTTTTTACACCCGAAAATAATTTTATAACAATGATTTTTACTTTCATGTTGTTTCTTTTGTTCTTTTCTAAGTTTTCAGGTATCAGCTACCATTTGACCTTTATAATGTCAAATATACTGCCATCTACCAATCTCCCCAAGGCCAATAATGGCTCTCTATTTCATACTAACACATCTCAATTCCCTTTAGATGGGCAATCAAGGTAATTTCCGGCGTACAGGAAATTACAATCGTGCTGGTGAGCGTATCAACACCAATCGTAAGCCGTTCAGGCCCAACGATGGGCAAAGGCAACATAACAAGAGTTCCCAGAAAAAGGAGGCCGATTCAAAGGCAAAACTTGTGATGGAGAGGTAAGGAGTTTCCTTCCGGTGATGATGTCACCGAATTTCTGAAGTCCACTGTGACTGCCCCTTACAACCATTTCAGCATAACTTACGTTCACTGGCAAAACTTAGCCATATTGGCAAATAATTTCTGCCTCCGTTTCGGAGTTGCAAAATAGTGCTGTTTGCAAAAATAATTTCAAATGGGTTTCTTCACGGTAGACAGTTATCTACGAATAAGTTTTGTTGAAATTGTCTCGTATATTTCTAATACATTTTTATCTTTATTATTGTGCTGCCTAAATTATCTTCTACACGAAAACATCAAATTCTCTAGTAGTACTTTGCATGCATTGACGATAGAAGACGAGGAGCATTTGCTTTAAGTATTAGGAGATTGTATTTGTTTTACTAAGTAAGAGAGTATTCTGCAGTGAGGAGCAGGATGGGGAGAAGTCTGAAAATAAAGACGAACAGAAGAGGGACACTCCAAAGACTCGTTATGATGACATCAACTCTCAATTGTTGAGGTGTCACATTTGCAATAAGAGTATGTGGGATGGAAGGTCATTTGAGAATCATTTAAGTGGCAGAGCCCACGCTATAATGATGCAAAAGACTGCAGAGAGTTATGCTCTTACTGCAGACACCATGAGGCAGGAGTTTAAGGTATGATATTGCTGTTACTCTATATTAGACTTGTACAACTACTACTGATTTAAATTATACCTTGTAGAAGATTTAGAAATGAGAAGAATTGTGGTAGTGGAATTTCCAAGTCCAATATAATAGTCATTGAAATTTTTACATCCCAAATATTTTTAGTTAACCTATAATGATATTAATAATGTTGTCTTAATCGAAATTCTTCCAGGGAGGCCATTTCTATAGGGAATAGCCAGCTGTGCAGGACAAAAAATATTGCACAATTATGTACCCAGGCATGAGTACACTCGATTTCCTTATTCTTTATTCAGATTCTATAACAATCCAACAACCAGAGAGAAATTGGGAGCAAGACCGATAGATTAATCTCCAAGGCACAGGGGCCAACCACTGCCAAGTTCCCAACTTTAGACTATTATTTGATATTGTAAAATCCCATTAACAAGAAGTAGCTGTCATAAATTGTTGATTGCTCACTTCACCCTTTTTTTAAAGATACAGTTTTTTTTACAATACTTTAAAGTTGACTAACATTTACAGATTCGTGAAATCAAGCGTACCCGCAAAACCGGTCAACAACCACCTCGCGACTTTTACTGTGCTATGTGCGACATGTATGCAGCCGATGGGGCTATCCATCGCACAACTGTTGGACATCGCAAGCTCAAGAAATACTTGCATCCTACCTGTGCAGGATGCCACAAGGAGATGCCTACCAGAATTGAGCTGGATGAACATAGGCTGACTGCGGAGCATTTGAGAGAGTTGCAGAATAAGCAGGAGGTGGTGACAAAACCAAAACCTGAAGGTATAATACCGATTTTCACATTTTGATTTGAGCATTAAGCATTTCTTGAGATGTGGTTGTAGTTGGTGATCCATTGGGGAAGGGTTAAAGCAGCACAATGATTCTGCATATACAGATATTATTTAAGAAAAAAGTATCAGTAGTTGCCATGATTATGATAAGTTTGGCCCTGAAAAAAAAATATTTATAGAGATTAAAATATTGTATGATGAGGGGCCTGTGGCCCATCATCCGCGTTCTCTTTTTTATAGCAATGTTTCCAGACAGAAATATAGATCATCCATTAGTAGCATTTTACACATAAAATTTAGTTCGGCCTGTCCACAAAATACTGTGGTGTAGGATAGCCCTCTACGCATTTTGTTTCATTGACTTGTTTAGTAAAGTAAAGGTAGTAAAATAAAGTTAAGACTTGTTACAACATTTAAATTACTATTTAAAAAAGTTTAAAAAGTAAAAAAAATGTAAGTAAATGAATTATTACAGTGATGGTAATCTCAACCCTGAGCATGGAGCAGATGTACCTGCGTGATGACCGACAGAGACGAAGGTTTGATAGGAGTAACAAACAGGAAACAGAAGGGGAGAAGGAAGATGCTGAAACAAAGCAGGTAAACATATTTTCTTCTGCACTAGATTGTCTCTGCTCTTTCTTGCTATGTAACCTAAAACTTCATTATTCTGTGGAGACATAAGGTGGATAGTCTGATCTTGATTCTTGGAGTATGGATGCATTGGTGTGATGTGCCATTCATGGTATGCGCAGCATCTTTCTCCAGCACCAAATCTCAAATGCATCTATGTGGGTGCAATCGACCTTTTTTCAAGGTCCATGTCTCTGCTCCATATGTGAATATGGAGAGTACCAAACTAGTCACGAGTCTTTCCTTTACTTTAAGTGTGTTGTTTTTATTGGTCCATACGCGGTCAAACTGACATGGCACTCTTTCCCACCCAGTGTGCCTTCTGACGTCGGCCTCACATGATCCGTTGTTTGAGATCATGGAGTACTGGGACTTGGAGTCACTTACAATGTCTAGCTTTAGTGCGTCACTGAGCTCCATTGTATATGGAACAGTCTTCGATCTGTTGACAGCCAGACCTGGCCTGACCAGAAGTGGTCAACTCATTTATGCACTCGATATAAGAATATGATCATTTCAGTTTCGCTACTTGCGAATGGTGTAGTGTCATCGGCGTATCGCAGATTCGTGATCTTATTCCCTCCACTCCAGTTTTCGTCTGTTCGTCTCATATATTCGCCATAGATGTTGAATGAAATAGGTGAAATTATGCAGCGCTGTTATACACCTTTTTAAAATCGGAATGGCTTAGCCACTGTGTCATGTATTTTAACTACGCCATGTATAACGCCTGTGACAATACGGTAAGATGTCGCGGTACTCCGAATTCTGCCTGTACAGTCCACATAGCCTGTCCCAATTGACAGATTCTCTCTTGAGGCCAGTCTCCATGTTGCCACATGTGAATGCAAACACTGTGAAGTACGTCAATCCCTATTTCTCCCAGCGCTTTGATTAATACTGCGTTGATTTGGTTGGATCCTGGGGCCTTCCTGTCTTTTAATTGTGCAATGGCAGCTGTACGAAGTATTGCCGATTCAAGTTTTATTTGGTCCCACAGGTTGGTTTCAGGTAATGGGTTGTGTGTATTTGGGGCTTTATACAAATCTTGCACTTCACTGGAAACACCTCATAATAATTTCAATTTCATAAAGTGTGGTTTTAGTGATGCTCTAAAAAATGATCTTGTTATTCATTATTTGTTATTAATATTAAAGTTTTACCTAGGAGGGAGAGGAAGAAGAAAAGAAAGAGGAGGGAGATGGTGAAAATAAGACTGAAGCAGAAACTGAACAGAAGAAAGCCCCTCCAACTGATAATGAATCCACCATCCTTGACTACAAGGAAGGAGATGATCTTAGCAACCTTACTTCGGATATGGTGCCAGCTTATAGGTATGCATCATACATAAAGATTTTTTATAGTTAAAGAGAGCAAGTGACCACTCGAAGAGTTCTGGCATGTACCATCGCCCCATAAACTTCCATTTAGATGTTATGCTAGGAACATTGCTCCCCTTCCCAACCATTGGGAGCTTCTTCTGAAAGTTGATTTTTCACACCATTCGATTCAGGATATTTAGTTAAAAAACAATAAATGGTCCTTAATTATTTAGAGTAAAAGTACATCTATACTATTTCTGATATTACTTGTAAAAATATAACCACAACAGACATAAACTTTTTTTAAATAGCAACAATATATACATGCTAATACCCTGTTATTCTTACATATGTTTGTCTGCAATAATTAATTTACATTAAATAATATATTTCCATTTCCAGCACGGAGCGGGGTGTAGGAAGCTCATTCATGTCTGAGTTCCGTTGCTACCAGTGTCAGCTATGCCATAAGCTATTAGATAATGAGGAGACGGCCCAGGTGCATCTCCGCACCTGGAGGCACCACCAGCTATTTGTAAGGCTGCTCAATGAAAAGTCAGGCCGAGAGGTGAGTACTCTTGGCAAAGGCAAAATCTTTGTTAAGCATATTTATATACAGGGTGCCTAGGCTCGGTATGTGACGAAGTGTCTACTTATACGCAATGTTTCAGGTGCACCAAGACTCGAGCCACAAGCGTCCACACAACAGTGAAGAGTCGGGCAACTGGAAGAGACGCAAGACCTCACATAATGAAGACGAGGAGAGAGATGATCATCAAGACGAGGCAGAGGAAACTGCTGTTAAGGGTTAGTATTTATATAAATTTGGTACTGCCATTGCTGGCTTGCAGTTTTAATTGGAAAGACATGACTGGTAGTGGTATACACATAAGACTGTGATCGGGTATCAGCCACTCCGTTGTGTTTCATTTAGTCTGCCTGAGACTCGCATCATGACACAAAAGCATACACAGGCTTAGGGCAAAGCATGTGCAAGAATATATTGATATAAAACTACAATATCCTAATTAAAAGAACATATTTTCTAGTGAAGAGACAGCTCCAGGCAGTATTGGGTTCACTTCTACCGGTAGTCCATTGTAACAAAAGAAAGTTTGGTTGATTAATTAATGATCTTGTGAACAGATGAATCAAAGACAGAAGGTGAGCACTTTGAGAATGGTGACAAGACCGACATGGACATGCTGGAGGAGTGGGAGCAGTCCGTAGATGAAATACTGAAGGAAGAGGGAGAAGGTAAAAATATATTGTTTTTTAATTATGGAAGTGCCATGCCACATTGCAGAGGAATTGGGCAGGCTCAAGTCACTCTGGGGAAGGCCTGTGTCCAGTATTGGATATCTTCTGGTTGCTGGTGATAATGATTTCTACTTACATTTAAAAACATTAAATATATTTTATGAGAAGATGAAGAAGTAGTGCCATGCTGCATAGGAGGAGGTAGTGCATGACACTACATCCTCCTAGGCAACGGAATTGGGCCAGCACAACTGAGGAGGTACCTTTGTGCTACAGATATTTCTCGTATGACCAGAGCTCTTATTTCCACATCCCACCTTTTATTCCCGTGCTTTATCATATCAAATGTCGTACGAATTATATTCTTTATAATTTAGTTTAACATACAACTAATTAGTAACATGATCATGGTCGAAAATATGGAGCTACTCTTTGCCACACACACAACATTCTATATGTTGCTGTATTGGGCTTCACCGCGCTTTTACATCATAAATTTAGTTCTAAAAGAACACAGTGCAGTAAAAACAAAAAAGATTGTGATACTATATACATTTATATATAATGATAAATTTTATTGATACCCCAATGGAAGTGTGTATAACTTTAATGGACTATTTCTTAAAAAAAATTTTTTTTTTCCAGATGTTGAACAGAATAGTGAACCAGAACCGAAAACAGAACCCGAAGCCAAGGAAGAGAAGGAGGAACCGGCCCCAGAGGAGGATGCACCACCGGCTCCTAAGGAAGTTCCAGAACCAGAGACAGAGCCAGATGTCAAACAGGAAACCAAGACGCCCAAAACTCCCCGAGGGCGAGGCCGCGGGCGTCGCCGTTACTAGGCCAAGCGGAACTAATCGTTTCCACATCACTAACCCTTTCACATAAAATTTCCATATGGACAACACTTAGTTTACAAGTACAAACCGAATGCCATGATAGGTTTTTGCCTTATCTTGTCAATCCTCGGTAATAATGTTTTCTCATAATTTACCCAGTCAAGGTGACCATCAGTACTATCTGCCATTAGGGAGTTGGTGTGAAGGTCTTAACGGATGCAGAACATTGTGCACTACAACCTTCTGGTCTCACGTCAATTAAATCATCCCTAAATTAGTTGAAAAAATCATTTCATTAATTCACTAACACAGTATTTCGTTTTTATTTGTCTGGCGATCAGATAGATTGACACTCATAGTACATATAAATACTACATTAATGTGTATAGAGCAATTCTGTGTGTATTTGTGATGCTCATGTGAGTACAACTTTGTTTGAATGTTGCGTCAATTGATAATTATCATGGCTATACTATTTTAGCTTGTTTTATCGCGATACCACCCTTGAAGTTTCGTTACTTTTCGCTCACCTTATGGTGGTTATAGTATCGGCAGGAATGCAATAGTCAATTTAAGTTGTTTATAGTGATATAAATTGACGCCAGCGCCTTGCTGTCATATTGTACTTGTACGGTAAATTTTTCTATGTAACATATATTCGTATATATCATAGGATACAGATAACTTTACTTAGTTTTAATTTACTCTCGTATTACATTTTAAAATATTTTTATTTTTTGTATGTATGTTTTGAAGTAAGGTTGGTATATGCAAGAAATGTATGTAGGTGTTTATCATATACTGTACTTTTTGACCCAGTAACTAAACTTAGCAAGTAGCTTAGGAATAGAGCAAGCATAATTAAAAAAATGAATTAGATATTACTAAACAATAATTAATATATCGTTTAATTAAATAAATAAATAAATTCGAATCGATGTTAAGATTTACGCAATCTATAATGGATGGTACATTTGTAAAGGCATAGTGTATTTTGTTCTTATTTATATTCTATAGCACAGGAGGCGATGAGTAGTTGCGCCATGTGATGGTAAGTCATCAATGCCCACAGTCATCATCAGCACGCGCAGCCGAATAAGTAACAGCCTACAGTGAATTATCCATATAATAAACTAGCATCACGTAGTATTAGTCGTTCCTACAACATCATGGTTTAAAGCTTTGTAGCCTTCTTTGGAAGGATGGAAATGGACATGGCCCAAGGAATTTAATCCGTGGCAGTAGCTCGTTCCTCAGATTAATGCATTCATACAAACTGACTCTTCAGCTTTATATATTAGTATAGAAGTATAGCTATAGTCTATAACTATTGGTCTATACTCATTACAATAAAACTACTTTTACGGATACTATCTCGGCTTATTTAATTATTTAACTGACGTTTCAGGAAATGATGGTCACGGGTGGACCATGGTTACTATAAAGCTTTTAAAACGTCAGGCTAGTCAAATAATTAAATAAACCGCGATAGAATCGGTAAAAGTAGTTTTACTGTAATGAGTAACATTTGCTTAAGACATTGATATTGGTCTATGCCTTTACAATAAATATAGGTTTTATTTTTATCCAACTTTAGTAGGTTATGTTATTATTTTGCAATTATATTTCTCCTGTATTTATTAATTAAGGCCCGAGATAGCCTTAACTAATAAGTATCCTTGACTAAAATGGGTGTAGGTTTAGATTTAAATCTAATTTTAAGTAGACTAAAAATATAATGGGAATACCAATATCATTTACTAGTTGTCAAAAGAAAAATGAATTTTCCTCGTACATAAAGAAAATTCTATATAAGCATTGTCAAGGAGATCAGATTTTTAGTTACTACCGTTCTATTTTTACAAACTTGTAATTGATACTCAGTACTTCAGTAGTATAAATTATACAATACTTTAAGCATATCTATGTTCAGTCTTTAAGTAGTGAGTTTGGTACTCCATTCATAATTCATTGCCTGGTCTCATAGTAACTTGGCAGTGAAAGACTTTAGTAATCAATTTGTTCCTTTAGTACACTTTGTCATCTCCGGCTCCTCCTATTCAGTCTGATCTACCTTAAAAGACTTCATTCATTCTGACTGATATGTTAAATAAATAAATTAAAAAAATGTGTTAATGCCATAGATGTGAAACTACATAAAAATAATCCATACGTCGAATTAATATCCATTCACTGGTCAGTACTGTCTATTTTTATTGTTTTTCAAGTAACAATAATTACTTAAAAACTTTAATCAATAGTTATCCCAGATAATAATAATCCTTATAAAAATTTAACATTCTTTAAGTGTATGCAAGTAACGCACACTTAAGTAAATTGCACACTGAAAATTTTGTAAATTAAATCACTCTCTTCCAATGTAAATTATCAATTTGTAAGTGTATATATATATATATTCGAATTTTACTGTATTACTCCGTATTACTATAGTAGTGATTGACTAGATTTTAACTCCATTAAATTGAGTTGTGTCACTGCATAATTTTACATAGAATTTTCTATATTTGTCTGAACGTAATGTTAAGGTAGTTCATTCGCATTTTAACATTTTCAGGTACGTGTATATTTTCATTTTTGACAATGATAAAATTGAAAAAATCGCGTTTTTGTTTTATTTTTGATTTAAAGTACTTTCTTGGTGGAACTCACAAGGTCTGTATTGTTTTTATATACTAAGTAAGTTAACACCTCACTCTTGAGCATGTATATTGTACATATTTAAAAATGGGGTGCTCATATTCTATAATTAGGTACTCCAGTTTGTTTATTATAATATTAACTAATTGACGCATCTATTAGGGAATATATAAATAGATTACAATAATAGTTATGCTGGTGAATGTAGCTGAGGTTTGCATAACTGAAAACATTACCTTACAGCAGTATCATGTAAGAGAGAGGTACCTCCCCAGTCTTACCGATCCAATTCACCACGCTGCAATGCAGCATGGTACTACCTCTTATAAAATTATTTTTATTATTTTGAAAACCAAACCGGAATATTACGTAAAAGTGGGGCCTCCCCCACTCTATTTCTTTTCTTTTAGTTTTACAACTGTTATAAAACTGCTTTCACAGACATCCTAAAATTGCCAAACTCATCCTGACAATAACAAATGAATAGCCCCTGATACTCCTGCAAACCACAGGAGACAATAATTCCCCGGTTTGGGCAGCCAAATTATTCTGCGAAAGATAATTGATTACTTTTAAATACTGTAATACCTCATATCTTAGTAACAGGTGGTTATGCTGCATTATAGCCATATTTGGCTCACATAACCAGAGAGTACTTGTCACTCACATCAATCATGAGGTGTGTTAAGAGAGTAGAATTAAGAGGTGGAGGTGAATAGCTGGTAACCCTTTGGGGGAGATGAAGTGAAGGAGCATAACATAATTGCATATGCTGATGTTAATGAGTGTTAGTAGTCATCAAAAGGCTCTGACTTCTATACTACACAAAAAAATAATTATTATAATTAATTGATATCATAGCATCTGGGCTACAAAACATTTACCCTTTGTTGACTACCAATCGCCCCAATGACGATCTGGATTGCTGTAGTAATCATGCCTATATATAGTACATACAATAAATATTTGAAAATAAAAAAAATTCTATCTAAAATATTTTATTTCTTTACTTTCATCAACTTTAATAATAGTTTCGTATCATTTATTTGGGTCTTCTGACGTTTCTTATGTTTCTCCACTGACTTTATCTTGGGTTGCTTCTCTTGTGTTTTATTCGTTTTTGTATTTGCAGGGTTCTTAAATAAATTTTTCAGTAATGATTCAGTTCTTGAAATTTTTTTAACAACAGTTTCATCTTTAACGGCTTCTTTTAATAGAACTTCTTTCTTGAATGTTACCTTTTTCTCTAAATTTTGTTTTTTCTTGTGTATTTTATTTGTTTCGTTCGCTGGATGTTGTTTCTGATGTTTAGTTATCTTGTTGAGCATACGAATCTTATAGTTACGTGTTTTTCCCATATTTAAAGGTAATTACAAACGACTAACGTAGAATAAATTAAATACACTTGGATTTTTATTTAATATCAGAATACAAAATTAATTTCGTGAAAACAAATTTGCAGATAAGAAAATAAAACAAAAAAACATTTTTAAAGGATATTTGTAGCCAGTAAATATACTTTTTAAACAAATATTAAGTACCTAACCTACAAATCACAATAATCAACAACAACAATTCGTGTGACCAGCGACATGCGATGTCATTTGTCACGATCACGAATTGACAATGTATGTGGCATTTAACCTTTTTCTTTTCTATCATTGCGCTTTTACAACATTGATTAAAACTACCAAGATACACAGTCACCGTCTCACAATCATCCATATAGAAAGCTTGAACAATGTCAATTATGCACTTTTTTGAAACAACGTAGGATCATGGGCGTAAAGTTCACTTGCACTTTGCAAAATAAATTCTTAAATTATACACTTATTTCAAATAGAATCAATCTTGTAAAAACTATTTAAAATCATACGATCTAACGTAGGCTCCGTCCCGTCGGCGGCCCATCTAAGGAAGTTAAACTCCTAGTATAGTGGACGTAGTTGGTCATATTTGGTTAGTACATTTAGATAATTGGACAGTTTTACTACAGAGTGCGACTTACAATTTCAAGATCGTTTCTGTTTTTTTTCGGATCATCGAAGTCCTATGAACTTCACTCAAAACGATCCTAGTTAGTCATGAATTGGTCAGTATATAGGATGAATTGGTCAGTGTAATTGTAGCTTTGGCAAGCAATTTTTTATAAGCGCTGTTTATAAGGAAATTTTATACTTTGATTAGCGGTGACAATTTATCACGCATTGTTCATAATTGTTCAGCAATACTATACCGACGGCAAGCGGCTTAATTATTTCAAGGTCATTACTGCTCTTTCGGTGGAACGTTGAGACCCTATCTAGCATTCAAAATTCAAAATGATTGTTCACGAATTGGTCTTCATTGGTCCGTATATTTTATTAATTGGTCAGTAATACTGTATCTTCTGCAAGCGATCTAAAAATAGTCCCACAGATTAAATGTTACCACCCTGGACCATTAATATACTTAGATAGTAACAGTTAACGTATTGCTTACTTCGCAAAAATATGTTTATGTGCAATCACGGATGCTTTAGAATTACAGTTCAGGATAAAATATAGGAATAAATCTTATCAACTATTCAAAACTCTACTTAGCACTTAGTTTAGATTTTAGAAACTAAGAACAATGAAACAACACAACATGTTACAAAAAAGGCACCATCGCTTTTTACTTTAGAAAAGGAGTTGATAGCAAAATTAATGTTCAAGAAATTAAACGTGATGAGAATACAAATGTAAACAAATCTGTTGAGGCTACTATACTGCAATATTTCAAGCCGTTAACTAAAACAGATCGCAATTCACCGTCAATACTTTCACGTCTAAAACATTAACGTCGCTTACATCAAAATGTTGCATGCCTTTATGCAAAATCTAATAACTTGCAATTGCAATACGCACTTGATGAATTACGTAAAACAAACAAAGACATTGATATATTATGTCCATCAGAGACATTTATAAAGCGATGTTCGGAAAGTGACATGATTGTACCTAGCTACAATTTAGCCGCCTCATTTCGTTCATTAAAAAGAAATCTTGATTTTGAATTATTTGACCTAACAAATTACATATGTCCAATAGAATTACATTTTGAATACTGTTACCAAAATTTTAACACTTAACCTTATTATTGTGTGCTCCAACATCTGACCTAAATATATTTCTCAATAACCTTAACACCTTATTGCTGAAGTTAAACTCTAAGCGTAATGCAACCAAGATAATATTATGTGGTGACTGGAATATTGACATTTGCAAAAATAATAAAACAGTGTATAAATGTACAGTCCACATTAAGTAATTTTAATCTTAAGCACCCGTTTTAAAACCGACCAAAAAGAATCCTGTATTGATTTGATAATCAGTAATATGATTGATGTTTACTCCGAAAATCTAACAATAGGATTATCGGATTATGAAACTGCTCAATTATTGTGTTTTTCCTTAGCCCCATTCAGCAGGCTTGAGAGTCGTTGAGACTACTCGCGAGATAATATGAGAAAATTTAAATTAAATAAACGTTTACGATCCATAGGTCATAGTTGCATACAAATAATTTAATGTTTAATACAGACAGACAGGACTAAAAGAATGCAATATAGTGCCTATAATCGATATAATCATAATAATATAATGGTCTCTTTTGAAAACAAGAAATAGGAAAACGTAAATGAGGCAACATTTTTAGGTATTGTTTTTGACGTTCAATGTAGTTGGAAGGCTCACATTGACAAACTGTGTACAAATATTGTTAAACTTGTTTATGTATTACGCAATCTAGCACTAACTACTAACAGAAGTACAGCAAAATTACTATATCATGGTCATATTTCGTCACGCCTACGTTATGGAATCGTTATTTGGGGAAAATCTGTAGATGGCTTTAGAGTTTTCTTAGCCCAAAAAAAAAATGTATTCAATCCATGAATGGTATAAAATTAAGAGACTCTTGCAAACCATGTTTTCAGCTGAATAAAATTCTATCATTACCTATTCTATCTGCCTCTACATCTATGAATTCTAAATTCTATATTGATATTTCTTTTATCTTTTGATATTTTTAAGTGAACTTATAGTGCCTACGCAAGATTTTTGTGTTTTGTATCGTTTCTGACATTTGTTATTAATCTTAGATAATATCTTCGACATTTTTATTTAATTTGTATCAATTCCTTTCTTTTTTACTTAATTTGTGACAATTTGTTGTACCTACTTGCCAATTAATTTATAATCTGTATCTACAAGATTTCCTCCATTTTATCTTATTCTATCATTCGATTTAACTGTAACAATTTAAAATTTTACACGCCGATAATCGGCAGAATGAACCTGATGTTTATACTTGTGACACCTAATTTGTACCTACAATACGTTCTTGCAAATAAAATTAATTAATTAAGTTAAGCCATGTATGTTGTATGTTGTATGTTGCTTTCTTGTCGGAGCATTTTACTTCATCATCATCATTACCAGCCCTTATCGGTCCATATATTTATCCATTATGGACATAGGCCTCTTTCAATGAACGCCAAGACGACCGATCTCCTGCTACTCCTATCCATCCTGGACCATCTAATGAGACCGTCTTCCCACCTGGTAAACGGTCGACCAACAATTCGTTTTCATAAACGCGGCCTCCACTCCAGAACCTTAGTAGCACACCTGCCATCTGATCTTCTGAGTGTGTAACCAGCCCATTGCCACTTCAACGAGCTCATTCTTCGCGTGACATCTGGTACTTTAGTTCTCTGCCTTATGACTTCGTCACGAATTCTATGGTACAAAGAAACACCCTACATAGCACGTTCAAAAGCCCGCTGAGCTACAACAAACTTGCAGACCAGTTCTAAATTAGGAGGCCATGTTTCATGGAGAACGCATTGGTTGAAGACTTTTGTCTTCAAGCTCTGCGGTATAGGCGACTTGAATATATGACGAAGCTTCCGGAATGCTGCCCAACCCAACTGAATCCTTCTTCGGCTTCCTTCTCGAAGATACGTCTACCTAATTGCAATAGTTGCCTGGGGTATACGTATTCGTCTACGACTTCGAGAATAGCACCATCGAATTGGATTGGCCTTGTTTGGTTGATCAGAACGGACATAAAAGCAGCCTCATACAATGCTCTCAGTACTTCGAGATATCGCCAAACGTCCTGACATCGCTGTAAAACTTCCTAATCAGCCCAGGTCAAAAACTTTTTCATAGTCCACAAAGGCAAGGCACAGCGGCTGCTTATTATCATGTGTCTTTTGTATAACTTGGCTTATGGTGAAAATGTGGTCCATGGTGCTAAATCCCCTGCGAAACCCAGCCTGCCCCGGCGGCTGGTATTCGTCAAGCTTTGTGGTTAGATTCGTCAAAACTTTTGACAACAACTTCTAAATATGGCCAAGAAGTGAAGTTGGTCTGTAATTTTGAGGAAGTGATTTGCTACCCTTCTTAAAAACACAAAACTTCACTTCCAAGCCATGCCTTGAGAGGTACCTCCTCTGGGTTCGATCCCTAGGTCAGACAACTATTATTAAATGTTTTTCAGATTATTCTGAGCATACATTATACTGTCCGTGATTGGAATGTGCCCGAAGTGGCCATAGGTTTGCCACCAATGACATCAAGGGCCTCAGTGCTTTGGCTAATCGTGAGTGTGCTAATATCTACTGAACTTACGAGCTGTGGATGTACTAGCACACCTCTGCCTACTTCTTCGGGGATAATAGGCGTGAAGGTACTTTTTTAATATAGGTTCGCCCCCTGCTCCAAGAAGCTCGACTGTAATTCCGACCTTCCCCAGAGTTTTTCCCGCTTTCAGATGCACAAGAGCCAGACCAATCTCACTCAAGCTGACGTTCGGCAGATCGCCTGACAAAATGCAAGCCTAGCACAGTTGTTTGGGATATCAGGAGCGTGCGACGTGTAACTACACGGTTTATAATATTTTTTTTGAAGTTATACTTCTTTAAAAATGATTAGAATAAATTTATATGATGTACACCGTTACGAAAAACCGATACCCTGAAGTTAGCTATAGTCAACATTTAATTTAAAAAAAAGGTTAGGTAAGATATAAGAAAAAAAAAATAGAAATACTTATATACTTTGTTCTTTCAAGGCGAGATCTGAGAAAGGTATAAGAAAAAAATATGCATCCAATAATAATTTATTATTGTCATTGAGTCTGCGAGACATTAAACATACATTTGGTATTGACAATCTTAATATATAATATATTAAATGGATTTCTGTTCCAATTACAAGAATCAAAACAACTTTTTAAAGCTAAGATTTACATTAATCTTAGTTTTAAACAATAAGCGTCATAAAATATGAGCAAAGGAATTCGTACATTTATTCCAACATTTATTACGTCACCAACAATTATTAACAACACCGAAGTGAAACTTCAGCAGTGACGAAACGAAACTGCGCGACTACACATACACACTACACATACAGATATATCGTATTCTCTCATAGACTTGTTATTCCGATTTTTTTTCCTACCGCATGTGTTGTGCTCACATATCCATGTACGTCTAGGAAACGACGTGTTATGCGCGAACTTAAACTATTATTTCATCAGCATATCCATTTCTAAATGGAAAATTAATGCCAAAACGACCGACCGAAAAATTAAGTCAGGCAGTGTGACAGCCGCACGCCCAGTGGTCCAAAGCGTTCCTCGTGTGATGGCCGCAGCGATCGGACGTCTTGGCTATCAATGTAAAATAATAATTTATAAATTCTAAAACATTTATTTTAAATTTATAGTGTAATTGTACAATAATATTTTGTCATCTACATAGTTAAACTATGTAAACTCAATTTAAAAGTAAGTCTTTAAAATTGAGTTACAAAAAACTTAATAAAAATAATCAAGTGGAATGATTACGTACGATAAATTAATTAATATCCATAAACAATGACATTAAATACAAAATATCACTGCGTGTAACATTATATACAAAATTACAGCTAGATTTTAATTTATAAAATAAAAATGCAAATCATTTAAATGCTATTGAGAATGTCAGTTTGACTAAAAGATGGAAATTAATTTCTGCGCGTACATTTAAATGGTATTTAGTAACGATGCTTTTATAAATAGTCTAACATGCTGTTGATATTGCCTCCAATAACAACGCAATACTTCCGAACAAACATATGATATGGCTTGACGGGATATGATTTGATATTTTACGGTCATTATTACGTAATAGTGAATTTCTCTGGCAAATTTCCTGTTTCTGTGTAAGTGGACTGTCACGAGTAATCTTATTTTTTATAGCAAATATACAGGGGGGCAAACGGGCATTACGAGTACCGACGCAAAAAGGCCACCGGCTACTCACAAACCGTACAAAAGGATGTTGCTTTTTTGTACGGTTTGTGAGTACATAGCAACAGCATAGCTGGCATTTTACGGAGAGAGAGTGAATTCTGTTGCAACACTTCTAAAACACATATTAACATTCCCATAATAATGTCATACTAGTATTTTTATAATAACGACGCGGCAATTTAAAAATCAACACGCAATTAACCGCTTTGATTAATCGAGATGAAGACAAAGTGTAAAGTTGTGTTTATAAATTATGATAGTTTTTATGAATATAACATTGTTATTGAGGGTTTATTTTAATATTCCTGAACAGTAAAGCAGTAATTGCACTTAAGTGAATACAACTACTGAACAAAAATACACAAATTATTACGCAAATCGAGTCAGCGGGACATTCAACTAGACATTCACGGAATTATTAAAGAATTACACGCCTAGCTACCTCACTAATTTATTGTCAATAGAAATATTTGTAACACCCGATTTGCATGCGTTTGGGCACTGATCTCAACAATTTCCACTATATTATTCCGATAGCTGAATACGGATGGGCATGATGGGAGACATTCACACCTCTGCTGATTGGCTGACTACTGATAGAACTAAATTGGACATTATTTGTAGCTAAATAAGTGTTCATGCGCATTGCGAATTAGGCTACGCTTTTGTTCTATCAGATCGGCAGCACTATTAACCAAGCGTCAATAGCGGTCTACAGGATTAGCAGTCCATAGGTAGAGAGGTCAGTGATTTTAAAATCGTGGAAAGGCAAAGGGCTATGTTGGGCTGTACTCCATGCACCAATCATATGTCTGAAGACTATAGCGGTCCTAATTAACTAATAAAAGGAGGTAATCCATTACCGGTTTGGTTTTGTATCGGTACACTATTAAAGATAACACAGAGTTAATGAAAATAAAATTAGTTAATTACGTGCACAAAGTTAGGTTAAGTAATACAAGTTCATAATAGGTTGACAATCTTACGGTGCTCTTTAATAAATGCCAATAGCTAAAGTGTTATGACTCGTAGAGATAATATGGACAGAGAAGGGCAGCCAAAGACTAAAGACGTGACGTGACATGACGATGAGCGTCCGTCTTGGCGGAAGATGTGAAGCGCTATAAGTATTATCTTTGTCTATCTAATCCCTGATGAGAAAAATCGGAGTGATAAAATAAAGACTTGGAATAATCAACATTTGGTTTCATTTCGAAATAGACGGAAGCGTTTTACAAGCTTGCTTCGCTACTCGGTCTATATTTTCTCTATGGTATGACTACGCCATCGACGGTGATGCTTATCGAGGAAACATAAATAATTCTTGCGTTGAAATTCACAGACGGGTCAAAGCTGTACAATATAATTTATTTCAAGAGATTCACTGTTAACATCATGGAGGTAATATCTATATACATAGAGTAGGAAAGCCAGAAACAGGTCCAAAACTGCAAATGTCAGTGGTAGTTAGTAGGGAAGGAAGATGAAAATATTTTACCGTCTTTGCCTAACCGATCTTGTTTGTGTGCATACTGCGCAGAGGCAAATAAATTAAAAAAGTGGGATAGTTACTATTCACATTTGTTTTCGCTTTCTCTTTCGACTCAGACGGACGCGTTTTGGGCTGCCTTCCATACTCTATCTATATTATATCTATGGTTGACATTCAATCAATAAAAAAAAAATCTTTAAGATCTAGATCTACTATAAATCAAAAGAGAGTCAAATACTAACCGTATTACGCAGTTAATTAATTTACATAATACAAATTACATTTGGATATATATATACACATATAGAAAAGCTACTTAACTATACATAATATATTGTCCAATATAGGATTGCGTTGTCGCAAAAGGTAATATATTTTTTGGATATTTTTTTTGAGTTCTTCGCAGTGATTCAAAAACAGCTTGATAACTGTAACACTTTCACAGTGTTACACATTAGATCTGTTATTATTAGTAGAAAATGACTTAAGAGCGTATAAACAGAAACTTTTTCTGTTTGTAACCCTTTAAATCGGTTCTTACAATTTTAGAGGTAAGTGTGACTAATTCGCTGTTGCAGCTTCTTTGCCTAAATGGAAAGAGACGGCAAGAAGTAAAAAAAAATCTTATGGGCTGTAACAGTTATTAACACTTATAGACAGTTATTATTGAAAACAGATACAAGATTACTCCTTATTTCTGTTTCAACATAAAAACAGAAATGAAAAACAGTATTCCAAACACGTTATTCGGTTCCCTCAAATGTCCCTGTTACCTAGGCTATAAAATGGACCCAAAAACTTGGTTCTATGACATGGACCATTAAATTTTGTTTGGAAATGAGTTTATTCTATTGTGTCATCCTCTAAATGAGGCCTAATTATAACCATTGCCCGATACTAAATTAAATGGTGATTTTTGTATACGATTCATTTTTTCAATTGTAATAGAACCTGGTGGTGGTAAAAAACACCCATATGTATTCTCTGATTGTTAACAATTATTGTCAATTGCTTTTACGACTGCCAGTTTTAGAAGGCAAAAAGGAATATAAAATAAAGTATTCAAGATGTTTGAATTCTAATAACCTCAGACGTGTTGTCTAGTTCAATACATATGATTTGGTAAATTGTTATATTACAACTTTGAACATTTGTTAACGATTTTGACATATCAAGAGCCTTTACTGCATGCTATAATGCCAGCGCTATCATTGTTACAGCATGCCTTCGAACAGTGTCTCTTTAATTTACCGTTCCACGTACCCATATTAGGCTTTATACATATTTATAAGCATTTTACATATTTTTAGCACTAAATAAAACAGAGCATTTTATTTCGAAAGAAATATAAAAAGGTCATAGAGTTCATTGCTCTTTTGAATAAAAAAATAACATAGCAGAACGGTTCTGTTTAGTGCTTCTCCCTCTCTCTCTCTCTCTCTCTCTTTCTCAACGTTACACCACGTTGTGAAACCCTGCCTTCGAGGAAGATGCAAAATTAACAGTACCCCGGTATAGATTATGACTGTACTGTATGGCTTAAGATCATGAATCAGGAGTGGGAAACTGGGTGGGATCGTTTGCACCACGCGATTTCTGCGATGTTGATGATGATGTCCCTCGCACTTACTTGATCACAATATATTATCTGTAGTCGCTGGAATGCGATGCCCCTTCCCGTTACCATTCACCCCTGCGCTCACCCTGGTACGTCAGTACGTCGACGCACTGTACCAGAGCGGAGACTTAACGTAATCGACGTCAGGTCTAACGACATTGTACCAGAGATATAGTTACGAATATCTTCCACTACAGCAAATACTGTCATCTTACGCGCTACCAATTAATGGCTGACCAATAAAAAAGGCGCAAAATTAGCTGAGATATCAACATTACATGTAATTTTAAGCTTTAACACTAAGCATAGACATCCTTTCCGCGTTAACTCCGTGACATTACTTATCACAGCTGGTCCTCAACAGTTTTAGCCAGGTTTTAAAAATATCGGACAAAAGTATTTTTGATTCACAATAAAAACACAATTTGACAGTCTACACTATGACGTCATGAAGATTGTCTCCATTTGAAGATGTTTTTAGTCATATGGCGATACTTTCATTTTATTGATTGGTCTTTACACCTCGCACGAATTAACTTGACACCTCGTCCCTGCACACAGCGCACTGGTCTCAAGAACTTAAAACCTATAGCGAGCGATGTCGTGTGACGTCATGAACGCTTGGGGTCAAAATAATTCGTAATTATTCTATTTTCAAAATTTCCAAAAGGAATAAACAGTATTATTTATGTATCAAACAAAACAGCATTCAGAAGAATTTGTATACGCTTTTTTATGACAATGATGGTTTTCGTCACGTCATGATATATTTTAGAGAAGGGAATCGCTTTTTTCTTATGAATATGTGGATTATATGATGTACCAATATCTCTATAAACATGACGTAACATTTTCAACAGGTTATACAAGTGGGTCTGCGATATGTAGATGCCGCCATTTACTGAAACAAAGAAAAACAAATGTATTGTGGGCATCCCTATGGACTATCGAACTGTGTGCAGACACAAGTGCACTTTCTATTCCCTTACTATGATTCTCATGCCTATGATATGTTCGGATGAGCATCAGTCCGACACTACATCGCGTAATCTCTGCCCAGTGTTTTCATTATTATTATGTTAGTATGGGAATTTATAAGCATTGTGAGGACCGGCTGGCTCAGTTGGTAACGTGTCGGCTAGGCCGCGTGTTACGCCAGAGATCGCGGGTTCGAGTTTCGCCTAGGTCATGGATGTTTATCCACGTATTATATGTATTTCTATGATAAAAGTCTTAAATATATAAAATTTCTTACATTTATAACAATATTAAATATTTGTTGTTGTCACTAGACAACAAGGTACTAACCTGTAACACAAGTCCTTACGGTACTTACCACAGGAGTAGGCTAACGTGGTGTGACAAGTACACAGATATTATTATTATTATTATTTATATATCTCACCTTCGTCTTCGGTCGGACAGAGAGAGTCATCTTCTGCACCAGGCGCGTGGCCGCGTCTGTAAATTTTATAACACTTGTTACATCTACTGCTATATTTGGCATATAACAATATTATAATTTACTCCACAGGGGCCAAGTACACTGTCACGTTTTATTCGGTTTGTGATGCCTACAATGCAGTAGCGGCACTCAGTATCCTGGCGTTAGTAGCAAAGCGACGCCACGCGGCGCTACGAATGTAGCACCGCGTAGCTGTGCTACGCCCGTAGCGCACCAGGATGCGTGAATTAACTTGGCACAAGAGTATTGTTTAAAAAAGTTTTGCTATTGTCAATATTAGCGTGATACTTTTTTTTCTTTACCACTCATGAGTACAGTATCTATGCTTGCTATTCAATACTATGTCCTTTGCGAACTCTAACCAAATAACCTGATGATAATAATTCGAACCGATCGTAGATGTGAATTGACATTAAATAATTGTGGAAATAGTAAATAAAGTTTATTTATTTATTATGTGTTATGAATTTGCATCCAGAAGTGACAATACATTCAATCAACTATATCCTACCATATAAGTGTCGTGACGCTAAAAATAATTGAGTTTAGGAAATGAAGAGGAAATTTTTCTTCGTTCGCTCTTATGCGTCAAAAAACATTGCGCCGTCAGTAAAAAGTTTAAAGAGTCATATTATTCTCACCAGTGATAACGGATAGAGATCCGATCCTGGTCCTCGGCTCCAGAAGCAGCAGGTACACCGGCACCGCCGTCAGGATCATCAGGCAGCCCACACCCGTCTCCGCCGGGGAGGCGAACGCCGGCACCGCCACCACCAGGATAGTGCACGTTATGTACACGACTGTGTATAAAATATAGCGCGGTGTAAGTTGGCCCTAGCGCCAGCACCCAGCTTGTTTCTTTTTTGTAGTACGAGGGGGGGGGGGGGGAAACAAGAGATCAGAGCCTTTGGACAACTACCGACGCCAATAAACATCTGTCATCCAGGTGCGTTACTCTCCTTTCTTCCTCCCCTCCAATGGGCCACCGGTTACTCACCAACACATACGACACGACAACACATAGATGTCACTTTACGGCCTTTATGTGAACGACAGGTGTAGCTCCAAATTCGTGCCGACCGAAGTCGGTTGTAATGCAGCATGATGTCATACCAGATAATAGTTATACATGATATGTAGCATATTTCCTGTCAGTTACTGGATGTTTTTTGTGGGAGTGATTTCGTAATAAGAGACGGAAATGTGTAACAGGAAACCGGAGCAGCGCGCGCGCTGTTTCAGTTGAATTTGGAATTTCGATTAAATAATATTCCGGAGCTTTTTCAAACTTTAACTATTAAGTTTTATTCCTGGCTTCACATCATTGATTTACAAAATGCTTCACATGTATTTCATCTTTTGTCAGGGTCGCACGTTTCTCATTCGTCTGAGTCTCTCGCATGGTACTTGTCTAAATTGTCAATATAGCCATCACTATCATCAGCCGGACGACGTCCACTGCCGAACATAGTGCTCCGTCGGAAATCACCACGGTCACGAGCCACTTGTATCCAAAATATACTCACTTGGGAAAAACATGTTGACTTTGATAGGCCTCTCCAGGTCCGGTTTGGTGTACCTCAGCACCGGTATGCAGAGCACAGCGGCTCCTATACTCAGCTGGAAGTAAAAAAAAAAATAAGTTAGCATTGTCCATGTCTTAGGTATACGCGAATATTACTCCTTACAATAAAACCTCTTTCATGTTTTAGGACCTTTCTGAAGCTTTACAGCAACCGTTTATTCATGGTGTGGTATAACTATAAAAATTACGGTGTGTGAAGGCCACAGAAGAGTTCAGTACCGCAAAAGATAAACTGAACACCTATAGGGTCACTTTGTCTTTGTCCGTCTGTCTGTACGTATACTTAATTTCCCATAATTTTTCGAGTATGCAGTACTCACCCAAGTAGCAAATCCCACGTAGTTGATGAGCGCGTATATATCCGACACCGTGAGGTACACCAGCGAGAGCAATGCCACCGCCAGCACCGCGGGCGCGGGGGTCGCTCGAGAGGACACCATGGTCAGCATCCCCGGCATCTGCCCCTGAGCCGCGCCCGCGAAGAACAGTCTACGGGTAGTTAGAAATGTGTGAGTGTTCACGACGTTATCGGCGCTGCGCTTACTAATATTCTTTACTTTCTAATCCCCTGGTACTTTCAACCGTGGGCACATTTAAATATCGTCTCTGGTATAAATTATCTCGCAATGCTCTTAGTGAGAGGTGCTGTCATTGAACTGAATTGGGTCGGTCATCGAGGGGATAATAAGACAGTGCGGTACACAACCTCCAGTTGCTCCACCACAGGCCTCTCGGGCGCGGGAGTAGCACGGGGAAGAGATATTATGGATGATGTAATTTATCTTTTGAATTAGTCTGGGACTGGGAGGTGCATCTCGCTTATACGGTACTGCCTTAAAGTGGCAGCTATGCGGTCGCGATTCGTGTGATTTGCGCGTTAAGGAAAGGTGGGAACGAGGGCAACACATCCACGTGCTGATATGTATGGGTATCGGTAGTCACTAAAAGGCTTTGGCTGTTTGTCTGCCCTCTTATACTATAAAGAACCTGGTAACAGTACCTGGACGAGGTGAGAAGTACCCCATTGACGGCGCCGAAGGTTGACGCGGCTACGAATAGCGGGATGGCCAGCGCGAACATGCCGAACAGGCGTTCAGCGAATGTGACCGCCACCGCTGCGGAGTTTAACACCTGGGAGCAGAGAGCTGTTGGTGAAGTTCCTTTCAGACATGTCTAGGCGACTGCGTTTTGAGATGACGGTGTCGGGTCATTTTGACAGTTTTCTTGGAGGTACGCTATTTCTCGAAGTCTATGACATTTTGCATACCTAAGCCTTGCCACTCAACATAAGTTATTTTGAGGCCCCGGCGTAGACCCGCCTCACCCTTACAGAAAGCCCTGATCGGTAGCCGAAGGTTATCCTCTTATGGCCGTTCTATTCAGTAAATCCCAGCATTTGGCTACTGTTCGACCAGTTCGTTTCGTACCAGTTTCGACATATTTAGTATGGAACTCGTGTCATAACACTATCTCCAGAAGTTGAACTGAGAATATTTTTTTTAAATTGAGCACGAGATATCCTGCTTTTTTTTCCTGAATTGCAACAATCTCATTTCTGGAAACGCCTTTCTACAAACTACCCACAATTTTCACCCCAAGATACTGTAGGATAGTGGTAGAGACGGATTGCCATCAATTTTGTGGTTTCTGGGACCTCAATAATTAACTCTCTGCAACCTTTCAAAAGATATGATTTACTAAGAGGTATATTTACCACTCGTTCACATGACACCGCCGCAAAGTGACTAAGTTACTTCGCGTAGTTTTCGTTCTTCCGTTGGAGGTGGAAATGACTACAACACGTACAACATGGCGATGTGTGTAGGCTACGACCTCTTGTTTTCCTCCTTCTACTGTAAAAAAAAAATACACTATTTGCCACATACCTCGCCCGGAGAGAGTGTGGTGAAGAAAGCCACGTTAGTGAAGGTATACACGATGGTGACCAGCGCGCAGGAGATAGCAATGGCGCGGGGTAGGTTCCTCACGGGGTCCTTGAGCTCCTCAATGATGAAGTTCAAATAGTTCCTAGAATCAGTACATTTCTTATTCTTATTACATAGGTATCTCATGTATTACATAATATTCTTCTGCCTACGCTATAAGGGAACCATGAAGATGCGAAATAAACAATTTTTTTTTCGGTGGTATACACTAACGTCTGGTCCAGCTCCTCCACAAGACTCACCTGGGTTCAAGCCTTGCCGTGGTGGTGGGGCTCAATAGCGTGACGTCCCAGACTTTGGACCGAGAGGGTTGCTCTTTTTAACCCTCTTCCGTTTCGTCCTCCTGGAGGCGATACTTTGGCGAACAGGGAAAGAGGGGCACTCACAGGGCATTAGACCGAAATTGGTGTAGTAGGCTTGGGGTATGGAACAATGGACAAAAATGTGGAGTTGGTATCGTTGCCTTAGTGGACGGACTAGCCTTCGAGGTGCCCTGGTGGTTTATAGTTCTGGAAAACATTACCAAAGGCAGCACCGAGGACACATGCGGTGGGTTTATTCGCTACCAGATACCCAGGGTCGGTGATGGCGCCGTAAATGAGGTTCCCCCCGTCACCAAAAGAAAACTAATTCCACAAGACAGCGCCTTACTCGACTGTGGCAGAAGGAAGGAAATATTTTCCTTGCGTATAATAATGACGTAATAACATTTCCTTCTCGAGAGTAATGTGGCACCCACTTCTCCCTGCCTACTCGATTAGTAAACTTCAAATGATAAAATCAATACGAATTACCATCCGTTGTAGGCGAAGAGACCCGAGTAGAAAGAGAGAGCTATAGACGTTACGTCACTCTTCGTACCCTCGAAGCTGAAGTGCTCTACTTGACCTGGAATGACCAAAGCATCATTATTTTCTTGAACAATCTGTATTCGGCTGCGGCTACACAGCCATAGGGACTACACAGGACATATAACTAACGATCAGTAATAAATTAGTGTCGCCGTACGACCTGTCTCCGATAGGCCGATAGAACAATCCAACACGTCGGCCTAAGGATTTCGAACAGCCTGTAGCAGTGTCCGGCAAACCCTCCCGGTTTACCTAAACCTGGTTGAAAGGCATTCGGTCCGCAAGAAAAATAGAGTATAAGTGTAGCCATGTGCATACAGACTCAAGTGCACTATAGAGAGGGAATACAATTCCCTCATTCCCTCAATCCCCTAATGCAATCGCAGTACCAACGGCTTAACATGCCCTCCGAGGCAAGGGTGCAACGCCACCAACTTCCTGACGCTTTGGCTCCACATGCTTACCACTCCACGAAGGAGGCAGTTATTGTGTACTCATTTATCTTACTCTTTGCATTTATCAACGGGTAAAGTTTGTAGCATGAACAATAGTGCTTTCTTCCTAATGGCTCAATGTCCGGTTTAAAGGCGCGCAGGTACTTAGCGGATTGTACCCTGGGAATGACGTTACCGTAAAGGGATACGAGAGGCATGATTTTGCTGCCTTTTTTCACGATACTGGGGTACCTCAAAATAACATAGATCGACTCTCTTCTGAGTGCCGAACCACCCTCCTAAAAAGGTGACGGCACCTTTGAGATATTTTGTTGCGAGAGGGAATGTCTGCAAACATAGCCAGCTCTGCTCTGGGATGACGCGGCACGTCGCTCGTGTAGAGGTTGTATAGGGTTGGCGAGAGGACGGAGCCCTGAGGGGCTCCGGCTCTGAGGGGGTGGGTAGTAGACAGCGCAATCTCTACCCTGTATCCGATACTGTTTGTTGATCAAATAGGTCTTGAAGGTTAGGACTAGTCTGTGCAGTAGACCTAGACGGAACATTTTATAGATTAGGCTTTCGTGCTATAATATGTCAAAGGCTAACATATTCTGCGCAGATGCATCGCCGAAAATCGACCATGACAATTTGTTTATTTTTAAATGTTACATTCCATACAAAGGCATGTGGTTTGCTGTCCGTTAGTTGTCATTAATGTTGTATGTAATTATTTTATTTAAGTAAATAAATAAATAAAACTGTTTTCCTTAAATCTCAAAGAACATTAAAATTAATCGGTATTTTAACTTAATCAGCAACAAGTTTTGTAGGAGTTTGGAACCCGTTAAGATAATGATCAATGTTTATATTCACACGTAGTGTACATCTGGACTGTGGAGTGTAGTGGTGGACGTGGCGAAAATGGTGACTGGCTGGCGCAATGATAACATGTTTCGTATAATCGTGCATGTTGCGTCAGAAGGCGTACGTTCGAATCCCGCTCAGCAGCTCTTGGATGTTTGGATCAGATATATATTCAGATACGTTGTGGAAACCCAATTCGTTTACTATGATGTTTTGAATTCGTTCATAAAGGATGCCTATAATCTCGGCTATCTCCCATGATTAAATCAAGCAAATTTGTAATACGTTACGTTTAATGGTTGCGTATATTCGAATTAGATTTTTTTGTGGCCTTATGTTGGTACATATGTCTCTCGCTTATGCTGACAGGTTCGGCCATTTTGAATGTTCCGTTAATTGTTAATAGCTGCTTTGAACAAAGAACCTGTATCAAATTTTGTGTGAAAAACGAAATTAAGTGCGCGGATGCATTCCAAATATTGACTGTGGCATACGGAGAAGCTGCTTTGGAAAAAAGCAACGTTAATCTGTGGCACAAAATGTTTTCAGAAGGTCGAGAAGATGTGAACGCGAGCACTCAATAACAGACGAAAAAATTGATGAACGTCGAATCACCGCAAGCGAAATTGCCGAGAACCTAGGCGTAGTTGGGCATGACAGGGGTCACCATAAATTGCCGAGAACCTAGGCGTAGTTGGGCATGACAGGGGTCACCATAAATTGCCGAGAACCTAGGCGTATTTGGGCATGACAGGGGTCACCATAAATTGCCGAGAACCTAGGCGTATTTGGGCATGACAGGGGTCACCATAAATTGCCGAGAACCTAGGCGTAGTTGGGCATGACAGGAGTCACCATAAAATTCGCCAAAAAAACATCGTGCTGGGAATTTTTCTTGTCCCCGAAACTGAAGAGGCCCATGAAAGGACGACGCTGCGTCACGATTGACGGTATAAAGACGGCATCGAAGGAGGAGTTGAAAAAAAATTTTTTTGGAGTGTTTCGAAGATTAGAAAAAACGTTGGCACAAGTGTATAATATCTCAGAAGATTACTTTGAAGGGGGCAAAATTCACGAATACATCTGGATAATACTCGGTGTGTTCAAAAAATCGCGACAGTTTTTGAACACATCGAGTATTATCCAGAGCGGAGCTGATCTTTCACACTCTCACTAGCACGCTTGAATTCTGCTATCCATTTTTTGACGGATGAATAAGACAGAGCAGAATCTCCGTCATCCGAATCAGGTCGGTAAGTTGACCATAGCATGGGTGGTTTTCGGTGATAGCATCTTCCTACGGAGGTATTTAATGACAGCACGCTGCTCAATTTGCTCCATTTGCAGTATGTCCGAATGCTTTGATAAAAAAATTATAAAATCACACAATCAACTAGTCTGAACTGAATTATACAATGTGAGTAGATTTGATTTTTAAAATAGAATGAAGCAATGTGTCAAATGAGTGAATATATATATATCATTTTTTCTTTTCGTCTCAAATCATGTCATGAATATGCATAATAAGTTTTCTTGTAGGCGTGTGGTACAAAGTACACTCATACTTTTTAATTATTAATTTTATTATAGAGGGACAAACGAACAGTCGTAGCCATTTCATGTCTAGCGATGTCAAAAAAAAGCCGCTTAATTGATATACAGACATAACATTTCATTTTAGACATATCTAATTATAATTTCATTGAATTTCGTCTAACCCGGCGGTGGGGTTGCCTGAGATGAACCCTGACACACTGGGCGATGTCAATTGATTTTTTTTTTCGGAGGGACCTTATACTGGTTGTCGGCGCTAGTCCAGCCTCAACAGTTCGACTGACTACGAAGACTTTTTGTCTTAAGGTTTAGGGAGACGATTGGGGACAGACCCCCCTCCTTTTCCCCAGATGGGAAGGGATGAACCGGGTTGATTGTGGGCGTACCCTATAGTGATTATTTTTGGGACCGAAAGGGGGAAGCGGTCCCCCTCCCCACTCTAGTGGGACGGCGCTCGCACGATGCCGTTTTAGTTGCGGTGTCGTGGATAAGGATAATTGAGCTCGTTTAGTGTTTGGCTTGTCTGAGGAGGCCGGCCTCCTCGCCCCCCCCCCTCTGACGGAGGGGGTCGATTTGCGCTACAAATCGGCAAAAGTCGTCTTCTTAATTTATGTCAATTGAACCGAGAGAGCTGCTTTTTATACCCCTCTGATAAGAACAGGAGATTAAAGAGTCGCTATTACGCACGGGGCAAGGGGCGAGGATGGGAACCTCGCTTTTTCATTGTCCCGAAAGTAGTGGGATTTTTCCTGTGGTATGAGACAATAGGACTGACTGATGACATACGTCCGGGGCGCGTTACTGAAGGCGACACAGGCACTCGGTGGTTTTAGCGGGTGTTAGGCTCTTTAATGAGCACCACGCCGCACCCCACCGAAGGCTGGCGATGGCGCATAATTCCTTATTCCCGTAGATACAGTACAAACAGGATGAGAACAATTTTATTGCCTTTTCAAATAAACCACAATGATTGTGTGCAAATTTAACAAAGCATCAAATTATTGGCATAATGATGGTAGCAGTTGTCATTTCGCAAAAAAATCTCATCACGTTTCTTTATCAGCTTTACTTCAAGGCTCATTGATCAGAAGTGCCAATCGTGTTACATGTAGGAAGTACAAACTCAATGACAAAAATAATTGACACTTTCGACATTTTAGGCCGGTTATTGTCATGTAAGTATATATCTAAGAGGAGGGAAGCCACAGGCATATAACGGCGATTGCTCGTTAAAAGAGAAGGAAGATGAGAATGCATGCTATCTTTGTTTATCTAATCTCCCATGAACATTGCGCAGAGATTAACAGAGAAGGAAGAGGAGAACGCATGCCATCTTTATCTATCCAAACTCACATGCGCATATCGCAGAGAAAAATGAATGAATAGAGAGACACAGCGTAAAGGCGTGGGTTCCGTATAAATGGTACGATGTCAAACTACTATTAAGGGTCAATTCATACCAGCGCAGAGTCGAAGCGCATCGAAGCGTCAAATTCCTCACAATCAAAGAAGTCGCAGTCGTTGTTGACACTCGTATAAAATGGTTGACATTGATCTTGCTATGACGTTTCTCGTCGTTTTCCATTGTGGTTCACTTCGACACAAGACAGTTTCCGTCCGATTCCGATTGCCGACTGACCAGACGGCGCGTAGTTCGTCTAATAGCCGCTTGGCTTCGCGCGAATGCGCGCGCACCAATTCAGAGTTGCTCGCGCGCAGGCGCGCCAATTCCCTCGAATGCGCATGAATTCGCGCGTCTTTTTTTTTTCCTTGGAAGAAATATGTGCATTACATTGTGGAAATAAGGGTGAATTTGCTATATCAAGTTTCGGATTGACGCTTCGATGCGCTTCGACTCTGTGCTAGTGTGAATTGACCCTTAAACTTATAAAGCCTGCCTCGCGGTCTAGTGTGAGCTCGTTCAACCACAGACGGGAGGACTCGAGCCCAGGAGGTCGTGCCAGTCAAGCAGTCAACAATTAGCGACAACTATTTTTCGTTACATGATTATAACTTAGACTCCAGGATTCGGCCAAAGTGTTGTTGGATTTTTTCAATTTCTAATGACACTCCGAATTCGAGAAGTTGGCGGTGCACGATAATCCGTCGGTCATGCATTCTCCTTTTCTCTCGGTCGTGTCGGATTGTCATAGGAAGACGAGAACGAGGAAACAGGGAGTGCACTTGTGTCTACGCATACACGTGTGCACAATAACATGGCCTGCGCAGTTGGCTGGTGTCTTTAAGGATGGCCGCCGTGGCCGAAGTTCGGCTGGGACGACTTCATATTTATAAGCTATACTAAAAAATTTGGCGGCCATATGCAAGCATTTAATATTTAATGAACAATATTATCTCACTTCTTAGCTTTCATATTTCTAGGTCAACAGGAAATTTAATTGACAGTCGCACCGACAGACATACAGATAATAAAGTGAGTAATTGTTTTATTTTTAGGGCAGCCAGAGACAAAAGAAGGAACCCTTATAGCGCAGCCGGCATTATCGAATGGGATGCCATTGGATAACAAATTGTTCCGTTTGGTATGGAGGTCTCTCTTAGAATGCTATTACATTGTGAGATATTCGATTCTCAATTGGTGAAAAGTGTAACCCACCTCTCCCTGTAATCCTCTAACTTTTGTACTATAGAGAAGATGTAAAAGAGGGAGGAATTGCAATTAATTTCAATGAAAACTTCAAACGAAATTTTGTTTGGTAGTTTAAGCTTTATTAGATATGGGATTTATCGTTTTCAATATCAGCCCTTATCGGTCCACTGCCGGACATAGGCTTCTTTCAATGAACGCCAAGACGACCGATTTACTGCTACTCGCATCCGCCCCGGACCGGCTACTATACGGATCTCATCCACCTGGTGAACGGTCGACCAAGACTTCGTTTTTTTAATTTAAGTTTAGGGAATTAGGAAGAGCAGTTTTATTTAAACGTGTATGTCATGTCACACACACACACGTGCGAGGTGTCTTTGTGGAGGTATTTCTAAATGCCATTGATGTCTCTAAGAAAGCTTTTAGATTATGCAAATACCTTGTGAGATATTTGCATGTAATAGACCCTCTAATTTTAGAACGATTGAGAAGAGAAGTGAAAAAAAAATGATATAATAAAAATAAAAAAAGAATTAAATAAAAACTTAAAATGAAAATTGATTTGATCAGAATCGATTAGGTACTTAAAGAAACGGTATGCGACTATTTTTGGCTTGCTGCTACGGAGCGCGTCATAAGTCATAGGTGTGTCCCGCTGGCTCTTGGCAGGTTTTTAAATTATGTTATATTTTGAGCAGTCAAGTTTTTTGTTCGTCTTTCTTAAAGTTAGGTACTTTATAGATTTATATAAATAATATATTAGACGGTAATCTAAGCAAAATTTGAATCGTTTATTTAATATAATGTAATTCGCGAAAAACACGACTCTTTATGATATGGCCTTGAAACTATTACAATCTTGTGGTCGTGTTACGGATGTAGACATCCATTGGATGTAGACATCCAAGAGACCACCAACGTCCATCTATGGACGTTGGTGTTCAGTTACCTACGAGTGGCCTAATTCCTCGTTTGCCTCCTATGGTATAAAAAAAATCTTACTAATTACTAATTGTAGTTCCGTCATTTAATGATGCTTCATCATTGTCGTCATCATTATCAGACCTTATCGGTCCACTGCTGAACATAGGCCTCTCTCATTAAACGCCAAGACGACCTGCAACTGTGTAGCTTAGTTACGACTAATTGAGTCAAAAAGCAGTGTAGAATTTCACAAGTTCCACAGTCCGCTTCCAATCTTCCACCGGAGCTGGACAATCATCTAATAAGGAGTCGCCTACTCCTTCCTCCATCCAATTGAGACACAGATAGACATTACAGATCGATTTTATATAAAACTAGCAGCCCCGGATGCTTCTTAGTTCAAGGACTTTAGTGACAACCGGATGAAGTGTCATGAAAAATGTTTTTCATTTCCGTTTTTATGTGGAAACAGAAACGTGTTGCACTTTGAATCTGTATTCAAAAACACTTGCTTAAAATTGTTAATGACAGCTAGGTCAAGATTGGCATAAAATACGCTTTCCAATTGGGCAAAGAAATTGAAATACCGAATATAACAGAAAAATGTGTGTGTTACAGGAATAACTTAGTAAAAGGTTTAATGTGTAACACTTAAAGTGTGACATAACGAGGTTTTTGAGTGCCCTGATGATTTGTTGTTCCGGGGCACCTCATCAAAGCCCGCACCGATGGCACTCGCGGTAGATTTTTATGTGCAGTATTCGGTACTATCATGTACCGCGAGACCCACACACCCAGGGCCGGTGAAGGTGCGTTTTCCCGTGTCAACAAAAAGAAGGTCAACGAATAACCGGACTGAACACGGCTGTGTGAATTTCTGTCAGAAAGTGTTTAGCGTTATATGTTATTCAAAAAGGCTAGACTTATTGGATTAAAGTGATTAATTATGCACCACCTTGACACACTTTAATTCCTAACTTTAACACTCGCGGCATTGCTTGACATGACAATAACAATGGCGTCGATTATAGAATATAGAGGAATAAGAAACTATGCCTAGATAGGTTCGTAGGCTTAGGCGAGACCATACCTCCCGACTAAGCCTTTGTGGCGAGGTTATTCTCTTTACTTGCACTCGAAACCTTTGGCCTAATTTATAATGTACTTGTATCGATCATCTGCTAAAATCAAGATACTTATCCGCCATATTGAAGAACGCCTCGCAATGACAACCCGGCTAAAGCAAAACTGTACTGTTTTTGAAAATGGCTAGCCGGAATGTAATACGGCGATTTGTATAATTCGACAACGACATATATAAAGTATTGTTACTCCCTTATGATATTATAGACACAGAGCAACGATTGGACCATGTAAAAAGAAGTCTTTGGAATAATGAAATGTGGCACTTATGATTCCATCTGTAATAAAAATGACTATGCTTATGTTAAATTGAACGTCGGTGGAGCTATAGCGCGGTATAGATTCACTGCAATGCCATCTTGTAACAAACGTGTCAACTAAATTACCTTAGTAGACTGTCGGCCATCATCGGCGTTTTGAGGGATTTATAAAATATCAATAAAGAAGAAAATGTTACGCGTGGAATAATAAATTTATGATACACTTCAAAGTTTCAGAGGTGCATGGTGCATGGTGCATGACACTACATCCTCCTATGCAATGGAATTGGGCCGGCACGACCGGGGAGGTACCTCTCGCTCACTTCACACCGGCGTAAAGTGACAGCGTCGTGGTCGGGTTTCGTGCGGAATGTGAGTAGTCGGTGGCCCATTGTTGGGGGAGGGGGGGAGATGATAGGAGGGCAACGCATCAGCGTAACAATCATCCGAATGTGCGTCGGCGGTCATCTAAAGGCTCCGATTTCTCATTTGCCCCCTTATACTATAGAAAATCTTAATTTCCTTGTCACCACGTAACTAAAAATATAGCGATTTATTAATTGGTAATGTAAACTCCTAATCATTATATAAATTTTTGAAAGAAGTCCTTATTTTTTTTACACTAGTGATGATGTTACGATTGCTGAATTAAGTACATGTGAAAAGCCTCGATTTCCTTTAATTTTCCCGATACATCGATATTTTTCCTCGATATATCGAACACTGATGTTCATAACATATACGATGCATCTTCACGCCAGTTTCCTTATGGAGCAGGCAGATCCGAGAATTTATATCATTACTATTATATCTATACTAGCAATCCGTCCCGGCTTCGCTCGGATATTTCACAAATTATACCAAGTAGTCATTGATTTACAAAAATACAGATAATATAAATTTCAATATCGCCTGCTGAACATTACACATTTCCACGTGACAAATAATTCAATTTATAACGGAACAGCGTCTGCCGGGGCAGCGAGGTGCTAATAAACTTCTGTAGGTATTTCTAAATAAGAACCTCCCTGTCACCACCACACAAGAGGGGGAGGCTAAGACGGCAACGCATCTGCATAACAATAATGCCGATGTCTACGGACGTCGGTATTTGTCAATAGGGTATGATTGCCCATTTGCCTTTTATTGTATTTAAGAAAAGTATATTTGTGCTAGTGTACTTTGGTTGGCTAAACTTACATATTTAAGTATCTAGTAAAGTCGACCTTTTTATTTTATTTATAACTTTTGAATTGTGAGAAAATGTTAATGAATGTTAGTAAATGTTAATAATGTGCAGTCAATGAGTAAAAGATGTTGTCTCTATATGTAACACTTACAATTGTTGTCTGTTTATCCGTTTATTTAATCGCACGTGGCGTGAAAATGGCTGAACGGCCCCTCGTACCTACACCCGTGCAATCCACCGTCAATAACGCACTCTAAGAGGTTTAAACTCGTTCTTATCAGATGTCTGCGCCTTAAAAGTAGCTTACCTATGTTTAAGTTTGTAGGTGTTATAGTTTATGAGATTTCGTGATTCGTAAATGAGTGGTATATTGCTTTTATATAACGTCGTCCTAGCCGAATTTCGGCCACGGCGGCCATCTCTGTAGAGACAAGCCAACAACGCAGGACATAGAGTGTACAAGGGTGTCCATGTTCCCTCATTCTCCTATCCCGATGGGACGGTGGTAAATATGTATAGATAATATCACCAAAGATATATCATATTAGCAAAATACAGGGATATTTGATAATTGTTTCAGTTCAATTTTTATTGTAAGACATTAAATTGTTTATTATTTAAAGTATTTAAATGAATAAAAAATATGCTACTCTCATAGATCATCAATTATCATTTAATTCAACAATTAAATGATAATTGATGACAGACCAGCTGAGTCTGTTTCGCCGGTTCTTCTCCGGACAGTGTTGAATCCGTACATTTATTTGCTGACGTTCATGAAGTCATTTTTACAATTCTATTTTGAATAAAAACATTCATATTTCATTTAGATGCAAATTTAGTAAGAAGTAGTACCGTGGCACTATCGTAAGCGAGAGGTACCAACACTACCGTGGAGGGAGAGGCTCATTGGAGGAGAGACTGTCAACATATGCGGATGTCCATGGGCATCGAGTCGTAAAAATTCTTCAATTAGTTGTTGTCACCCTATTTTATATATATAATAGTAAGATCAGTGCAACAAGTAGAAATAATAGAAAAAGGCCTAATTTTGATAACATCCAATTATATCGATTGATAAATCGCGGTCAGACACTCACAACTCAACAGAGTCTAGGTGATAACGTGTCAAAAGCAGAGGCAATTTGCAGCGTAAATCTCATTCCATCTCGATAACATCCATCAAATCACATAATGCCGCCGTACAGTGACATCTTCAGTGTCGCGTTTCGTGTTTGCGAGTAGCCGGTGGCCCATTTGGGGGGTGGGGGAGAAGGGCCAACACATCGGCATAGTAATTATGTGGATTTCATGGGCGCCGGTAGTCGTAAAACGCCTCCGATTTCTCGTTCGCCCCACTATTCTATAAAAGAATAAAAGTGCATTAGTTATTCATCACTCTGCGGTTTCACACGCGTAACTCCGGTCCTGTTGTAGCCGATAGCCTTTGTTTGTTCTCTGAATGATAATATCTGTGGACTTATCACACCACGTTGGCCCAGTCCTGTGTTAAGTAACGTAAGGACTTCTGTTACGGGTACTAGAGAACGGATATATGTTTAATTTTCTTATAAATT
This sequence comes from Eumaeus atala, assembly GCA_017140195.1. Lineage (NCBI taxonomy): Eukaryota > Metazoa > Arthropoda > Insecta > Lepidoptera > Lycaenidae > Eumaeus > Eumaeus atala. The sequence continues at coordinate 31,968 of JAFELO010000598.1, read as the reverse complement.
TAAGAAATATATATTTATTTAAGATACATGTATGTATAAAGATTCATGACCTGGACGGGATTCGAGCGCGCGACCTCATGTACGCGGACAAACTGCTACGTTACCAACTGAGGCAGCCGATCGTCAAATAATAGAATAGTAGCGGAGGACTGAATGTAACACGGTGTTAAACGTTGACAGATATAAAATATGCACACGTGTTATACGTGTGTACCGGGCCGATGGCAGCGAGCAAGTGAATTATATTTAACGTTGACAAGTATATATACAAATGTTATACTTTTAGCATTTTCGTGTTGTTCGCGTACCTACTCCCAAGTAAAATAATATATAAATATAAATAACGATAGCAAAAATAATAATGAAGCCGATGCACACATCACTAATTATATAAATGACGACGCAAAACGAGCACTATCATATAATTGTCGACAAAATAAAGAGTCGAAAGCACAACACTAACAGTAATTGTATGAGAAGGATTTTTTGCTGTTATGCATTTACTTATTGTGTCAAGGTCGAAAAATGTAGCGAGCGTTAGATGTATTAACTATTAATACTAGATACAGATATTTAGATGTTTTGATTTATTTACTGTCGGACTGATCATCTGGAATAACGTTCATTTACTTTTTAATTTGAATTATAGTATAATCGGTGTGGTATTAAATTCTGTTACGGTTTAATTTTACATTTGAATTTGTAATCTGTCATTTTTATACGATTGTTCATTAAACTTTTTTTTCATTTTGGCGCCAATACATTGTACAATATTTTGCTATGTTAAAATGGAATGAGTGATAAACAGAACAGAATCGCTGTGATTGCATTACACAAGGTAGGTATGGAGTCAAATGTAATTTTTAAAACTCTCCACACACTTTCTATTAATCAAATGTCACGGGCTATTAAGAGGTACAATGTGGCTTGCTTCACATTGTGTTCGTACGAAAAGGGCAGCCAAAGCAGTAAAGGAAGAAATTCTGTTCAAAAGCAAAAGATTTTATGTCGAGAATTGAAGATAGCACCTTGAACCATGTCGCGTATTTTAAGAGATGATTTAGGACTTGCAGCCAATAAGAGATGCACTAGTAATTCCTTAACAGATAAATTAAAGATGAATAGAGTGGTAAAATCGAAACATCTACTGAAGCGGTACGCGAAGGGAGGTCACAGAAAAATTTTATTTACGGATGAGAACTTTTTTATATTTTAACAAAGAAGATGAATGTATTTATGCTCACAGTCGACAGACATTATTCGACTTCAGTGACGGTTTGGTCCCCACCAAACATCAAAAATGCTAGCTATGAAGGATCGACTGAGTCATACTTTTGAGAAAAACATGCCAAAACATTGGCACAAGTGCATCAAGATACCATTCTTGAGAAGGTAGTTAAGCCCCTTAATAACATCATATTTTTTTATTAATAACCAAGTATGGTCCTCCCAGCAAGACTCGGGACCAGAGCATAAAGGCGATCCACCCAATCTTGGCTAGAACGAACGTTCCTTGATTGGAGCTGAAGACAGTCCTTTATCTAGTCACAGCCTTAATCCGCTGGATTATGATTTATGGTTAGCTTTGAAGAGTTCAGCTTGCCCTAAACGCCGTTATAATTTGGAGTCCCTAAAACTAAAATATCAATAACAATTATAAAAATCAATAAATATAATTCGCAATTTCAATTTTTTTTTCTTTGTTACAATATTTATGACAAGACTAGTCATGTAATGTGCTCTTAGAATCCAAACCAAACATGAGCATGGCATAGTAATTATGCTGATATTTATAGGTGTCTATAAAATAATAAAAACGGAGACCTTTCATGAATGTAGTAGATATATACACAAACATTATTTTTCAAATCGGCATTGTAGTTCTAGAAGCTAGCAGCAATCAATTTGAAATATGTGTGCTTTAGACTTTGGAGCACACGGCTGATGTGAAACTCAATATTAACAGAACTTCACTTCGTGCCCTGGCTATCTGAGAAGGAGAAAAAGTAAACATGTTTTCTCACTCATTTCTCTCGCCACTGCAGAAATTTGCTCAACTTCTCTCTCCCCATCTTCAACAACAATATATCTATATATATATCTCTTCTCTAATATAGTTCTAAAATATATGTTTCTCCAAACCCCAATGTAAACCTCTCTCTCTCTTTCTATCTTCACCAACGCGCATCATCCTCTCAACTACCGTGGGTCTCGTTTTCGTGACGCTCTCATTACACACCAGCTTGCTCCCGGATTCAAGCGTGAGTAACGAAGCGTTTTACTTTAACAAAAAAATCTCTTCAGTTTTATTATATATTTTTAAGGGGGGCAAACGTCAAATCGGAACCTTTTGATGATTACCAACACCTGTAGACATCTGTATAAATGTCATGCATGTGCCTCACTCTACTTTCCTACTCTCTTCCGATCCATCTATGTGTCGCAGTCGGATTGTCTCAATCACCGTATTTCACTACGGCTAGCCATTTTCAAAAACAAGGCCGATTTATTTTGGCCGGGTCTTCGACTAGCCGGATTGAATACGGCTGAGTGTTTCGCCTTTATACTAACTATATAAAGCTAGCCTTATCGAAATAAAGTGAATTATTATCCGCCTTCTTGACACGTTTTAGTTCCCAATTGTAACAGTTGAGGCGTTGCTTGACATGCCAACAACGATTGTAGAATATAGAGAATTAAAAAGACTATGCACAGATAGGTTCGAAGGTGAAGGCGGGAGCGTAACTAAGCCTTCGGAGTTAGATTTTTTTTATTTGCAGTCAAAACACTTGGCCTAATTTCATACTTGTATTGATCACTATCACTGCTTAAAATAAAGAGTTTCAATGAGGCTAAACGTCAGCCGCCACATTGAAGAACGTCTCGCATTGATAATCTCTGTCCGGATTATCAATGTCCGTCACAAAACAATTCGATCCTGTTTTTTTATATGGCTAGTCGTAATGTTATATGGGCAGCCGTAATGTTATACGGCGATTTGTACAATACGACTACGGCATGTACATTAGGATAGCTATCATCATCATCACAGCTCACAGCTGACGCTAACACACGTCAGTAAGGAGGAAATGACTTGACCTCTAAGGTCGTTTACATTGAGAGAGCTGTCTGACTCTGGGGCTCGGATACGCACTTATATAACTGGTAATACTGCGTTTCTATTTTTGAAACAATTTCTTTTTGATAGCACATGGGGGCAGATGGAATCGGAGCCATTGTGATGCCAAAGCCCATGAACGTCTGCATACGCAGATTCGTTGATCTCCTTCGCCTCACCCCCGAACAAACTACACAAACCAAAGTTCTGAAACGGTTTATACGAATCAAAAAACGACGCCATATCAGGGTCTGTGACGACATTGAAGTTATGACGAACAAAACACTTAATTTTCTATAGGCTATTGGCCCCCAGTCAATGTCATCTTCTTGAGTACTAGTTGAGAGGAACATGACGCCTACCGCGCGCATGCTGCCTTGGGGGGTGGGGGAGGGCGAGGGACCACGCGGCCTCTCTGGCCATGATAACAATAGTTAAATTAGCTGTTGTAAAGATACTTATATCGGGATGTATATCTCCCATCTGCGGGAGAGTGGGGGGTCAGATCCCTTATCGATCCCAAACCTAGTCTCCACGTCCGACAAGCACACATAACAATCCGATGCAGCTCTCTCTCTCTTCGCTTCCGCAGCATAAGTTCAGGTCCGAAAAAAAATAGATTAGCTAAAGTCTTGATGGAGTTTTGCAATGAGTTGTTGGTGTCATTCAATTAATTTTAATTGTAAGAATGCCACTGGGTAATAATGCGATTCACACTAAATTAAATATATACAAGTCTCGTTTAGTCTGGTTTTAGCCTTATAGGTGTGTCAAAATTAGGTGATTAATTTCAAAATTTAATAAGCTTCACTAGCTGAATCTATTATTATTTTATTATATAACATTGTGACAGCAAAGAACTAGTTAGTGATAGTAGTTTTAATAATTTTTAATATTTTTTTACAATATTTCAAAGTTGCCGAATATATTGTGTAATATTAGAAAATTTGGTACCGTATTATAATCGATTCGCTAGAAAAGCTAATGGTATCTGTCTGAAGTAAGTAAAACAACAGATATAATATCTATACTAATATAATAAAGGTGAACCGATTGTTTGTTTACTTGAACGCGACAATCTCTGGAACTACATATCGAATTTGAAAAAAATATTCGTGTATGCGAGCTAAATTCACGAGGTAGGTTTTAGGTTATAATATATGATCCTACGACCAAAAGGACTGGAGTTGCCCGGATGAAACCACGGGGAGCTGCTAGTTATAGAATACAGCCTATACATTACACAGATAACCGACACTAACATAACAAGGCTGAAGAGCTATTTGTTTGCTGGAACGACACCAATCTCTACAACTCGGATATGATTTTTTTTAATGATAGTTACATGCATTAGGAAGGTTATAGACTATAGATTTTTTACCATAGACTATAGGTTATAGACTATTAGGTTTCCTATGCAAAGGAATAGGGCCGGCACGATCGGGGACCTCACGCTCACTTCATACCGCCGTAAAGCGACACCTGCAGTGTCGCGTCCTTTGAGAGGGGGCCCCTGTACTATAATAAATAAATAAATAAATATATTAAGTGCAATTTGGTTAACTGAATGAAACTGATAAGTGGCATTATATTCATATTACGGACTCTTTGGTGTTTGATCTCGTTTATGCCTTTTTTATTTTATGTGTTCGTGTTCTGATTTGAAAGTATTGGCCATCATTTTACGAAAAAAATAATTGGATATTATTCTTATGTTTTTCTTTGATTGTCTTCTTAACTTGTTTCGGTAATTTTAGGAAAAAATTATTACTTTTTCAATTTTAATTGATTCATTGATCATCTCGCGCTAATCTTGCCACCAGTACGAAGGCACATGGATACAATTGCAGCAACCAGAGCCATAACTATGATTCAAGAAGGACGTTCTCAGCGTTACGTATTCGGCTATCTCAACTAGGGGGTTTGATGAGGACGCTTCTATACAGAGCGACTTCCATCTGACCTCTGCAACCCAAAAAGAAAACCAGATCCATTCCTAGATTAGGAGGAAATAGAATACACGAATGCGGGGTTCCTCACAATGTTTTCCTTCACCGGAAGAACACCTCGGAAAATTTACATAAGTTAGTAATACTCATTGGTACATGGCCGAGATTTTATAGGCACGCCCTTCAATCCACATTGGACAAAAATCTGATTTGCCATACAAACAAGTTATATTTTTATAACAACTAGTAATATCATCATTTTCGTATTGTACGCGCGCATTCTAATAATTTACTCTCATTGTGTTTCCCTAACGTGCCAAAAAAGTTTAAGATCGAAATTATTTTAATATTTTTATATATTTAGTTAATCAAATGTTACGTTATTCTTCAGCAACGTCATTATTTTCTCGTAAATATCTCTGCAAAGTGTAGGCTGTATAGCCTATAACTTTCCTCATGAATTTACATCGTCATGAATTTGTCTGTGAAGTCGTGTCTTGCGAGTAATTATTGTAAGGCTGGTGCAGATCGTTTTTGCTGCAGCAAATTGCTACCTGAAGCAGTTGGACGGGTCACGGGCCGAGACGAAGTATCTGACGGGATTTTTGAGATACGTCTTGGTTTTATTGTTGCGCGCGCCGCGTCTGTGTGCGGGGGTTCTAATATTATGGTAAAGTTTTGTAAGATTATTGGTGGCAGACATTCCTTACGTGATTACGCCAGAAGAAGAATTATGTTACTCGAGGTTTTTGTATGTATGTATGTTTTTTCATAGAATACGGAGACAAACGAGAAATCGGTGACTTTTTACGACTACCGGCGCAAATAAATATCCGCATAACTATGCCGATGCGTTGCTCTTTTTTTGGAGGGGAGGAGCCTCCATTGAGACACCAGGCACTAACAAATTGCGTGCAACGTGACACCGAAGTTGCTACTTTTCAGCGGTATCATGTCAGCGAGGAGTATCTCCCCGGTCGTGCCGAGCCAATTCCGCTGTAATGCAACATGACACTACCTCTTGGATTTCTAATTCCGTATCTTAAAAAAAAAATAACCGTCTGTGCGTCTGTCAAGATCTTTTTGTCAGGAACGCTTGGATAAAGATGAAATTCACGTCGAACACTTGCAAATCTTTGAGATCGCAGGAAAGGATCATACTTCTGAGTCAATTGAAATGTACCGCCGCGGTGCGAATATCTTCACACGGATCATGCAGAAACTAAAACCTATAAAGTAGTTGCCTGCGGTTGAAGTAAAGTCGTGAAATTTGCCAAGTAATTATAACTTACTGTACAAATACAGGAATAGATCTGAAAATTGATATTTCTTTCATGAAGACCATTACAAGATTATATTTTTAAGCGCAAATATAATTTTTTCAACTGTTTTACTTACTCCCGTAGGTCAGGAATGTCATAGCGTAGCCGGACAGTCCCCGAGGAGGCGAAATCTGATCTTTTCGCCGAGGCCAGTCTGTCGCTGGAGGGTCCTGTTGCCTGATCCGGGATCCTCCATTAATAGTGGCTGAAGGCTCCCGTAGGGGTTTAGTTGGTATTGCTACCCAATTGCCGAGTCCACCATAAGTCTGGGGGCCTCCCCGGGCACCCAGGTATCATGTGTAAATACATTCTCCAACGTCATGAAAGAAAAGGTAATGAACCCTCGGAGAGCCCGACTCGCACCAGGCCGGGTTTGTAATGTCATATCGTTTTTTCCAGACCTCATCAACAGAATTAATTTATGTAACAATTGTGCTTCAAGAATATTTTTCCTTTCGAAAAATATTATTTAGAAAATTCCACAATCAATGACGAGCTAATCGCGTAACAAACATATAAAAGCGTAAGTCGAATTGTAAACCTCCTCCCTTTTTAAATCGGTTAAAATAAGTGCATACCTCAGCTAATGTCTTGTTTACTTGTCTAAGTTTTAATTCCCGTACCACGGAGAGGAGAATGCTCCATTGGAGGGGTGGGGGAAAAGAGGGTAACGCAAGTAATTATGTTGATGTCGACAATCATAAAAAGGCTCGTTTGCTACCCTACAGCATAAAAAAATATTGTAGGGTAAGGATCCTTCGGAATGTGAGTACGACTCGCACTTGGCCGATGTCTCGTGTCAATTACGTTGCGACGGTTACGCGTTGGTGTCGCCCTGGCGTTCGACACAAGATCAAGGCATCACGAACAAGTAAAGCGTTACGTGGAAATGACGAAGGGATTTAATGTTGCGTCAGATTCCATCAGCTTCTTTTTTTTAGCATAACCCTTGGTTGTGAATGTTTCTACACATCAGCATACTGACTGCATCCTTTCGAGTAGGATCCGGCAAATACAACCGGTTTTGTCACTTCGCTATGGGGGGTACGGTAATTCTCCAAAGTTGCAAACCCATACTTTCGATTATTTATCAAAATATTGTACGTTTAGAGGTTGACACTGAGCAATTGCTATGGTTTTTCAATGTGTAGTATTGATTTAGTAGGAACCAAGTGCAAAATTGCAGTGCAGCTTTGGCTCTGCTGTCTCGTTTCGTGCGGTTTGAGGACATGAGATTAGAGCAATATACGCGGATGGCCATGGCCGTTATTGGACATCAAATGGCTCTGATTACAAAAGCGAGCGAAATATAATGTTGGACGGCATCCAAAAGACGACAGTGGGCCCAGTCCATCATCAGGATTTGGTCGCAACGGAACAGAGTTTTAGGCAATTGAGGACATTTGCGCATACATGGCACGCGAAGAGGAAGGATAGGTAACGGGGTAGTTGGATTGAGATAATCACGACCAGCCGAGGCCGATGACAACTTCTGACCTTGTAATGTCTGGACTGAGACTGAAATATCGAGGGCGCACTTCAGTAATGTGTAGGAGTCAAGAAATGCACGTTGGGGAACAGAGCCGGTGGGCAAACCCCCGTGCATCTCCCATGATTCGCTCCGTGTACCGAGAGGTGGGTAGGAGCATGGTGGAGGTGGGTGAGTGTCCCTTTTAACGACTACAAACAAGTTTGAATAATCATATTAATCACATTGCGCCATTCCTTACCATGCGCCAAATGGAATGGTATGTATAGCATTAGTAAGGATGCCGAGAACACTCACCCCTGCACAGCTGGTAGATGCCGGCCCCGATGATGATGAACAGCGCCAGCAGCTTCGCGTACGTGAACCAGTCCTGCACCAGCGTAGCTGCTCGAACTGACCAGCAGTTCACGAAGGTTAGCAGCACTGGAAACAAAATAGCGAGTAGGAGTTGCTCATGGGGTAGGCGCAAGGCACCTCCAAAAGCACAGTTTTTATGGATATGCCAAAATACCCCTGATTAAACCTATATTTACTAAGTACAAGCCCCACTCCCAACGGCAGTGTTAAATATGCGGAAAACCGGCAGAAGTGAAAACTGAAAACTGCATTTGCACAAACCACACGAAACACGACATGATAGGTATCTGACACTTTCCGGTGGTATCATGTGAGCGAGCAGTGGGTACCTCATTATTCGTGCCGGCCAATTTCGTTGCTGATGCCGCATGGCATTACATCTTTAAATGCAATTTAGGAAGAGGTAGTGTCACGCTGCATAGGAGGAGGCAATGCCATGCACAGTGCATGACACTACATCCTCCAATTTACGGAATTGGGCCGGCATGATCGGAAACTACCGCTGTAAAGTGACATCTTCAGTGTCGCGTTGCCTGCGATTTGTGAATTGCGGTTGTTTTGTGCCGGTGGCCTATTGGCCCAAAACGAGCAATCGGCTCGTTTGCCCCTCTATTCTATAAATATCTATCGTCCGCAACAACAGCGCTGACGTTCGTTCACATCAATGGCGGTCTACGAAATCTGCCTTCTGAAAAGTGACTACTCGCCAAGAACCCAGCTTTTTTTCGTACCTGAATTTGTGCTATGAAAGCTAACAGAGAACTGATTCATCAGATTGCTATGAATGCTCGTTGGGTGACGAGTGTAGAAGCTGGGAGCAATAAAATAATACTTACATATGCAGCACGCAGCCAGCAGCCTCGTGGCGTCTTCGGGAGGTTCGCACTCGGGGAAGATCGGCTTCAGCACGTAAACCGCGAACGTGAGGGCCACGATCGCCTAAGGAGGGATATTACATGATTAAGAAGCAGAAGTAAACCTATTTAGTTATGTGAAACGTTGCTAAGAGAAAGGGAGAGAAAATTTGCGAACCTCTCTCCGTTGCACCTACAGTAATATACTCTCGATTGTTCTATTACCGTACCAACTTATATCTCCGCCTGAGCGTTCGCTGGCTTAGCTTACGTCCATCGTCTTGCATTCACCAGCTTACTCCACCTTTTTTGGTAACGCAGGGGAATGCAGACATGCAGGATACCTAGGGGCCTGAGTGGCAAAGCTAGGCCGTATGTTGGGCTCGACATTTGGGTTCCCAACCGACTAAACCCCTATGGGTAGCCCGCAGCTGCTATAAATATAGGGTCCCGTATCTGCGGGCGACGGGACTCCTAGAGCGACAGACTGGTCCCGACGAAAGGGTCAGGTTTCTCCTCCTTTAGGGACTGTCCGGCTGCCTCTGTACCAGTCCCATCGACGCTGTATCTCAACGAAGCGAGTACCCATTCCGGCCCAGACACGGGCAGGGAGACACTACTATTGCTGGAAGCGCGAAATGTAGCGCCTCCTTCCCGCCCCCGTCCGTCGTCGGTGGGGGGAGGCCACGATGGAGCTCTCTACACCTTAAAGTAAGCAAGCTTGACTTACAAGAGTAAGTCAAGCTTGCGTACAGAAGTTTTGCTTTAGAAACAGCGGCTCTCTATGCGAAATTATATCGTTCGGGTCCCATTCCCCTCTGTATCACAGTATAGAGAAGCTCAACCAAAGAATTTTATGTTCAGCAGAGCACATGGCTCTCTGAATGGGACTTTTCCGACACTTCACCTTATCGTTTCGTGCAATTGGAGGTGGGGTGTGGAGGCAGGGGCACCGCATGCAAGAAGGGAACGTGTGGAAGTATTAGGTAAATTTCACGTCAAATTAAGCAAACGAGAAATCCTAGCTCTATTACGCCTACCGACATCCATGAAATTCCGCGTAATTACTATGCCGATGCATTGCTCCCTTCCCACCTCCCCACTAAAAAACCTCACGAAACGCGACACCGTAAATGTCACTTTTCGGCGGTATCGTGTGAGCGAGAGCTTTAAACGGGCGTGACAGCCTCATTTCACTGCAATGCAGCATGACAATAGCTCTTACTAACATATATAAAACAGTAGAAGATAGTAAATAAAAACATTGATGAAAAAAATTGTCAATCACTAAGATCTTATCTCCGGAAACCGGAAAATAATAGGCGGTGTTCAATTAAACTTTTTTTTTATTGTATAGCTAACGAGACTCGCACACATGTAGGGTGTACTACGCGCAGTACTTAATAAACATTGTTTTCTTTTCTTTACACGGGAACTTTCTTACAACGGGAATGAGCTTTCGCCAGACCTGAGTTCAGTCCGGTGGGGTGTACCAGATGCCCCTGATATATCAGCGACAGGGTACCTCGGCGACTGGCCAGTCCCTAACAGGGGACCTGTCTCTTCCTTAAGGGGGCTGTTCCGACGACCATGTAATCAGCCCCCGTCGACGTCGAGATCGTGGAATGGAGTCAGACTCCCATCTTGACCCTGACCTCAATTAGGTATGCTGCATAAGCTGCGCGTAGCACCTTCGCCGCACACCCGTCGCCTTCGGAGCGGAGCAGTTTCCTCATCTTCACTGCTACGTTCAGGGGCCTCTTTCTGGGACATTATACTCTTACAGAAAGAAGCCATCGTCTCCCAGGACTATCATTCTCGAGCATTGAGCTGATTACGCTTGAGAGCGCTTTCGCTCTCAAGCGTATACCTCCTGTCGCCACTGCTAGGTCGTGGCGCGGCTCGGCCCATCTAGGGCACACCTCTAGGGTGCGTTGGGCCGTGTCCACGTCGGCGCCACACTCATGACAGCGCGCTTCCATCTCACGGCGAACAGCGATACCGAAGCATAAACGCCCTGTCAGTGCAACTGTGTCACGTCGTCTATTCTTTATTTAATAAAATTGGATCAAAACTTGAATAAATAAGTTAAATTTATACAATTATTTATTTTTCAATTTATATTTACGACCGATTTCGACTTATCACAATCAGACAAAAAAAGCTGATGATTTTTTACTTAAATGTGTATAGATTAAATGATCTAATTTATAGTCGATTAAATGTATTTTCACTTCTTGACGGAATTTCATGTTAACACTTGAGTCAATAAAAAAATATTAACATTGTCATACCTATATACATACAGTGACCTATCACTGTTGCCCCATCCCTAGTCGATACTCGCCCGGAAGTCACAGAATATCGGCATTGCGAATGTTTATGAGATACTCTCAACTATATGCCGAGTGGCGCTCTCTTCCAGTGTGAAGTTGCCTTGAGGTGTAATAGGTGCCCATGCTAAATTGCTTTTGTATTTATTATGTATAAAAAGTTAAGTTAATTTAAAAAAATTGAAATATATTTCACTTTTATTTTTGTAGTATTATTTTTATTCTCGTTCTGCTGTTAAATGTTTGTTTCGAGTGATTTGCAGTTACCTATTTGCTTACCAAACGTAATGTTAAGCCTAGTAGGAATGTGTCATTTGTATGTACTGTGTAATGTAGGTTGTGATGTCGTTCTAGCCGAATTTCGGCCACAGCGGCCATCTCTATTGAGAAGCGCCATCTGCGCGGGACATATTATAGTGCACTCTCTATTCCTTCCTTCTTCTATTCCGATGGGACGGCAATCCGATACGACCGGAGAGAAACCAGGCGCAGGGCAGGTGTAACACGACCAACTTCCTAACTCCAGGCAGTTATTAGTACATATTTGAAAAATTCTAATACCTAAAATACCATTTTCTGTATGGTCCGACACGGGATTCGAACCCGGGACCTATGTCTGTGGCTGAACATGCTTACCACTAGGCCATGAGGAAATTAAAGTTAATGTAGATTGTAGAATGTGTATCGAGTACTATGTAACTTAGCAATTCAGCAGCGTAAAGTTTTTCTATTCTATTCTATTCTGTTCTATTCATGGCCTTCTAAATATTAATGAATCTTCGGGTTGTTAATATAATTTTAGTACTTAGGCACGTCTGACAGGCGCCAGATTTGATGCCCTAGGATGTCTCTTTTACCTACAGCTGATTATGGTCATGTAAATGATGAAACGTCGGGATTGCGAAATATTTCATATGTAAAATAAATTATTTAGTGAGTAGCCAAATTGAACCTGGAGGTACCTGTCACTCACTTTACGCGACTACCGTAAAGAGATTGATTCACTATCGTGTTTCGTGCGGTCTGTAAGTATCCGGTGGACCATTGGAAGGGAAGTGGACAGGAGGTCAACGCATGCGCATGACTACAATTACGTCTTTGGGGGTCGATAGTCGCCAATAGGATTCCATTTTTCTTTTACCTCCCTGTATATTAAAAAACACTCCATAGACAAACACCTATAATCTATATAATATATTTATCGTAGTCGCGTAAGACGCCGTATAACATTACGGCTAGCCATTTTCATAACGGGGCCGTTTTGTATTGTGGCGGGCCGATGATTAGTTCGATTGTCATTGCGAGACGATCCTCAATATGGCAGCTGACAAACATTTGCTGTCACTGAACGGCGGTATGATGTGAGCGAGATGTCCCCGGTCGTGACGGCCCAATTCAGCGGCAATGCAGCATGGCACTACCGCCAACGGCATCATTCATCATCATTATTTTCGGTATACGGTGACCATTTATTATTGTTAGGGTAGTCGTTATTGTAAGGGTGGATCTAGCAGGAGTATTTAAATTATAAATTCTAATTTTCATATGTGTTGGTTGGGAGGGTTTAAGGTGGTGAAGGAAAGCATCACGTAACATCTGGTTGTGTGGATGTTTGTGAACGTGGGAACTTGCCACAATTTTCGCTAGTTTTTCGTCTTATGCAGCAAAAGTAGCGATTACTAAGGAGAGGATGTATCCATGAAGTGTTTCATCAATATTCTCTTGAAGCATAAGGGGGCAAACTTGCATCAGATGCATGCTTGATGATCACCGACACCCCTGGACATTCGCATGATTGTCCAGATGTGTTGCCCTCCTGTCATCCCTCCTCCCAATGGGCCACCGGCTACTCTTGTGTAGGCTATAATTATTATACTATATTACAGCACGTACAATAATTTACTTGGAACATCATTGTAAGCAATTAGACCATGTTCCCGCCTATCATACCTACTGTACCAACTACGCGATTGAACACCCGCATAGAGGTTATGCGGTTGCGTAGCCTTCATAAACTTCAACCAGAGCCTCATGAATGTAACTTGATAGCTTCAGCATCACCAGCCGGATGACGTGCAGTGCTGGACATAGGCCTCCACAGGTGACGGTCATAAGCAACTTGCATGCAAAGGCTCATGGCCACCTCAAAGAAGTCGTATACCACCGGGTCGGAGACCGTCCCACACTCCATGAAGATCGTCAAGGCGGTATTCATATTGTAACAGGGAACAAAAATCTATATACATTTTTTTTTTCATAGAATAGGGGGTAAACGAGCAATCGGAGCCTTTTTACGACTACCGACGCCCATGAACATCCACATAATTACTATGCCGTACCGTCGCCCTCCTTACCCCTATCCCTCCTAATGGGCCCCTGGCTACTCACAAACCGTACGAAACGCGACGCTGAAGATGTCACTTTACGGCGGTATTATGTGAGCGAGAGATACCTTCTCGGTCGTGCCGGCCCAATTCCGTTGCACAGGTCATGAGGAGACAGTGTCATGCATGGCACTATCTCCTCCTGTGCAGCATGGTGAATGAAAACATTATATATGATGAACTTCCAAAAAAATATGCACCCAGCGGAACTGGACCCATCGCTGTTGCCAATGATCTAGCCATCGTAGGAGAAATTGAACCGCTAGAAAAATAACTACATATACAAACATAAATACATTCATACGTACATACGTTTTTTTTTTACCTAAAAACGTACAAAAGGCTACGTCAGACGGACGGTAGTGTAGTAAAGGGGTAGAAATCTAGTTACATAAGATTTTTTTTAATATGTAGTAGAGGGGGGGGGGAGTAGAGGGGGATGTCGAACAATAAAACCTTTTGACACCTACCGACGCCCATAGACATCCGCATTACTGTCATTTGTTGCTCTCCTTTCCTCCACCCATTCAATGGGTCACCTGCTACGTGGTAGATTTAATCGATGACGTTCAAACTGTAATGTTTATAATTCTATTTTGAACAAAAATTTTAATTAAAAAAAATAGAAAAAAAGAAAATCTCACAAACCGCACGAAAGTCGACATAGCTGTAAGGTTATGGCTTTATCGTGTGAGCGAGAGGCAGCTCCCTCGAAAACCATTACTCTCCTCCTACTAAAAAAATGCAGACAAAAACTCCGTTGGAAAACAATAACTTAGCCTAAAAAATAGGTCAAATAAGTCATACACATTATAGGCAGTGGGTTTAACCCCTACCATTACCGTCCGTATTACTATCGCACCGTCCTTACAGTAGTGGGGTCAGCCCCATCCCCCCTTCCTGACCTTTAGCCCATATGTATCGATTGTCACTCGTATCGCCTACGTAAACACGATTTGTTTGTTCTCTAACGATTTGTTGCTACCACAAATCAGTTTAATGACTTTGTCATATGGCTTCACACTTAATACGCGGCTGGTCGCATATTTATACCAGGGCACAAGACATTCTGTAGTCTGTACAACTACAGAGCGTCTGTGTGAAACACTCGTCTACCCTCCTACGTAACTACGTACTAGATGTAAAGAATACGTACCTAAAATTGGATTCAATTGTCTTTGAAATTCTTACTATATTTACCTAGATTAATGGGTTTCCTAGTCTTGCCATAAATATTTAACAAGGAAAAAATATTTTTTTAATTGCAAATAACATTGATTATTTTACAGTGGGTTACTTTAATACAAAAATATGAACAACACACAGTCCTTTAAGTGCTGAGACCTGTTATCGATACGAGTAGAAGCCCGCACTCTTTCCATGGGGAAATTCTACACTGCTAATGGTATGGATTGTTTTAGGGACTCCAAATTAGCATGGCGTTAAGAGCAAGCTGTACACTCAAGAACTGGCCATAAGTCATAATCCAGCGGATTGAGATCGGGACTAGGTACAGTGCAGTCTCCAGCTCTGACCAAGACAGCCAAACAAGAAAGCCTGGACCGGAGCTTTATGACCGGGCGCCGAGTATAGCAGGAAAGACCGTACTTGGCTATTGAACATGGTATTATTAGGGAGCTTAACTACCTTCTTAAGAATGGTAGCTTGGTACACTTGTGCCTTTATAGCTAACGCCCCGCCGAACCATCAATGAAGTCGGATAATACCCGCGTTGCACTCTGTCGACTAATTGGAAAGTCTCCTTAATGCTTTGAGCATAAATACGGTCATTTTGTCTGATAAAATGTTGCTCTGCTGTAAAGAATTCTCATCCCTAAAGAAAATTTTTCTGTGGCCTCTTTTAGCGTACCGCTTCAGTAGTTGTTTCGATTTTATCATCCTGTCTTTAACTTATCAGTTAAGACATGACCTGTGGGTCTTTTATGCCTATTGCAGTCGTACAAGTCCTAAATAATCATTTAAAATACGCGGCATGGTTCTAGGTGCTATCTTCATTTTCCGAGATACAATCCCTTGCTTCCATACCCTTTTCTAGGAATTCTTTCCCTTACTGCTATGGTCAACTTTTTCGTGCGAACACTACGTGAAATGCCACATCTTACTCTATCACGAACAGATGAAGTCTCAATGTACTCAAAATAGCCCGGCACGCAAACAATTAACTATTACCATGTATGGAGAATTTTAAAAATTGCAATTGACCCCATGCCTACTTTGTGTAATACAATCACAGCGACTCAGTTCACTTTATCAACCCACTCCATTTAAATATCGCAAAATATTGTACAATGTATTGGTGGCAAAATGAGAAAACACACTTAACAATCGTATAAAAATGACAGATTCCAAATTCAAAAGTCCCTTTTTATTATTTGTAATTGTAAGTGTATTTGAGACCACACTAAGTATTTACCTAGGTTACCTGAACCGAGCGGCCGCTACTCGTCCGGTTTCATGCGGTGTATATATTTTCTGGATATAATGACAGTAAATTCGGTGAAGTTATTACTTCTATATATTTTATATTAGACTATACTCAGTCTGACCATAAATACTATAACAATAAAAAATATATTGTATA